>JAXQQM020076447.1:0-134510 GCA_034641835.2 Pinus albicaulis
CCATATACTCTACATCCATGGGCTATTTTAATTTTTGATTTTATTTAATATATTTTTTATCATGTACATTCAATTAATATTAGTTATAAATGGGATTTTTTTTTCATTTTGAATAATCCACCTAAATTTTTTTATAGAAATGAAGTTTACAGGAGTTAAAAAATTAACACAACATATATCATTAGATATCAAATTCAAACTAAAGGGTGGTGGGAGAAGGAGGGGTATTTTATTTCCCCGATGAACAAGCGGAGATAAGGTATGCAAGGAGACCAACAGTGACAACTAACAATAAAGCAGAACTGGTAGCCTTGTGGAAAGGATTGGAATTAGCGATATCACTCAGAGTAAATAAAATGAAAGTGACAGGGGATTCCCTTTTACTTACAAGAATGTTTTCATCCTCCAATGCTTATAGAAATGATGCAAAGTCATCTATTTTTGCAATAAGATGATACTAGTTAGAAAAATCTAAACAATTTGAGATTTATCATATCCTTAATATCCTGAACAAGAAAATCGACGATATATTGAATTGCGAAGAGACTTTGGGTGAAGGCACGTGTGAGATGATTGGGAAGGTCATAGGTCACATGCCCATCCTACAAAAGAATGTCAGCGAGTGGAGAATTTAATTCCCTCCTCCTATCAGTTGATGGAGGATGATGGAAGTAAGCATAAATGGAAATCAAGATAGATGGGAAGTGGAATCCAAGCTATCAACGCATGACGTCCTCACATATCCCAAGGCATCACCTCACAAGGGGGATATAAATACATGAAATTAACTAAGTTCATAATAAAACAAAGAATCTATCATTTTAGGGAAGAAGAAGGATTGTATATTTTGTTGGTGAATTAATGGTGAAGCAATGCATAATGTCTCATTATCCAGTGAATTTATTGTAAGGGTGGCTTGGCAGATCCATTAGACTTCAAACATATTGAATGGGTCTACATATTGAAGACCTCCAAACGATCATGGCATGAGCTGAGGAGAATGTGAGGAGCACGAAGGAATTGATGTTTCAAGGACATGCACTTTTCGTATCATATGTCATAACAATTTTGGAGCATCGGTTTGATATTGTTTTCAGGGCTAGAAGGATATTACCATGGAATCGAAAAGGGCATTAGGATAACCAATACCGTGAGGAGGACTTGACACGTTGGAAGAGGGTCGCAGAGTTTTTGTTTAAATTTCTTTTTTTGCCTTGGATTTGTCTTTTTTTCTTTGGTTTGGGGGTGCCTTTCCCTTGCTTTGGATTCACAAATCTAAATTCCTACTTATGTTTAAAATTTTGTCGATCTTTACAGCATATCGATAGGAGACACCAGGCGAGGAGATGCCTAGGAAATCCATTTCATCGTGGATGGGCTGATGCAATCAACCACGGTAATATAGTACCAAATGCCGCTCAGAATCCTTGATGCCCCACTTCATGCGAAGGGCATGAAAAAAAATTGTGAACTTTGACACATCTTGGTCCATTCGCTACTGCAACGTGGTCCACTTTATGTATTTGTCTTCATAGCTACTAACATGGTAGGCAGGAGTGGCACCATACCCATAAGTGTTTTTGGGATCAATACTACCTCTACCTCTCCCACATCGAGAGTAGTGCGAGAATTGGCATATTAGGGAACATAATCGATTTATCCCTTGGTCATATCCTTCAATTGAGATTGATTAGTCTAGTTGGGGTATGCTCATTTCTACTGGCAAGTCGTGTGGCACAAACTATAACTGGTAGTTTTGCAAGAATATCTGCTACTGGGTGTGCCACTAATGGTGTTGGGTGCGGTGGTGGTAGGTAAGATAAAACTAGTACAATTTCCATCCTGGCCTGCCCCTATCCTTTCTTCTTCCTTTGTGTAAGATTAAAGGCAATGCTTTCTTAATAAGTCAATGTGTATCTGGTCAGCACGTCCCGATAAGAGAAGTCTAGTGTAGTAGCCCTACTAAGCATTCATTAATTGAGTGGTATAGGTATAAGGTAGGTCTATTTCTTTAGGTGGGTAACTATTAGCAGGTGGGTAGCTGGTCGGCATTAACTGAAAGGCAGGTTCTATAGGTCTATGGGTTCTAATTGTCGAATCGTATTGGCTCCTCAGTGGGACCAGAAGGTAATACGTGGTACTCAGAAGTTCACAGTGTTACCAAGAAGATCCTAGTGATGCCAAGAAGAATTCATAACATGCATATATTAGGGCCATCAAAGGGCTTGAGAGCCGGATACGGGCCTTAGGAGGTTCAGACTGTAGTGATTCGTATGTGGGTGGATTTGCACCTCTCGACGTCCGTTAATATGTATATAATAGAGTGAGCCATCACTCATAGGATTGACATAGATTGGTGGGGTTGGAGAGTGGTTTTTCACATTCGGTCGAGTATTGTTCATTGATGGCGTCTCAAAAAGAATATCAAGTGGTCGAAGCTGATAAGAGTGAGGGTCCCCCCGTTTTCCTTTTGATCAAATTAGGTTTCCTACCAGTCCTTGACATGGGGGGAAACTTTGAGGAGTGAATAAAGTAATATTTTCCCATTTGGAAAATTCGCGAACTGAAAAATATCCTTCCAAAAAATTTGGAGATTTATACGACATTTTCATCTATCTGACATTCAAATATGGGAATGTCAAATTTGCTTTTACCTTAAAAGGAGTGGCACCACCAAACTTGCTACCACATGAAATTTGTTGTTTGTGGGTAGTCGTCGAAGGATCTCAGAAAAATTATCAATTATCATGTTCCTTTTTTTCTCGGGGGCCTCCTTGAGCAAGATTTTGAAAGGATCTCATGATTCCTCATCTTTCTTTTATTCTCCCATGTGAGGTCACCAGGGTTTTTGATGCTGAGCTTGTAAAGGTTCAACCATATCGAGCATGAACTCCCTATACCATGACCTCGTTGGGGACATGCAAAGAAAACCTGAGAAAGAGAAGACTAGTCTGATACCATTGATCTGAACTTACCCAGGAACACAATAGAATACATATATATAAATAAACAAAGATATCCATATTGAAGATCTCAAAATGATCATGCCACAAGCCGAGGAGAATGAGGAGCAGGAAGGAATTTATGTTTTTAAGGAGATGCAGACTCATTTTGTATCATATGTGATAGCATGTTCAGAGCATCGGTTTCAAAGTAGTGTGGGCTAGAAGGATACTACCATGGAATAAAAATGGGCACAAGATAACCAATCCCGTGAGGAGGAATTGACCCGTTGGAAGAGTGTCGTAGAGTTTTTGTTTAAATTTATTTTGTTTGCCTTCACTTTGTCCTTTTTTTTATGGTTTGGGGGTGCCTTTCCCTTGCTTCGAATTAACAGATATAAATTCCAACTTCTTCTATTTAAAATTTTCTCGATCTTTAAAACATATCGATAGGTGACACCAGGCAAGGAGATGTCTAGGAAATCAATTTGTTTCTGGATGTACTTACACAATTAACCACGGTACTTTAGTACCAAATGTAGCTCAGAATCCTTTATGCCCCACTTCATGCGAAGGGCATGAAAACCTTTTGTGAACTTCGACGCATCTTGGTCCATTCCCTACTGCAGCATTGTCCACTCTATGTATTTGTCTCCATAGATACTGACATGATAATATTGTTCATTGATGGCATCTTAGTAAGAATTCAAAGTGGTCGGGGCTTATAAGAGTGAAGGTTCCCCCTTGTCCTTTTTCTCACATTAGGTTTTGAACCAGTCCTTGACATGGGGGGTGACTTTGAGGAGTGAAAAAAGTAATATTTTCCCAGTTGGAAAAGTCATGAACTGAAAAATATCCTTCTAACATATTTGGACATTTATACGGAATTTTCATCTATCTCACATTCAAAGATGGGAATGTCAAGTTTGACTTGTACCTTAAAAGGTGTGGAACCACCAAACTTGCTACCAGATGAAGATGTGTTGTATGTGGGTAGTCGTCGAAGGATCTAGGAAAAATTATCAATAATCACGTTTCTTTGTTTCTCGGGGGCTTCCTCAAGCAATATTTTGAAAGGATCTCATGCTACCTCATATTTAGCTTATTCTGCCATGTGAGGTTACCAGGATTTTTTATGCCAAGCTTGCAAAAATTCAATGAGATCGATCACTAACTCCTTATACCACGACGTCGTTGGGGACATGCAAAGAAAACCAGAGAAAGAGAAGACTGCTCTGATACCATTGATCTTAACTTACCCAGGAACACAATAGAATACATATATAAAAATAAACAAAGAAGTGCAGTAGAAATAAAAATTCATTTCATTAAAATCAAAGAACTGAAATATGATTACATACAAAATGGAAATAAAATAGCTTGGGTGATGGTAGCTTATCTCTGAGAAGTGATGTGGTGGCTACATGCCTCTGAAATGTGTTACAATGAGGGTCAAGGGCCTTTTTATTATTGAACAACAAGGGAAAAACATAAACAACCAAAACCTTACCCCCAAGAGATGGAACGCCAAGATTTTGTGGGCCCCATTGGGATTAGTTGGGTAGCCAACTTCTAGGGGCTGTAACTTGGTCATATTATCTTCATTTTTCACTTACGATGCCTTGTCGTAAATATCTCTTTCATTACTATAGGATTTTCCATTGGCCCCCGCCTAGATCTATAAGCTTGTTGTGTATCTCAAAAAAATGACGTTTAGGGGGTCAAAACTTCTCGATAAGTTCAACAACGAAAAAAATGCTAAAAATAGTAAATGCTGCTATAAACAAGGAAACTAATGAAGCCGAATGGGGGTCTAAGTGGAATAATTGGGTAGCCACTAATATCCACCTCTATCACCTTAAATAAATTTGGTATATGTCCTCCTCTAGAGTCTTCTTCATTTCCTAATCAAAACGGAGGAAAATTTTGAGATCACCTACATGATGACTTAAATGGGACATCCAATAGGATCTTCAAATAAAGAATTGAAATATTTGACCTCATTTAGTGTAATCTCTTTAAAAGAGTGTGTCATTGAACCATCATCCCTTATGATTTCACAAATTATTTTTCTCATTAATCCTATAAGGAATGAAATGATGGAAAAACTTGGTGTTATCATCCAACTCCTTTACCTAGCTAGTTATATTGTTCAACCCCCATTCAATTTCCTCCTTTTCTAATACATATTTTCTTTTCTGTTCCATATACCAAAGACATGCTATGTTTCCTTTCAAAGAAACCATCACTAGAGTTAGCATGACAGATAGTCTTTATAGCTTATTCCACAACCTTTATATGTTATTGTTATTTCTCCCTATAAAGGAAACACCGAAATTTTACAACATCCTTGAGCCTAGAAATATTTTCTACTATTTAAGCTAAAAAAGAAAGTGGATTAGGATCTATGAGATAGACCCAAGAATCCTCAATGACGCTTTTTAAATTCATCCTCATAAAAACAAGAGTGGTTGTATCTAGAAAGCACACGAGGCTTGTTACTATCTTGAACCATACAAAAGACAACGAGGAGGTGATATAAAAGGCCTCACAACGAAGCCCACAACTAATTAAGAATTTTTTAATTAAAGAGGTAAATAAAAACCAAAAACATGTATAGACTTTCACATATTACTTATTCATAGCCACATTTCTATCATTATGGAAGGAATTATTGTTAACATCATGTGACTCTCGATCATGACATCAATATAAAAATTACAAACTAAACATTTTATTTGCATGAACTGAAATTACTTTTAACATATTTTTATATAACATTAATTAAATCGATAACATATCTTTTATATTGAACTATAAATTACCTCTCTACCCAATTACTAGGTCCAAGGCCTGAGCACTATGAGGTGATAATCCTCATTTAGAATAAGTCGAGAGCACAATATGTGAGAATTTCAAGATAGGGAAATATTTATTGGACTTTTTGGAACGAGTTTTTTATGGATAAATTCCCTTTGCGGACAAAAGCAATGTCCCCAGACCTAGTGGTGTGATTAAGAAACAACTAAGACAATAAATACTATGCTTTTCCAAGAGAAATTTGAAATATGGAAGAAAGGCTTACTTGAGAACCAATTCAAGCTCTCTCCTTCTCCATGCTTCCAAGTTTTAGCCCCAACACCAAATGACAAAATTTGAACCATATTGGGCTTACTATAGTGGGTAGAAGCCTAATATTAAATTCTTGCCCTTGTACCTCTTATTCATTAGTTTTGGTTGTGTAGGTTTGTAATTATGGCAATTTGTGGGATATTAATAGATGTTTGGTTCTAGATAAAGAAAATTTCAAGAGTAAGTACCATAGCTTTAATGATTTACCCTTGCCATGACTTTAGCGTTAAGACCCCAAGAGATATGAATAATTTCGATGTGATATGGAAGTGGAAGAAGATGAATACTATTGTATACTATGGGTGTGGGTGGTTTTACCTATAGGTGCTCCAAGTGGTTGATGACACACACTAGTTTCATAAGACTTGACCCTCCTATGACCTAGTATGGTTGATTATACTGAGTTGTTCCTTTTGTTTCTTTCCCATTTTTATTTAGTATTTGTTAGTTTTTTTCTTGCATATGTTCTATCTTCACATGATGAGTGGTCTTTGGGGATTTTATGTCGCAAGAAGACACTACATTAAATTTTATAGGATGTCAACAATGTGTAGGTTTTGGCCTCCTCTAAAGTGCCAAATGGGGGGTTGTCAAAGTGCATGGAGAAATGCAACATTTTTCTCTATTTATTCTACTCCATAAACAAGTATTAATCAGATGTTTCTCATCCTCTATTATGATCAATTCAATGATTCTATAGATATCACAATATTATAAATGGTGGGGATGTTTATGGTTTCGAGTGGGTCATACATATATTTTTATGTCCCTAGAGTTGGACTCTAGGAATGAAAGACAATATGCCACTAGAAATTATAGAATCTAATCATTGAGGTTTTATATGAAGGGGGGAAGCTACGATGCCACAAAATGAGTGAATCATGCATTTCCCTCACATTGTAGGTGCAAAAAAAATGGCATAGTAGGCTCAAAAACTACTCAGTCAAAGAAAACTACAAAATATCCAACATAAATGAAAATGTTGATGAATTTATCAAAGAGCACTATAAAGCATCTAAACAATAAATTATAACTAAATTTTGGGATTAGGTCTCAGACTTAAGGTTCTCTAAGTGTCAACTCACAAAAGTCATATACACTGTGGAATTTTATTAGTTTACCAACACCCTATTAGCTATCACTTTAGAGAACTAATGGAATCATTATTTGAATTGCAAAATAAAGTAAGAAGACTAGAAGTCCAGTTCATAGTACTATGCAAGGTCATTTTCAAACATAGTTTCAAGATACATGAGTGGGGATTAGGCAAATCAGGAAGGTAGATTGGAAGTCATGGGGAAATTTTCTTAGGGTAGCAAATCTAACTTGATAATCATTGAGAATGAAACAAGAAAAGCTCTTAGAAAAAGACAAATGGTTTGGGAAACACTGTTATTAAGTTATGTAGTAACCCGCTCACATAGTCATGACAGCCAAATATTCCTGGCTTTATCTGTTTTCATTACTATGTTTTTTAATGACTTAATATTAGTATCTACTAGTACAAACATATCAAAAATCTTGGCGCTTTCTTTTAAAACAATCCATTTCCATTTAATTGATGTTTCATTAAAAATACTATATCTTTTATATATATTTCATCTCTCAATTAATGAAATTCTGAATTTTAATAATATTTAATTTTATAAAAATATATGTTTTACTAAAATCCGTATACATAGAAAGAGAAGTAATATGATATATTTACAATAATTTATGTTCTCTTCTAAATTGCTAAAATGATCATGTCAAAATATTAAAGTAAAATAAATTATACTATATTAATTTTTTACTTATTTTCATGTTATTTTTAATTTAAATTTTCAACTCAATATTTATTTATTTATTTATCTTGAAAAAAGTAACTTAAATTTACAATTTACTAAGTTATATTATATTATTTTTTAGTGATTTTCATGTTATTTTAAATTTAAATTTTCAATTCAAAATTTATTTATTTATTTATCTTGAAAAAAAATGCCTAAATTTTCAATTTTATCTTTGAAAAAAGCTTGAAGTGAAATATTGATCACAGTGAAATTTAAATTGCAACCACAATAATTAAGGCCATCTACAATCTAAGTGAATTGAATATTACACCAGCCACTACATTTTATCTGGTTCCTTCACGAATATTACACCTATGTAAATCAAATTAAACTATACTATACTGGAGTAAACATAAATTATCAACCAAGTTTGTAACCATATATTTACCAGGTAGTGGGCGCGGGTTTGAACGTTGATGCCACTTAGTGAGCGATGTTTTGTCAGATTATATTGCACTGGTTTGAACGTTGATGCCAAGTAGTGGGCGCGTTGATGCCAATTAGTGGGCGCGGGTTTGTGAGATTATATTCTCTCACAAGTAAGCAGCATATTACATTCCCACCATGCCACTTGCTGATCAAAGGTTCAAACCACACCGGAAATACATAAATCCAGTGGACGGTGGACTGTTCTAGATGAGAGGAAAATGCTCGAATATATAGCCGTTGAACAAATTTGGTATATATATATGTCTTTTGAAGCTTAGTTTACAGAATTTTCGTCCTCCTCTTTCTATCCAGGTTTGGATTGGCATCTCTTTGCTTGGCTGTGTGTGTGGTTTGAGTCTGGGTCAGTAAGTCTGTGGTCTGTGTTCTGAGTGTGGGTATGGGTTGGTGTCTGTGTGAGTCAGTCAGTCATGTCTGTCTGGGTAGATAGAGGAGGATGGTTTGCAATTTCTGGACTCATAGAGATGATTGAATAATCCTCTTTCAGCGGTATGGTATTCTTTCAGTAATATGGTATACATGAGAGGTATCTAATTTTCATTCATATTTTGTGTATGAAACCCTATTTCATTGTAGCTGTATTTTCGAATTATCATTCATATTTTGTTTATGAAACTCTATTTCATTGCAGCTTTATTTTCATTTGCTGTAAAATATTCCTTTAGAGGCAGCTAATGTTACTAAGAAATATTTCAATTTACAGGTAGTTGAGGCTATTTTGAGGTTGGCTGAAGAAATTAAATCATTAATGGGAATCACAAATCCAATTCCAGGTATGGTGGTTTAACTCTCCTTTCAATTAATTTAAACATTGTGCATGAACCATTTTTATAGGGATTTAAGCTTTGGGGTCTCTGAATAATTTAAATGATCTTCATCAGAGCTAGATTACTAGGTTAGCCTGCATAGCACAACCACTCCCACTAGCTTCTCACTCGAGGGTAGATTGAGAAGGAAGGCACCACTAAGAATAAACATTACCCTGAGGCATGGCCAAAAACCTTACACGGCAAGACCCTACACAGCCAGGTCTAGACCTTGCATGGCAAGACCCTACAAGACCCTACACAGCGAGATCTAGACCTTACACGACAAAACCCAAGACCCTACACAGCCAGATCTAGACCTTACACGGCAAGACCCTACATAGCTAGATCTAGACCAAGCCCTTTGTATTCATTAAGATAGGCGAATAGCCTATAAACCTCTCTCCATATGCAGTACTGGGTTTCGAAGACTTCCTTCGTTACTTACTATGAATTGAGCACCGATCTAACTAGGGAATAACAATCCTTACGTCGCAAGCATAGGTAGGAGTCAGAACGTCAATTCCTCATTTCCACAAGCTTCTTCACCAGTGCCGTAAATGAGAAGTGCATATCTTAACACTACCAGGTCATACTGTAGTTTCCAAAAATGTAATGATAAAGATTGACAGCCTTAGCAACCAGCAAATTCTCTAATGGAGTGTCGTAAATGAGAAGTGCACTTCTTAACCCCTAGCAGGTCGAGTCTTATGCCGGTCATAAAATAGGTTCCAAAAAAGTAACGATAAAAATCGACAGCATTAGCAACCAGCGAAGGTCGTTCCATCATTTCACCCATTTCCTTCAACAAAATTTTGAGAAGATCAACGTCACTTATTCCATTCTGCTCTCTGATGAAAAGGAGTCCAACAGCTATAGATTAAATCTTCACTTTCAGCCCTTAATCGATAATTGTTTGTGACCCTTCTTCATATATGCAACATTACGAGCATTCACTTCCCCTTTCTCTCCTTAGAGTTATGTTGCCCCACGTACATAGAGTGATTCGACTAGACTCGACTCAAACATGGGAACCATGATAGGAAGAGGGGAGTGCAGCTCTCTTGCGCCCTTTTACTTATTTTGGGATCCAAAGCCCGCAATCCAGCTAATCCAAGAAAGGTCGATCGATGACAACTGGTTGTTGAGTAGGGACGTGGACAGGTCGAAATAGGTTAGAAGTGGCTTGCATCGCATCGCATCGTGGAGTAATTAAAATGAATCCCTCATAGTCTTTGTGGCACTATCTACATTTGATATGAAGCCTCCTTGCTCTCTCTTTCTCGGTCTCTGTTAAGGCCGCCTTTATATTCTTGGGCATCTTCTTGTTTCGATTTTTGAAGAACAGATCGACTATACAAGGTTTTCTTTATATTCTTGAGAAACTTCTTGTTTTATTTTCTGACAAACAGATGGATAACCATCCTCAAACCATCCCTCATAACCTCCCAAAGATGGTTATATTGTTATCCTCTGAACGACCATCCATTCAGTTCTCAAAAAGGTGTCAACAGCCATCCATTCTTCTCTTAACAGTGTATAACACACTTTGTTGATAACCATCCAAGCCACCTGTGTGTATAGTCTTGGCAGTTATAGTTAGGCTTAAGATGAAATATTAGTCCATCAGATTCGATGATTGGATGTAATAATCATGTTGAAATGACTGCTACGGATTTAGATGAATCAAAAAGCCGACTACCAAGAAAAATTTGTTTTTTCTTCTGAGCCTAACAGAGTACTTGCACTTCCTTTATTGCATCTGATCCGACCATTAGCCTTAATCACACGAAATGGTGAGAGATTCTGTACTACCCAAAGATTTTTTTGTTTTCTTAATCGCGCGAAATGGTGAGGGATTTTGTACTACCAAACGATTTTTTTGTTTTCTTTCTGACCCTAACAGAGTACTAGCAATTGCTTTATAGCATCCTATAGCCTTAATCACACCAAATGGTGACAGATTCTGTAACACCCCCAATTCATGTGATTGCATTTTAAAGTTAGATACTTGAACTTTACATCCTAAGGGGAGTGGACCCCAAAGGATAATTATTTTGTGAATATAATTAAACATTTACTTGAGGAAATGAATAAATTATTGTGGTGAAAATTGACCAAAAATGAGATGATGAGATCACTTGCTAAATCTGTGAGGATGGATGAGGCAAATATTTCCCCACAATCTTTCAAAAATCCTTGGAAGATAGTAAGTTTTAAATTTAGATTTTTGAGGAAAAATATGAATTTCCCCAATGATGAGGAAAGTAGTTGGGAAGAGGTAAAAAGCTGGAAAAGCTGAGGAAAAGCATAAAACAGCTTTAAAGAATCCCTAAGTGGGAAGCCTAGGAAAACAGGAAGAAAAGCATCCTAAGATTCTGGACGCGGAATTGGAAACATGCTTTGGGGAACAATAGCTTAAATAAGCTGCTCTTGTACAGATTAGAGGTTAATCTGCTAGAGGAGGTGATCTCAGCTCGGGGGTGAGTTCTGGGAGACAGAAGAACTCTAAGGTTGGGAGGTTGGTCTACTGCACAAGTGGTATGTCTCTGAGAAAATTTGTCTTCTTGTTTGTTATAGTATGAATTGGCTACATATAAAAACAAAATTTATTTATAAGTTAGTTCATATTATTAGTCTACATTTAACAGAATGTAATCACCAGGTAGTAACCTGATCATTCTGTATAGTTGTAGAGGAACATCCTGTAAAGTAGAATTCCACAGAATGTTTAAACCCCGGGTGGGTCTAAATCTGAGGAAATCTTGTTCTTTCAGGAAACACTGTGGAATTGTGTTTAATCTACTTCTGTTTCCAAGCATAATTTTTAGTACAGCTATCATAGCGAGAAATGGAATTAACTACAGTACACCAGAACAATAGCAGGATATGAGTTACAACATATATTGTCTATGAAAGAACAGAGGGAGAGACTCAATAGACTGACCTCAGGTTCAGCCAAACACTCCGTTATAATTCCAGGAAATCAAATAATCTTAGACAACAAGGTAGTCCATAAGCCCTTACTCTAGTGAAGGAAAGTAGTAGATATTCATAAACAAATAAATAGAAAAAAAGACCAGACAATGGTCTCATGGAACTATTCTAATATCATAGTACTGAGAATGAATACATAGAGTGCAGAAATTATGAGTAAGCAGTTGAGAAGCATAGGAGTAAGAAGTAAATAAATTGCAACATTATACACAGTAGCATTTATTTAACCAACATTCCCTTGACTATGAGGGAAGTGAAAAGGGTTCACATCCCATTACCAGCTCTTCAGAATCCAGCTACCATCATATACATAGGTAGATACGAGCTGTAGCTAATTACAAGAAAATGAGAAGAAACTGGAGAATAGAATTATGCTTGCATACCTTTGAAAAATGAGAAAATATAAATTCTAGACTTTCATACATATTAATCATCTATTGATAAATAAGAATGGTCTCATAAATGTCCAGTAAGATTTTCATATGTCTAGACAGATAGGTATAAAACCAGTTCAGTGTAACCAGGAGCAGAGGCAACTGTACTTATGATATAAATACCAAAGTGTAGATTTTCCATAGAAAAAAATGAACAAAGTACATCAGAAGAATAGATAAATATCATATATAACTACCTGTAAATCCTGATGTATGCAATTAAGAAATCTGGAATGTCAGTAGCATTTCCGGAAAACAAAATAAGGTTCAGACGAGCAAATTAAACAAACCCAAATGCCATGGTATGAAATCATATGCATTATTCATACAGTCCCTGTACATTTAAAACTGTGGCAGAGTATGTTAAAATCGACCTAAGACAATAGGGAGTATATAATTGTCCAAAATTTTCAAAATACATACTGAGCCTATTAGGCTGGAGTACATAAATCACAACCCCCATCTCAACAGAACGAATTTAGACAAGCGCCATCCAAAGATGACAACGCTAACAAGAAGAAAACGAAAACCCTGACTCGGATAGTGAGTCTCGTTCCGTATGCAACCTTGCGCAACATCACAAGAGAAGCATTGTTTCAACGCTCACGAGACAACGCATCAGGAGAGGAGAAGTAACCCCATACGTATACCGACCTGGAGGGCAAAGAGATCGATGTTAGCATCCACACGATTGAAAGGGTCACTCTCTACTGTCATAAGTACGCAGGAGTCCTCTGGATTTACCTGTAGAAGACAAAAATGACCCAAAATGCAAGTTAGTCATTGCGCCATCATAGAGAAATAAGCGCATAAATAAAATAAGCTCGGTATTAAAACTATTACCTGTGGAATGCAAACCCTCAGACGCGTCGAGCCTTGACATCGAACATTACACAGAGAGGGATTAATATAAATTACCCTCGAGAATAACACGACGAAATCAATAATTATATGCTGAAATGGCACGAATAAATAACATACCTCATATAGCTCCATGGAACAGGAGGCGTCTGCCTGAGGAGAGGCGACGCAGGCTAGTCAAGAGGTATAGCACAAATCAGTCGCAATTTAAATATAACCAGAGAAGGGTCGACGTTAACTCTGAAATTAGAAACCAACTACACCATGCACTGCACGGAGACCTTGAACATCGAAAAACAAACCAGACGCATTCACCTTACTGATCATTCAATGTGTATATATATTCAGAGCAAGCGTATGACTTTTACAAACGAATTAGGAAACATTCACGCCTGCAATAGAATTAAAATGGGCGTGGGGGAATTACCTGACCGCGTATTGAGGAACGAGAGGCGCCATACTTCCTCTCTGCAACGGAGAGTCTAAACCCTCAGCAGAAGTGGAATGGCGCAGACGCGGAGGAGGCCTACAACTGATGAGCGTGGAAACCGACTAAACTCCACACTCTGAACTTATATAAGCCTTCGTTAAACCACATGAACCCTAACTGAAAACGATCGCCATCGTCCACTTGGCAGCATCGACATAGTTAAGCTACGAATCGAGGGGTAGCCTGGGAGAGTTAATACCGTTGTATCAAAATTTATGGATGCAGATGCGAATTGAATTCTATATGTCCTGTGCCAGTATTGGCGTGGGTGTTGATCACCACGTAGGCTGAGTATGCCAGCGACGTGGACTCACCACGTCAGCCAACGCAAGGGCATAAAACCATACAACACTCATTTAGTTAGCACAACGCCTGACGTGGATAAAAAAATTCCACCATGACGAGGCCAGAGAAACCCAATCTGGAGTGATAATGCGCTCTACGTGCAGAGTAATACTAATGCCAGTACTATCTATTAAATCGATTTAAAGTCTGAGGTACCAGGACGAGTGGTCATATCAACCCAGGCGCATGTACATGATAATACCAAACGCATGAGGAAAGTCCATTCATAATAATATGCATTTCAAATTTTATGACAAGGCTATAACCATATATATAACGACGTAACGATGGCTATTTGATAAGTCGAAAATGCCTTAGGGCAACAACTCATACAACGCAATTTATATAACATATGTTCATAGTCCATATGGGTTACGTGTGAGTTCAATAATTTCATAAATGGGATGCATGACCATTAAGCTAAAGGAGAATGGCTATATGAGACCTATGTAAAGATTAGGTTCGTATAAATCATCTCCCTAATTATAATAAAAATAACATAAGACGAGAGGTAGTGATAGAGGGTATTATTGCAACATGATGAAATGAAAACGATCATAGTGAAAGGATTGATATGTCATAATAACCCTATGCTCACAAGCTTGCATTCGCAAAGGAAATTTTTTTTTTTTTTTGGGTGAAATTGGAGGTGTGACAAATGGTATCAGAGCCCAAGTTATAAAACTGGGCTGGTGACTTTGTGCTCACGATTGCTGTGTACTCACTGTGTAATTTTATTGCTGTAGCAAAAGTTTTGTTTTTGTTGTTTTGTTTTTTTCTGTTCACTGACCTGTGCTATGTAGTGTACAGTGAGGTGATAGAATGGAAGAAGGTGGAGAAATTTATGTAGATCTGTGTGGTGAGCTAGATCCCAATGCGGCCATGATGGCTATGTTGCGAAATTTGCAACAAGAATTGGCTGAGATAAAAAGCCAGAATGACAGATTGTCATTAGCCAGTGAGGAGCAGGAAAAGCTCATCAGGGAATTAACCTCACGGAACAGCCAAGAAGGCGAAGGTTCCGGGAAGAGGAAAACTGATGAATCTGATGAGGAAGATGCTATTCGACATCAGAATAAGCAAAAAAAGGAATTACAAGGGGAATTCCGGAAAATCAAACCTCCCTCCTATGATGGGGAAAAGGAGGAGGATGCTGAAGCCTGGTTGCTGAATATGATTAAGTATTTCCAGGTTTATGAATATGAAAGCAATCTGAAGGCCAGATTAGCTGTTTACCAACTACAAGGTAAGGCTACCTTGTGGTGGGAGGAGACAAAGATGGTGCATGCCATAGATGAAAAGACAGTTACTTGGGAAGATTTCCAGGCTAAATTCAAGAATCGCTACTTGAATGAACGGTACTATGATGACAAGGCAAAAGAATTTCATGAGCTTAGATTGGGACAGCTCACTATCGATGAATTTGTTACTAAATTTACCAATCTATTAAGATATGTACCTTACATAAGGGAAGAAAAGGCAAAGGTACAAAGGTTTCTGAATTGTTTTCCTATGGTATACAAAGAGAAAATTGAGTTTGACAACCCAAAAACAATGGACGAAGCTGTTAGAAAGGCTAGATTGTGTTACCAACAGTTCAAAGGAAAAAATGATCAAGGAAAAAGTTGGGTAAGTAAGAATGAATTCAAAGGGAGAAAACCGAAACCAGCCTATTTGAAGAATTTTGGAAAAGATAATCAGCGGAAAAGATTTGGAAAACCCAAAGAAAGTCAAACTGCACAGTCTCAAGTGGCATCGAAACCAATAGAGGGAGACAGTAAAAAGGAGGGAACAGTCAGAATGAAGGAGCCCTTGAAATGTTGGGGCTGTGGAGAACCCCATCTTTTGAGGGACTGCCCCCATAGAAATGTTCATATGCTCATGAGGGAGCGGGAAGCGACAACAGTAAATGATATAGCCAGAAACATACCAACTATCAGTGCAGCCCTAGAATATCGGCAAGCAGATCATCAAGCAACCATGGTGGAAATGGAGGGTAAGATCTCTGACCTACCTGTTTCTGTTCTGATTGATCCAGGTGCTTCTTTGAGTTACATTAGTCCAAAGATTGTAGAAAAATGTAACTTAAAAACTGAAAAATTTCAACAGTCATGGTTGGTACAGCTGGCCACTGGAACAAAAATAAAGGTAACACATAAACTGCCCAGAACAGAAATCCAATTAAATGAGTTTCGAACAGAAGTGAATCTAAACATTCTACCTTTAGGGTCATATGATCTATTGATAGGAATGGACTGGCTGGAAAAGAAGAAAGCTTTGATGAATTGCTGGGATAAGACCTTGCATTGTATAGATGAGGAAGGGAAAATTTTTATTCTCAAAGGGAAACCAAAACCAATTTCTGTCAGACAAATTTCAGCATTGCAATTAAAAAGAACAGCTAGAAAAGGATATCAGGTTTATGCAGTGCATGTGGAAGACACAGAACAGAAAACTAAAGAAGAATTACTGGATACTGTACCAGTAATAAGAGAATTCAAGGAAGCTTTTCCAAAGGAAATCCCTCATCTTCCCCCCAAAAGAGAGACTGGCTTCTCAATCGATCTGGTGCCAGGAGCAACACCTGTTTCACGAGCACCTTATCGAATGAGTCCTCCTGAACTTATAGAATTGAAAATGCAACTGCAAGAACTGCTAGACAAAGGGTATATCAGACCAAGTGTGTCTCCTTGGGGAGCACCAGTGCTGTTCATGAAAAACAAAGATGGAACTTTCAGGATGTGCATTGATTATAGGCAACTGAATAAGTTGACCATTAAAAATAGATATCCTTTGCCTATAATTGATGATCTTTTTGATCAGGTGAGAGGAGCTTCAGTATTCTCAAAAATTGACTTAAGAACTGGTTACCACCAGCTCAGAATTAAAGAGGAAGACATCAACAAAACAGCCTTTAGAACCAGGTATGGCCACTACGAATTTGTAGTTCTACCTTTTGGTTTGACAAACGCCCCTGCCACATTCATGTGCCTAATGAACAATGTGTTAAACAAGTATTTGGATAAATTTGTCCTTGTGTTCATAGATGATATTTTAGTTTACTCAAACAATGAAGAGGAACACAAAGAACACCTGAGGATAGTGCTGCAAACTCTAAAGGAAAATCAGCTATACGCTAAATTTAGCAAATGTGAGTTCTATAAGGACAAGATCCAATACTTGGGTCATTACTACCTCTACCCCTCCCACATTGAAAGGGAGTAGTGCGAGAATTGGCATATTAGGGAACATAATCGATTTATCCCTCGGTCATATCCTTCAATTGAGATTGATTAGTCTAGTTGGGGTAAGCTCATTTCTACTGGCAAGTCGTGTGGCACAAACTATAACTGGTAGTTTTGCAAGAAGATCTGCTACTGGGTGTGCCACTAATGGTGTTGGGTGCGGTGGTGGTAGGTAAGATAAAACTAGTACAGTTTCCATCCTCGCCCGCCCCTATCCTTTCTTCTTCCTTTGTGTAAGATTAAAGGCAATGCTTTCTTAATAAGTCAATGTGTATCTGGTCAGCCCGTCCCGATAAGAGAAGTCTAGTGCAGTAGCCCTACTAAGCATTCATTAATTGAGTGGTATAGGTATAAGGTAGGTCTATTTCTTTAGGTGGGTAACTATTAGCAGGTGGGTAGCTGGTCGGCATTAACTGAAAGGCAGGTTCTATAGGTCTATGGGTTCTAATTGTCGAATCGTATTGGCTCCTCAGTGGGACCAGAAGGTAATACATGGTACTCAAAATTTCACAGTGTTACCAAGAAGATCCTAGTGATGCCAAGAAGAATTCATAACATGCATATATTAGGGCCATCAAAGGGCTTGAGAGTCGGATATGGGCCTTAGGAGGTTCAGACTGTAGTGATTCATATGTGGGTGGATTTGCACCTCTTGACATCCGTTAATATGTATATAATAGGGTGAGCCATCACTCATAGGATTGACATAGATTGGTGGGGTTGGAGAGTGGTTTTTCACATTCGGTCGAGTATTGTTCATTGATGGCATCTCAGAAAGAATTCCAAGTGGTCGAAGCTGATAAGAGTGAGGGTCCCCCCATTTTCCTTTTGATCAAATTAGGTTTCCTACCAGTCCTTGACATGGGGGGAAACTTTGAGGAGTGAATAAAGTAATATTTTCCCATTTGGAAAATTCGCGAACTAAAAAATATCCTTCCAACAAATATGGAGATTTATACGACATTTTCATCTATCTGACATTCAAATATGGGAATGTCAAATTTGCTTTTACCTTAAAAGGAGTGGCACCACCAAACGTGCTACCACATGAAATTTTTTGTTTGTGGGTAGTCGTCGAAGGATCTCGGAAAAATTATCAATTATCATGTTCCTTTTTTTCTCAGGGGCCTCCTCGAGCAAGATTTTGAAAGGATCTCATGATTCCTCATCTTTATTTTATTCTCCCATGTGAGGTCACCAGGGTTTTTGATGCTGAGCTTGTAAAGGTTCAACCATATCGAGCGTGAACTCCCTATACCATGACCTCGTTGGGGACATGAAAATAAAACCTGAGAAAGAGAAGACTAGTCTGATACCATTGATCTGAACTTACCCAGGAACACAATAGAATACATATATATAAATAAACAAAGATATCCATATTGAAGATCTCAAAATGATCATGCCACAAGCCGAGGAGAATGAGGAGCAGGAAGGAATTTATGTTTTTAAGGAGATGCAGACTCATTTTGTATCATATGTGATAGCATGTTCGGAGCATCGGTTTCAAAGTAGTGTGGGCTAGAAGGATACTACCATGGAATAAAAAAGGGCACAAGATAACCAATCCCGTGAGGAGGACTTGACCCGTTGGAAGAGCGTCGTAGAGTTTTTGTTTAAATTTATTTTGTTTGCCTTCACTTTGTCCTTTTTTTGTGGTTTGGGGGTGCCTTTCCCTTGCTTCGAATTAACAAATATAAATTCCAGCTTCTTCTATTTAAAATTTTCTCGATCTTTAAAACATATCGATAGGTGACACCAGGCAAGGAGATGTCTAGGAAATCAATTTGTTTCTGGATGTACTTACACAATTAACCACGGTACTTTAGTACCGAATGCAGCTCAGAATCCTTTATGCCCCACTTCATGCGAAGGGCATGAAAACCTTTTGTGAACTTCGACGCATCTTGGTCCATTCCCTACTGCAGCATTGTCCACTCTATGTATTTGTCTCCATAGATACTAACATGATAATATTGTTCATTGATGGCATCTTAGTAAGAATTCAAAGTGGTCGGGGCTGATAAGAGTGAAGGTTCCCCCTTGTCCTTTTTCTCACATTTGGTTTTGAAATAGTCCTTGACATGGGGGGTGACTTTGAGGAGTGAAAAAAGTAATATTTTCCCAGTTGGAAAAGTCACGAACTGAAAAATATCCTTCTAACATATTTGGACATTTATACGGAATTTTCATTTATCTCACATTCAAAGATGGGAATGTCAAATTTGACTTGTACCTTAAAAGGTGTGGAACCACCAAACTTGCTACTAGATGACGATGTGTTGTATGTGGGTAGTCGTCGAAGGATCTAGGAAAAATTATCAATAATCACGTTTCTTTGTTTCTCGGGGGCTTCCTCAAGAAATATTTTGAAAGGATCTCATGCTTCCTCATATTTAGCTTATTCTGCCATGTGAGGTTACCAGGATTTCTTATGCCGAGCTTGCAAATATTCAATGAGATCGATCACTAACTCCTTATACCACGACGTCGTTGGGGACGTGCAAAGAAAACCAGAGAAAGAGAAGACTGCTCTTATACCATTGATCTGAAATTACCCAGGAACACAATAGAATACATATATAAAAATAAACAAAGAAGTGCAGTAGAAATAAAAATTCATTTCATTAAAATCAAAGAACTGAAATATGATTACATACAAAATGGAAATAAAATAGCTTGGGTGATGGTAGCTTATCTCTGAGAAGTGATGTGGTGGCTACATGCCTCTGAAATGTGTTACAATGAGGTTCAAGGGACTTTTTATTATTGAAGAACAAGGGAAAAACATAAACAACCAAAACCTTACCCCCAAGAGATGGAACGCCAAGATTTTGTGGGCCCCATTGGGATTAGTTGGGTAGCCAACTTCTAGGGCTGTAACTTGGTCATATTATCTTCGTTTTTCACTTATGATGCCTTGTCGTACAGATCTCTTTGATTACTATAGGATTTTCCATTGGCCCCCGCCTAGATCTATAAGCCTGTTCTGTATCTCAAAAAAATGACGTTTAGGGGGTCAAAACTTCTCGATAAGTTCAAGACCGAAAAAAATGCTAAAAATAGTAAATGCTGCTATAAACAAGGAAACTAATGAAGCCGAATGCGGGTCTAAGTGGAATAATTGGGTAGCCACTAATATCCACCTCTATCACCTTAAATAAATTTCGTATATGTCCTCCTCTACAGTCTGCTTCATTTCCTAATCAAAACGGAGGAAAATTTTGAGATCACCTACATGATGACTTCAATGGGACATCCAATAGGATATTCAAATAAAGAATTGAAATATTTGACCTCATTTAGTGTAATCTCTTTAAAAGCGTGTGTCATTGAACCATCATCCCTTATGATTTCACAAATTATTTTTCTCATTAATCCTATAAGGAATGAAATGATGGAAAAACTTGGTGTTATCATCCAACTCCTTTACCTAGCTAGTTATATTGTTCAACCCCCATTCAATTTCCTCCTTTTCTAATACATATTTTCTTTGCAATTCCATATACTAAAGACATGCTATGTTTCCTTTCAAAGAAAGCATCACTAGAGTTAGCATGACAGATAGTATTTATAGCTTATTCCACAACCTTTAGATGTTATTGTTATTTCTCCCTATAAAGGAAACACCGAAATTTTACAACATCCTTGAGCCTAGAAATATTTTCTACTATTTAAGCTAAACAAGAAAGTGGATTAGGATCTATGAGATAGACCCAAGAATCCTCAACGATGCTTTTTAAATTCATCCTCATAAAACCAAGAGTGGTTATATCTAGAAAGCACACAAGGCTTGTTACTATATTGAACCATACAAAAGACAACGAGGAGGTGATATAAAAGGCCTCACAACGAAGCCCACAACTAATTAAGAATTTTTTAATTAAAGAGGTAAATAAAAACCAAAAACATGTATAGACTTTCACATATTACTTATTCATAACCACATTTCTATTATTATGGAAGGAATTATTGTTAACATCATGTGACTCTCGGTCATGACATCAATATAAAAATTACAAACTTAACATTTTATTTGCATGACCTGAAATTACTTTTAACATATTTTTATATAACATTAATTAAATCAATAACATATCTTTTATATTGAACTATAAATTACCTCTCTACCCAATTACTAGGTCCAAGGCCTGAGCACTATGAGGTGATAATCCTCCTTTAGAATAAGTCGAGAGCACAATGTGTGAGAATTTCAAGATAGGGAAATATTTATTGGACTTTTTGGAACGAGTTTTTTATGGATAAACTCCTTTTGCGGACAGAAGAAATGTCCCTAGACCTAGTGGTGTGATTAAGAAACAACTAAGAAAATAAATACTATGCTTTCCCAAGAGAAATTTGAAATATGGAAGAAAGGCTTACTTGAGAACCAATTCAAGCTCTCTCCTTCTCCATGCTTCCAAGTTTTAGCCCCAACTCCAAATGACAAAATTTGAACCATATTGGGCTTACTATAGTGGGTAGAAGCCTAATATTAAATTCTTGCCCTTGTACCTCTTATTCATTAGTTTTGGTTGTGCAGGTTTGTAATTATGGCAATTTGTGGGATATTAATAGATGTTTGGTTCTAGATAAAGAAAATTTCAAGAGTAAGTACCATAGGTTTAATGATTTACCCTTGCCATGACTTTAGCGTTAAGACCACCAGAGATATGAATAATTTCGATGTGATATGGAAGTTGAAGAGGATGAATACTATTGTATTTTTTATGGAAGTGGATGAAGATGAATACTATGGGTGTGGGTGGTTTTACCTATAGGTGCTCCAAGTGGTTGATGACACACACTAGTTTCATAAGACTTGACCCTCCTATGACCTAGTATGGTTGATTATACTGAGTTGTTCCTTTTGTTTCTTTCCCATTTTTATTTAGTATTTGTTAGTTTTTTCATTGCATATGTTCTATCTTCACATGATGAAAGGTCTTTGGGGATTTTATGTCGCAAGAAGACACTACATTAAATTTTCTAAAGGTGTTTGAAGTTTATAGGATGTCAACAATGTGTAGGTTTTGGCCTCCTCTAAAGTGCCAAATGGGGGGTTGTCAAAGTGCATGGAGAAATGCAACATTTTTCTCTATTTATTCTACTCCATAAAAAAGTATTGATGAGTTGTTTCTCATCCTCTATTGTGATCAGTTCAATGATTCTAGAGATATCACAAGTTTGTAAATTGTGGGATGTTAATGGTTTAGAGACTGGGTCATACATCTATTTTGGTGTCCCTAGATTTGGACTGTAGGTATGATAAAAAATATATGCCACCATAAATCATAGAATCTAATCATCGAGTTTTTATATGAAGGGGGAAAGCTAGGACATCACAAAATGAGTGAACCATGTCTTTCCCTCACTTTTTAGGTGCAAAACAATTAGCATAGTAGGCTCAAAAACTGCTCAATCAAATAAAACCACAAAATATCTAACATAAAATGAAAATGTTTAGTGGAATTTATCAAAGAGAGGCACCTATAGACATCTAAACAATAAATTATAACTAAATTTTGGGATTAGTTCTCAGACTTAAGGTTCTCTAAGTGTCAACTCACAAAAGTCATATACACTGTGGAATTTTACTAGTTTACCAACACCCTATTAGCTATCATTTTAGATAACTAATGGAATCATTATTTGAATTACAAAATAAAGTAAGAAGACTAGAAGCCAAATTCATAGTACTATGCAAGGTCATTTTCAAACATAGTTTCAAGGTCTATGAGTGGGGATTAGGCAAATAGGAAGGTAGATTGGAAGTCATGGGAAATTTTCTTAGGCTAGCAAATCTAACTTGATAATCATTGAGAATGAAACAAGAAAGAAGCTCTTAGAAAAAGACAAATGGTTTGAGGCTTCTTCTATTAAGGCCCTTAGTAACCCACTCCACCTTGATCTTGTTATTGTTAATCATTCTATATTTTTATCTATTTCATTACTATATTTTTTTATTTTAATATAGTATCTATAGTGTAAACTTATATAGAAAATCTTTTGAAAAATAACTTAAACATTAATTTCCATTTTAATTGATGTTTAATTTAAAAATACTCTTTAATAACATATGTTTTCATCTCAAATTGTTAAGTTACAAATTTTGTTTCTCCTATAAATTTTGCATAAATTATGTTTTCACCAAATCCATTTCTCTACCATTTAATAACAAAGTTGTATACATAGAAAGAGAAGTAATATGATATATTTACAATAATTTATGTTCTCTTCTAAATTGCTAAAATGATCATATCAAAATATTAAAGTAAAATAAGTTATACTATATTATTTTTTTACTTATTTTCATGTTATTTTTAATTTAAATTTTCAACTCAATATTTATTTATTTATTTATCTTGAAAAAAAATGCTTAAATTTACAATTTACTAAGTTATATTATATTATTTTTTAGTGATTTTCATGTTATTTTAAATTTAAATTTTCAATTCAAAATTTATTTATTTATTTATCTTGAAAAAAAATGCCTAAATTTTCAATTTTATCTTTGAAAAAAGCGTGAAGTGAAATATTGGTCAGAGTGAAATTTAAATTGCAACCACAATAATTAAAGCCATCTACAATCTAAGTAAATTGAATATTACACCAGCCACTACATTTTATCTGGTTCCTTCACAAATATTACACCTATGTAAATCAAATTAAACTATACTATACTGGAGTAAACATAAATTATCAACCAAGTTTGTAACCATATATTTACCAGGTAGTGGGCGCGGGTTTGAATGTTGATGCCACTTAGTGAGCGCTGTTTTGTCAGATTATATTGCACTGGTTTGAACGTTGATGCCAAGTAGTGGGCGCGTTGATGCCAATTAGTGGGCGCGGGTTTGTGAGATTATATTCTCTCACAAGTAAGTAGCATATTACATTCCCACCATGCCACTTGCTGATCAAAGGTTCAAACCACACCGGAAATACATAAATCCAGTGGATGGTGGACTGTTCCAGATGAGAGGCAAATGCTCGAATATATAGCCATTGAACAAATTTGGTATATATATATGTCTTTTGAAGCTTAGTTTACAGCATTTTCGTCCTCCTCTTTCTATCCAGGTTCAGATTGGCATCTCTGTGCTTGGCTGTGTGTGTGGTTTGAGTCTGAGTCAGTAAGTCTGTGGTCTGTGTTCTGAGTGTGGGTATGGGTTGGTGTCAGTGTGAGTCAGTCAGTCATGTCTGTTTGGGTAGATAGAGGAGGACGGTTTGCAATTTCTGGACTCATAGAGATGATTGAATAATCCTCTTTCAGCGATATGGTATTCTTTCAGTAATATGGTATACATGAGAGGTATCTAATTTTCATTCATATTTTGTGTATGAAACCCTATTTCATTGCAGCTGTATTTTCGAATTATCATTGTATGAAACTCTATTTCATTGCAGCTTTATTTTCATTCGCTGTAAAATATTCCTTTAGAGGCAGCTAATGTTACTAAGAAATCTTTCAATTTACAGGTAGTTGAGGCTGTTTTGAGGTTGGCTGAAGAAATTAAATCATTAATGGGAATCACAAATCCAATTCCAGGTATGGTGGTTTAACTCTCCTTTCAATTAATTTAAACATTGTGCATCAACCATTTTTATAGGGATTTAAGCTTTGGGGTCTCTGAATAATTTAAATGATCTTTATCAGAGCTAGATTACTAGGTTATGATGGAAATTTCTGTTAATTTTGAACAAAACAGAGGAAGCAAAGTTCCTCAACTCAACACAAAGAAATGAGAAATTTGGAGAAAGAGGATATGGAGAAAAGCTCTGTTTTTATTAACCATAAAAATGACAATAAAAAATTACAAACTTCTTCAGAACTACAGTTCTGGAATAACTAAAAACTCCATACTCTGTTTTTACAAACTCTGTTTTTTTTAACACAGATTTGTGTTTCAGACAGTTGCTGAAACACGTGTTTCAACAACAGTCAGACAGTTGTTGAAACACAGACGCAGTTGCTGAAACAGCCTGTAGAATGCATAACACAGATTTGTGTTTCAGCAATACACAGACAGTTGCTGAAACACGTGTTTCAGCAACAGGCACACAGTTGCTGAAACACAGACACAGTTGCTGAAACAGCCTGTAGAATGCATGCTGCTCCAAAAACACAACGACTCTGTTTTCTTGCTGTTTCTTCTGCTCTGTCTTCTTCTCTGCCTTCAAACTCTCAAAACAAATTCTTCTATTTCTTCTAACCTTAAAATGAACTGCTGTTCATCATATTTATAAGCAAAAAAACATTTTTGACTTATAATATAAAAAATACAAAATATCTTCTGATCTTTATCTGCATATTGAATGCAGATAGGCAGTGGGAGTTAACATGCTGGGTTTTGGAAGAGAAAATCGGCTGAATGCAGGCTCAATAACTTCTGCAAATTTATTGCTTTGACTTTCAGCCATCTGCCTTGCTAAAATATCTGCGGCAATCAGATTTTGTCCAGCTGTTTTATGTTGCAGTGGAATTAAATTCCAACACTCCCCCTTAATTTCAACTGCTGGGTTTTTCACCATACCCAGGCATTCTCTGAAATGATCAAAACTTTTATTTGCCAATGGTTTTGTCAAGATGTCAGCTAGCTGATCCTCTGTTCTGCAGTGCTGCAAAACAATCTCACCATTGTTAACCAATTCACGTATGAAGTGAAATTTGGTGTCTATATGCTTTGTTCTTTTATGAAAAACAAAATTCTTTGACAATGCTATTGCTGAGCTATTGTCACAGTAAATGGTTGTGCCCTTTTCTTGTCCATGACACAAATCTCTGAGAACTCTTCTCAGCCACACTGCTTGGCATGCTGCTGCTGTTGCTGCCACATACTCTGCCTCTGCTGTTGACAAAGCCACGATTGGTTGCTTCTTGGAAGCCCATGAGATGGCTCCCGATCCCATATGAAACACATATCCCGATGTGCTTTTCCTATCATCAACACTTCCAGCCCAATCACTGTCAGTGTAACCTGTCAACATGAAACTTTCAGAAGAGGAGTATAAAATACCAAACCCCTTCGTTCCATTCACATACCTTAGAATCCTCTTGGCTGCCTGCCAATGAGTCTCTTTCGGTCTTTCCATAAATCTGGAGATTAAACTCACTGCGTG
This sequence comes from Pinus albicaulis, assembly GCA_034641835.2. Taxonomy (NCBI): domain Eukaryota; kingdom Viridiplantae; phylum Streptophyta; class Pinopsida; order Pinales; family Pinaceae; genus Pinus; species Pinus albicaulis. The sequence continues at coordinate 26,652 of JAXQQM020076447.1, forward strand.
CATAATGTCTGGCCTAGTTGCAGTCAAGTACATGAGGCTGCCAACTATGCTCTTGTATAACTTTGGATCAAAATCCTTGCTGCTCTCTTCTTTGGTCAATTTCAACCCCATTACAGTTGGAGTCACAGCTGCCTTACTGTTCTGCATGTTAAATCTCTTCAACACTGCTTCTACATATTTAACTTGGGAAATGAAAACACCATTTTCACTTTGGTCTACTTCAATTCCAAGAAAATATCTTAATAAGCCCAAGTCAGTCATTTCAAATTCACTTTTCATGACTGCTTTAAAATCAGCAGTGAGAGAAGCATCATTGCCACTAAAGATTAAATCATCTACATATAAAACAACAATAAGAATCTTACCGTCATTCTCCTTTATGTAGAGTGTGGGTTCACCATCACACTTCTCAAACCCATTCTCAATCAGATAAGCATCTATTCTGCTGTACCATGCTCTTGGAGCTTGTTTGAGCCCATAAAGAGCCTTCTTCAGTTTGCAGACTTTATGCTCTTGGCCTTCAACTTCATAGCCTGGAGGTTGTTCAACATAAACCTCTTCTTTTAACACTCCATTCAGGAATGCAGATTTAACATCCATCTGATAAATCTTCCATTTGTGCTGTGCCGCAATAGACAACACTGTTCTGACTGTTTCCATCCTCGCTACTGGTGCAAAGGTTTCATCATAATCTTTGCCTTGTTGCTGCTTGTAGCCTTTCACAACAAGTCTTGCTTTATGCCTGTCAATCTTGCCTTCAGCATTGCTTTTGGTCTTATAGACCCACTTAACTCCAATGACATCTTTGCCTTCAGGGAGGTCCACTAACTCCCATGTCTTACTCTTCTCAATTGCACCAATTTCTTGATTCATTGCTTCAATCCATTTATCTTCATTTACGACATCTTCAAAATGAATTGGGTCATCAACATGACAATATAAAGCGAATAATGAATTCAGACCGGTATTGTTACTTACCTCTCCTTGTTCATAAATCTCATTCAGATTTCTGAATCTTGGTCTTCTTGGTGTGCTTGGAGTTCCATCCGAACTTGAGGGTATTTCTGATCCCTGTGGTGTGCTTGGAGAAGCATTTCCTTGATTTCTCAAGGCTGTTCGAATTCCAGCTTGTGGTGTGGTTTGTTTTACTTGCTGTGGTGGAGGAGGAGCCACCAAAGAAGGGTTATTTGCTGTTGTCCCTTCCTCTTCTTCTTCATGAGACACAATTGTCTTCACATTCACGGTCTTCTCTAAGCTTCCATCCCAAGCTTCATCTTCAATGAACTGCACATCTCTGCTTACTATCAACTTCTTGGTCAATGGATTATAGAGTTTGTATGCTTTTGACTCATCACAATGGCCAATAAGAACACACTTCTCCCCCTTACTATCAAGCTTCTTCCTTAGCTGATCTGGTACATGTGCATATGCTACACAGCCGAATACTCTCATGTGAGTGACAGTTTGCTTTTGACCACTCCATGCTTCTTCTAGTATTTTGTTCATGACAGCTTTGGTTGGGCATCTATTCAAGATGTAAACTGCGCAAGTGACAGCTTCTGGCCAATACTCATGCAGCAAGTGTTTTTCCTTCAGCATACTCCTGACCATGTCCAAAATGGTCCTATTCTTCCTTTCTGCAACACCGTTTTGCTGAGGTGTGTACCTTGCGGTGAATTGATTTTGTATGCCATTTTCTCTGCAAAAAAGCAGAAAGTCTTTGGAGATGTACTCTCCACCTCTATCTGTTCTGAGCACTTTGATGTAATGCCCACACTGCTTTTCAACAAGAGTTTTGAAGTGGCAGAATTTCTCAAACACTTCACTCTTCTGTTTCAGCACATACACCCATGTCTTTCTGGTGTAATCATCAATGAAAGTTAAAACATATTTATTTCCGACAAATGATGGTATTTGCATCGGTCCACACACATCAGAGTGAACAATTTCCAATGGTGCTTTTTCCCTTATACTCTTTCCTGCTGGAAAGCTTTCTTTGTGTTGCTTGCCCAAGATGCAACCTTCACAAAGGCTATCCGGTTTCTCGATCAATGGCAATCCCTTTACCCTTCCCTTTCTGTGCAACAGATTCAAGCCTTCGAAATTGAGATGTCCAAATCTCAAGTGCCACAACCAATTCTCATCTTTCACATGTTCCTGAAAGACTTCTTGTGTTACAGTTGCAATAGTTCTTCCTTCCTTCAAATCTGCCCTGAGTTTGAGAGGAAACATTCTATTGCTGGTCATCTGCACCTGTGCAATGATCTTCTTACTTGGAGGTATGTCTCTGATTGTACACATATCATCTTTGAAGAACACATTGTAACCTTTGTCAATGAGCTGTCTAATGCTCAAAATATTACATTTCAGACCAGGTACATAGTATACCTCTGGCACAATCATCTGTTCTCCATTTCCTGCTAGGATATTGACTTTGCCTTTACCCTTGACAGATATCTTACTATCAGTTCCTATTGTTACCTTAGATTTCACATTTTCATCCAGATTGGAAAACATTGCAATATTTCCAGTCATGTGATTACTACAACCTGAGTCTAAGAACCAAAAATCTTCTTGTTTGTCTTGTGCAATGTTACATGTTAACAGCACAATCTTTGGATTCTTATCTTCTTCATTTGCAAAATTAGCATTCTGCCTACTATTCATGTCATTTTTCTTTTTTCTACATTCATTTGCATAGTGCCCATATTTCTTACAATAATGACATTGGACTTGGGATTTGTCATACCTTTGTCCATGAGCTTGATGTTTGCTTGAACCTTCATCTTGGTTCTGATTGCAGCTCCTTCCGCTTGTGCTTGCAGGATTATTTCTGCCTTTGTTTTGGCTTCTTCCACGACCTCTGTTATTTTCTCTGCCTCGACCTTTTCCTTGGCCAAAAGACATCTGAGTCTTGAATGCTTGCTCAAAAGAGGAATATATTCCTCTACTCAGTCTGTGTTCATGAGACATAAGAGAAGCACTGAGTTCATCTACTGTGAACTGTGAGAGATCCTTTGTTTCTTCTATTGCTACCACAATAGATTCAAACCTTGAGGGTAAACTTCTCAAGATCTTCTCTACAATCCTTCTTTCTTCAAGGATTTCACCATGAGATCTAATCTGGGTTATCAACCCAATAACCTGTGTGAAGAATGAATCTATTGTATCAGAGTCCTTCATGCTGAGTGTTTCAAAGTCTCTCCTCAACATCTGCAACTTTGCAGTCTTCACCTTCTCCATGCCCTGATAGGCAGTTTTGAGAATATCCCATGCCTCCTTGGATTTTGTTGCTGCTGCAATCCATGGAAAAACACTTTCATGTACTGATTGAAAGAGAAAGAAGAGGGCTTTGGCATCCTTCTTCCTGTCACTCTTCAAAAGGTCTCTTTCTGCTACTGTCAAAGCAGCCAATGCTGCTGCATCTGCAGGTTCAGCATAGCCAGTTTCAACCAGCTCCCATATTCCCTGAGAAGCAAACAATGCTTTCATTGTTATGGACCAATAATTGTGATTTTTCCCATTGAACTGTGGCAGTTGGGAATTTTTCAAACCAGTTCTAGCATCTGCCATCTTAACTGTAAAAATCAAGAAAAGATACTGACTGTATAATTAAAAAAATAAGCAAGAACTTTCTCTACTGGAGAAATCTGCTCAGTAAGCTTCTTACAGCTCCTGCAGTGGAAAAAAAAAACTCTGTTTTTGTCTCACTGAGTGCCTAGACCAGCTCTGATACCATGATGGAAATTTCTGTTAATTTCGAACAAAACAGAGGAAGCAAAGTTCCTCAACTCAACACAAAGAAATGAGAAATTTGGAGAAAGAGGATATGGAGAAAAGCTCTGTTTTTATTAACCATAAAAATGACAATAAAAAATTACAAACTTCTTCAGAACTACAGTTCTGGAATAACTAAAAACTCCATACTCTGTTTTTACAAACTCTTGTTTTTTTTAACCATGATTTGTGTTTGGAACGATTCTTGAAACTTTCTGACAGACGCGATTCTTTGAAAGCGACTGTAGAATGCCTTAACACGGTTGTGTTTTGACAATACATAGACGATTCTTTGAAATCACGTGTTTATTTCTTGGGCACACGATTCTTCAGGCTACGGTTTCTGATTGTTGAAACGACTTGACTGTAGAATGCATGCTGCTCCCAAAACACAGCGACTCTGTTTTCTTGCTGTTTCTTCTGCTCTGTCTATTTCTCTGCCTTCTGCAATTTCTCAAAATGTTTTCTAACATTCTTCTAACCTTAAAATGAACTGCTGTTCATCATATTTATAAGTAAAAACCATTTTTGACTTATAATATAAAAATACAAAATATCTTCTGATCTTTATCTGCCCATTGAATGTAGATAGGCGGTGGGAGTTAACGTGCTGGGTTTTTGGTAAATAAAATCGGCTGTCTGCAGGCTCAATAACCTATAGACAAGATTGCTGACTTTCGACCATCCTGAACCTGAATCCTGCAAACAAATAGATTTGTCCAGCTGTTTTATGTTGCAGTTGGAATTAAATTCCAACAGTTAGCCCGGCATAGCCAACCACTCCCACTTGATCCACTCACTCGAGGGTAGATTTAAGAAGGAAGGCACCACTAAGAATAAACATTACCCCGAGGCACGGCCAAAAACCTTACACGAAAGACCCTACACCTGTGTCTAGACCGCACCTGCAAACCCTACAAGACCCTACACAAAGAAGATCTGCACTAACACTGCAAGACCCAAGACCCTACACTCGTATCTAGACCTTACAACTAAGAAGACCCTCACACAAACCCGCATCTAGACCAAGCCCCTTTGTATTCATTAAGATAGACGAATAGCCTATAGACCTCTCTCCGTATGCAGTACTGGGTTTCGAAGACTTCCTTCGTTACTTACTATGAATTGAGCACCGATCTAACTGGGGAATAACAATCCTTACGTCGCAAGCATAGGTAGGAGTCAGAACGTCAATTCCTCGTTTCCACAAGCTTCTTCACCAGTGCCGTAAATGAGAAGTGCACTTCTTAACCCTACCAGGTCATACTGTAGTTTCCAAAAAAGTAACGATAAAGATTGACAGCATTAGCAACCAGCAAATGCTTTAATGGAGTGTCGTAAATGAGAAGTGCACTTCTTAACCCCTAGCAGGTCGAGTCTTATGCTGGTCATAATGTAGGTTCCAAAAAAGTAACGATAAGAATCGATAGCATTAGCAACCAGCGAAGGTCGTTCCATCATTTCACCCATTTCCTTCAACAAAATGTTGAGAAGATCAACGTCACTTATTCCATTCTGCTCTCTGATGAAAAGGAGTCCAACAGCTGTAGAGTAAATCTTCACTTTCGGCCCTTAATCGATAATTGTTTGTGACCCTTCTTCATATATGCAGCATTACCAGCATTCACTTCCCCTTTCTCTCCTTAGAGTTATGTTGCCCCACGTACATAGAGTGATTCGACTAGACTCGACTCGAACATGGGAACCATGATAGGAAGAGGGGAGTGCAGCTCTCTTGCGCCCTTTTACTTATTTTGGGATCCAAAGCCTGCAATCCAGCTAATCCAAGAAAGGTCGATCGATGACAACTGGTTGTTGAGTAGGGACGTGGACAGGTCGAAATAGGTTAGAAGTGGCTTGCATCGCATCGCATCGTGGAGTAATTAAAATGAATCCCTCATAGTCTTTGTGGCACTATCTACATTTGATATGAAGCCTCCTTGCTCTCTCTTTCTCGGTCTTTGTTAAGGCTGCCTTTATATTCTTGGGCATCTTCTTGTTTCGATTTTTGAAGAACAGATCAAATATACAAGGTTTTCTTTATATTCTTGAGAAACTTCTTGTTTTATTTTCTGACAAACAGATGGATAACCATCCTCAAACCATCCCTCATAACCTCCCAAAGATGGTTATATTGTTATCCTCTGAACGACCATCCATTCAGTTCTCAAAAAGGTGTCAACAGCCATCCATTCTGCTCTCAACAGTGTATAACACACTTTGCTGATAACCATCCAAGCCACCTGTGTGTATAGTCTCGGCAGTTACAGTTAGGCTTAAGATGAAATATTAGTCCATCAGATTCGATGATTGGATGTAATAATCATGTTGAAATGACTGCTACTGATTTAGATGAATCAGAAAGCCGACTACCAAGCAAAATTCGTTTTTTCTTCTGAGCCTAACAGAGTACTTGCACTTCCTTTATTGCATCTGATCCGACCATTAGCCTTAATCACACTAAATGGTGAGAGATTCTGTACTACCCAAAGATTTTTTTGTTTTCTTAATCGCGCGAAATGGTGAGGGATTTTGTACTACCAAACGATTTTTTTGTTTTCTTTCTGACCCTAACAGAGTACTAGCAATTGCTTTATAGCATCCTATAGCCTTAATCACACCAAATGGTGACAGATTCTGTACTACCAAACGATTTTTTTGTTCTTCTTTTCTGACCCTAACAGAGTACTTGCATTTCCTTCAAAATAAGAACTTGGGGGTTTTGTAACCTGATGCACGGATTGGCTTTGTAACAGAGATAGACTGACACTGTGCGCTTGCAGTTCACCCATTCTTTGATTGTAACTTGCTCCCATTTGTGCCCCTAAGTTGGCTTGAGTAAAATAGTTTCCATTACCATCTAGCACCTGCTGAGCAGGTACAGGAGTGGCCATGAATCCAGAAGTAGAAGACTTCCAATCCACTAAAAATGCCCCATCTTCACTATTATCCTCTCCATCGTCATTTTCAATTTGTTGCCCCTGTGCTTCCTGCACTTCGATGTCCACAGCAGCATCACCTTCTTTCTTCAATCTCTGCCTCCTGGCTTCATATAACCGACGCCTTTCTTTTGTGGCATCATCTTTTTTATATGACTTTTGTATACCCTGTGCTATTCGCCATTGTCCTGGAAACAAAGCAGGATCTCGATATGGAACACAGCATTGCTATACTTTATTTCCAATCAAATTTTAGGACTCTCAGGCCCTCATGAATAGCCTTACCAATAGCCTTGATCCCAAGAAATGGTGAGAGATTCTATTTGTGGGATTTGTGATGGAGGGAAGAGGAATCTTGGAAATGACTCTGAGTTCTTAGGTATTTCCAAGGCTAACTACCAGGCGTTCCTATCTCCTATTCAACAAGCGTACATGCCTTAAACTGACAAGGCAATTCCAATAATTAAGACCATACGTTGTATGATGCCTTCGCTTAGTGGAAGTTAAAAGGGCTTTTAATGGTGTATAGCGATTCCCATGAACCTTTCTTTGCCTCTATTTAAAATACTCGTTCACGCTGCAATTATTGTCCCTTACCCACTTATTAAATTAAAGGATAATAATTCACTTCCAAGTCAATCCCCACGGAGACATCGTGTGAATAATTTTTGAATAGATCAAGAATTCTAAATATGGTAGGATTTTGAACTTGGTAAGACTCAAGTTGTTGGTACCAAACCTCGAGAGAACCAGAAACCAGAAACTTTTTCTGTGGAGGAAGCAGGAAGCAGCTTAAGTTTATATTATTTTATTTGAACCTTTCAAATATTTTTTATTAAAAAACTGCTCAGATTTTGATCATAGCCCAGGCCATAAAATAATGTGTGTATCACAACCGTCCCAAATTAAATTTAATTCAATCTATTGTTATAGCTACTTCACATAAATGTATTAGCTTTGTAGATTTTATAATTTTTGGAATATTTTTTAATCAAAAGAGCCAAGTTGATTTTGATCATTGTAGGTGGATGGGAAAGTATTAGGGTCCACTTGATTCCATTAAATGTCTTTGCTTTCTATCTAATAGAATCCTCTAACTCATTTTAGTTGAGGGGTTAAGTTCAATGAATTAGGTCATTGAGTTTGGGTCATGGGAAATTTTCAACAATTTTTTGTTTTCTTTTTCTTTAAAATTTTGAGTTTGATTATTATTTAGGTGAATTACTAGAAAAATTTACCATTCTCCATCTTATTTTATTGCAAACTATATTTTTTACTTCCTTCAGTGTAAAATGTTCTTGCTTTAAACCACTTTCACACATCATTGCCAATCATTCTCACACTTCATTTTAAATCACTAACTTCTTCTTATGCAAATATTCCTTGCAGTGCACCTCTGCCCACTCACTTTCGCTTCACACTCTAAACTAAACTTGCATCTCTAGGTTCTCTTCAATTTGTAGATGTTCCTTCATCTTCATCTTGGGCATGACACTCTTACTTTCTAGGTTTTCTCTAACAAAATTATTTAGTTATTATTTCAAACACCTTTTTAGTTAAATCACTTTCAAATGGCTCAACAAGTGTTATGCAAGCTATCTTTCTTCTTCCTAAATTTCATTGTTATTGTGTTAAATTTATAAATTATATCATACTTATGCCTGTATCTAAAATATCAAAATTCTAAATAAATCAACACATCACACAAGACCACAAACATAAGAAATTGAAGCTCAATTGTGAATCCTGAATGGATTCACCACATAAATATTACCACGGGGTTTTCGTCCCGGGATCAATAATAGAACTGGCCAGGCCAGGTTCTCAACCCAAACATAATAAGATAAAACAATCCAGAATGCCCTAAATGCCTACCTTCTGTCCCTTTTTATAGGCTTGATGGGTCAATACCATGGGTCAATACCGTGGGAAAATACCATCAAGAAATACCATGGGGAAAATACCATGGGTTAAAACCACGGGTCAATTCTATCCAGTTTGACGGGATCAAGAAAGGGAATATTACAAATCCTCCCGCCCAAAGATTTCTTGTCCTCAAGCGATCCACTTCTATACACAACAAAAGCATGTGTACATTAATAACAGGATCCCATACAATCCGATGTGCCCTCCATGTTGAATGATCCTGACTGGATCCTTCAATACCTGGATCCCAAGCAATCCTCTGACCAATCCTCCTTGGGTCTGCAGATCCATGGAGGGCATCTTTCTGCGCTCTAGAATGTGTCTGCTCGGTCCTCCCTACCTTCGTAATGCTGATGTGATGGCTTGGCCCTCACGACCTCCGCTCTGAACCATAAAACACGTCGTCACCCTGCATTTTGTGTACAGGAATTTTGGCTCGTCGGCCTTTGCTCTGCGCACAATATTATGTCTGAGTTTTATGTTAGAAACCCTGAAAATGATAAGACAACTTCACGGGTTTCGATCTCTTTAAAGTTTTTCTCCACAATAAAAAATTCGACTTGCAAATCAGCTCAATGGGGGACAAGTGATTTCTCTACAATGATCAATTAGGGTAGTTATGGAGAACCACCGAAATTGATGAGATTCTAGCTAGGGTGATTATGAAGGATCACCGAAACTAGTACTCTTAAAACCCTCAGGCTGGCAAGAAAAACCACCTCTGATACCACTGTAATATCCCAAAATATCAAAATTCTAAATAAATCAACACATGACACAACACAACAAACATAATAAATTGAAGCTCAATTGTGAATCCTGAATGGATTCACCACATAAATATTACCACGGGGTTTTCATCACGGGATCAATAATAGAACTGGCCAGGCCAGGTTCTCAACCCAAACATAATAAGATAAAACAATCCAGAATGCCCTAAATGCCTAGCTTCTCTCCCTTTTTATAGGCTTGATGGGTCAATACCAACAAGAAATACCATGGGTCAATACCGTGGGAAAATACCATCAAGAAATACCATGGGGAAAATACCATGGGTTAAAACCACGGGTCAATTCTATCCACTTTGACGGGATCAAGAAAGGGAATATTACACTTGTATTGCTTTATGATAATATATATGGATTTTCTTTATGAATTGTGAATGTAATTATGTTATAAGCTGTTAGGAAGGGTTTCTATACTAACAATATCATTTTAATGTTGTATGTTGCAGAAAATTTATCAATACCAATTTGAGCCTCACTCGAAGACATTATTTATCTTTACGTTTTGTAAAGTTGTAATTAGAACAATCTATATTTTTTGTGTTTAGATGGGCCCATCAAAGAATGTCCATGAGCACAAACTATCATTAATAAAATGAGTAGACTTTATTTTTTTGTGGAGGGGAATTCAACCCCTCCAAAAACTCTTAGGAAGGTTAAATTGTAACCCTCCTTTGAGTTGTGTTCCTTGTGCTCATGGTTTTAATGATCTTTAATTTATAGTAACTTGAATATGCTCAAAGACAAAAATATTTTTTTATTGTAATAAATTATATAACATTTAATATTTATTCAAATAAATTATGTAACATTTTTTTTTTCAATGTTTTAAAATTATTCCCCACATACACTCAAATGGAAAATCACTCTTATTCACATAAATTATTTAACAATCTATTAATGTTGTAAACATCCTTCCCATACACTCAAATGCCAAAATAACTCTTATTGACATAAATTATATATCATTTATAACCTATAGATATTTTTCAATTTCTATTTTTTTTTTAATTCTCATTTATTTTTTATTTATTTATTTTTTAATTAATATTTTTTTGTTATTTTTTATTTGATTATATTGAACAACAAGGGAAAAACATAAACAACCAAAACCTTACCCCCAAGAGATGGAACGCCAAGATTTTGTGGGCCCCATTGGGATTAGTTGGGTAGCCAACTTCTAGGGGCTGTAACTTGGTCATATTATCTTCGTTTTTCACTTACGATGCCTTGTCGTAAAGATCTCTTTGATTACTATAGGATTTTCCATTGGCCCCCGCCTAGATCTATAAGCCTGTTGTGTATCTAAAAAAAATGACGTTTAGGGGGTCAAAACTTCTCGATAAGTTCAAGACCAAAAAAAATGCTAAAAATAGTAAATGCTGCTATAAACAAGGAAACTAATGAAGCCGAATGGGGGTCTAAGTGGAATAATTGGGTAGCCACTAATATCCACCTCTATCACCTTAAATAAATTTTGTATATGTCCTCCTCTAGAGTCTACTTCATTTCCTAATCAAAACGGAGGAAAATGTTGAGATCACCTACATGATGACTTCAATGGGACATCCAATAGGATCTTCAAATAAAGAATTGAAATATTTGACCTCATTTAGTGTAATCTCTTTAAAAGAGTGTGTCATTGAACCATCATCCCTTATGATTTCACAAATTATTTTTCTCATTAATCCTATAAGGAATGAAATGATGGAAAAACTTGGTGTTATCATCCAACTCCTTTACCTAGCTAGTTATATTGTTCAACCCCCATTCAATTTCCTCCTTTTATAATACATATTATCTTTGTTGTTCCATATACCAAAGACATGCTATGTTTCCTTTCAAAGAAAGCATCACTAGAGTTAGCATGACAGATAGTCTTTATAGCTTATTCCACAACCTTTAGATGTTATTGTTATTTCTCCCTATAAAGGAAACACCGAAATTTTACAACATCCTTGAGCCTAGAAATATTTTCTACTATTTAAGCTAAACAAGAAAGTGGATCAGGATCTATGAGATAGACCCAAGAATCCTCAACGACGCTTTTTAAATTCATCCTCATAAAACCAAGAGTGGTTGTATCTAGAAAGCACACGAGGCTTGTTACTATCTTGAGCCATACAAAAGACAACGAGGAGGTGATATAAAAGGCCTCACAACGAAGCCCACAACTAATTAAGAATTTTTTAATTAAAGAGGTAAATAAAAACCAAAAACATGTATAGACTTTCACATATTACTTATTCATAACCACATTTCTATTATTATGGAAGGAATTATTGTTAACATCATGTGACTCTCGGTCATGACATCAATATAAAAATTACAAACTTAACATTTTATTTGCATGAACTGAAATTACTTTTAACATATTTTTATATAACATTAATTAAATCAATAACATATCTTTTATATTGAACTATAAATTACCTCTCTACCCAATTACTAGGTCCAAGGCCTGAGCACTATGAGGTGATAATCCTCCTTTAGAATAAGTCGAGAGCACAATGTGTGAGAATTTCAAGATAGGGAAATATTTATTGGACTTTTTGGAACTAGTTTTTTATTGATAAATTCCTTTTGCGGACAGAAGCAATGTCCCTAGACCTAGTGGTGTGATTAAGAAACAACTAAGAAAATAAATACTATGCTTTCCCAAGAGAAATTTGAAATATGGAAGAAAGGCTTACTTGAGAACCAATTCAAGCTCTCTCCTTCTCCATGCTTCCAAGTTTTAGCCTCAACTCCAAATGACAAAATTTGAACCATATTGGGCTTACTATAGTGGGTAGAAGCCTAATATTAAATTCTTTCCCTTGTACCTCTTATTCATTAGTTTTGGTTGTGCAAGTTTGTAATTATGGCAATTTGTGGGATATTAATAGATGTTTGGTTCTAGATAAAGAAAATTTCAAGAGTAAGTACCATAGGTTTAATGATTTACCCTTGCCATGACTTTAGCGTTAAGACCCCAAGAGATATGAATAATTTCGATGTGATATGGAAGTGGAAGAAGATGAATACTATTGTTATTTTTATGGAAGTGGATGAAGATGAATACTATGGGTGTGGGTGGTTTTACCTATAGGTGCTCCAAGTGGTTGATGACACACACTAGTTTCATAAGACTTGACCCTCCTATGACCTAGTATGGTTGATTATACTGAGTTTTTCCTTTTGTTTCTTTCCCATTTTTATTTAGTATTTGTTAGTTTTTTTCTTGCATATGTTCTATCTTCACATGATGAGTGGTCTTTGGGGATTTTATGTCGCAAGAAGACACTACATTAAATTTTCTAAAGGTGTTTGAAGTTTATAGGATGTCAACAATGTGTAGTTTTTGGCCTCCTCTAAAGTGCCAAATGGGGGGTTGTCAAAGTGCATGGAGAAATGCAACATTTTTCTCTATTTATTCTACTCCATAAAAAAGTATTGATGAGTTGTTTCTCATCCGCTATTGTGATCAGTTCAATGATTCTAGAGATATCACAAGTTTGTAAATTGTGGGATGTTAATGGTTTAGAGACTGGGTCATACATCTATTTTGGTGTCCCTAGATTTGGACTGTAGGTATGATACAAAATATATGCCACCATAAATCATAGAATCTAATCATCGAGGTTTTATATGAAGGGGGAAAGCTAGGACATCACAAAATGAGTGAACCATGCCTTTCCCTCACTTTTTAGGTGCAAAACAATTAGCATAGTAGGCTCAAAAACTGCTCAATCAAATAAAACCACAAAATATCTAACATAAAATGAAAATGTTTAGTGGAATTTATCAAAGAGAGGCACCTATAGACATCTAAACAATAAATTATAACTAAATTTTGGGATTAGGTCTCAAACTTAAGGTTCTCTAAGTGTCAACTCACAAAAGTCATATACATTGTGGAATTTTATTAGTTTACCAACACCCTATTAGCTATCACTTTAGATAACTAATGGAATCATTATTTGAATTACAAAATAAAGTAAGAAGACTAGAAGCCAAATTCATAGTACTATGCAAGGTCATTTTCAAACATAGTTTCAAGGTCTATGAGTGGGGATTAGGCAAATAGGAAGGTAGATTGGAAGTCATGGGAAATTTTCTTAGGCTAGCAAATCTAACTTGATAATCATTGAGAATGAAACAAGAAAGAAGCTCTTAGAAAAAGACAAATGGTTTGAGGCTTCTTCTATTAAGGCCCTTAGTAACCCACTCCACCTTGATCTTGTTATTGTTAATAATTCTATATTTTTATCTATTTCATTACTATATTTTTTTGTTTTAATATAGTATCTATAGTGTAAACTTATATAGAAAATCTTTTGAAAAATAACTTAAACATTAATTTCCATTTTAATTGATGTTTAATTTAAAAATACTCTTTAATAACATCTGTTTTCATCTCAAATTGTTAAGCTACAAATTTTGTTTCTCCTATAAATTTTGCATAAAATATGTTTCCACCAAATCCATTTCTCTACCATTTAATAACAAATTTTTATACATAGAAAGAGAAGTAATATGATATATTTACAATAATTTATGTTCTCTTCTAAATTGCTAAAATGATCATATCAAAATATTAAAGTAAAATAAGTTATACTATATTATTTTTTTACTTATTTTCATGTTATTTTTAATTTAAATTTTCAACTCAATATTTATTTATTTATTTATCTTGAAAAAAACTGCTTAAATTTACAATTTACTAAGTTATATTATATTATTTTTTAGTGATTTTCATGTTATTTTAAATTTAAATTTTCAATTCAAAATTTATTTATTTATTTATCTTGAAAAAAAATGCCTAAATTTTCAATTTTATCTTTGAAAAAAGCTTGAAGTGAAATATTGGTCAGAGTGAAATTTAAATTGCAACCACAATAATTAAGGCCATCTACAATCTAAGTAAATTGAATATTACACCAGCCACTACATTTTATCTGGTTCCTTCACGAATATTACACCTATGTAAATCAAATTAAACTATACTATACTGGAGTAAACATAAATTATCAACCAAGTTTGTAACCATATATTTACCAGGTAGTGGGCGCGGGTTTGAACGTTGATGCCAATTAGTGAGCGCTGTTTTGTCAGATTATATTGCACTGGTTTGAACGTTGATGCCAAGTAGTGGGCGCGTTGATGCCAATTAGTGGGCGCGGGTTTGTGAGATTATATTCTCTCACAAGTAAGCAGCATATTACATTCCCACCATGCCACTTGCTGATCAAAGGTTCAAACCACACCGGAAATGCATAAATCTAGTGGACAGTGGACTGTTCCAGATGAGAGGCGAATGCTCGAATATATAGCCGTTGAACAAATTTGGTATATATATATGTCTTTTGAAGCTTAGTTTACAGCATTTTCGTCCTCATCTTTCTATCCAGGTTCAGATTGGCATCTCTGTGCTTGGCTGTGTGTGTGGTTTGAGTCTGAGTCAATAAGTCTGTGGTCTGTGTTCTGAGTGTGGTTATGGGTTGGTGTCTGTGTGAGTCAGTCAGTCATGTCTGTCTGGGTAGATAGAGGAGGACGGTTTGTAATTTCTGGACTCATAGAGATGATTGAATAATCCTCTTTCAGCGATATGTTATTCTTTCAGTAATATGGTATACATGAGAGGTATCTAATTTTCATTCATATTTTGTGTATGAAACCCTATTTCATTGCAGCTGTATTTTCGAATTATCATTCATATTTTGTGTATGAAACTCTATTTCATTGCAGCTTTATTTTCATTCGCTGTAAAATATTCCTTTAGAGGCAGCTAATGTTACTAAGAAATCTTTCAGCTAATGTTACTAAGAAATATTTCAATTTATAGGTAGTTGAGGCTGTTTTGAGGTTGGCTGAAGAAATTAAATCATTAATGGGAATCACAAATCCAATTCCAGGTATGGTGGTTTAACTCTCCTTTCAATTAATTTAAACATTGTGCATCAACCATTTTTATAGGGATTTAAGCTTTGGGGTCTCTGAATAATTTAAATGATCTTTATCAGAGCTAGATTACTAGGTTAGCCTGCATAGCACAACCACTCCCACTAGCTTCTCACTCGAGGGTAGATTAAGAAGGAAGGCACCACTAAGAATAAACATTACCCTGAGGCACGGCCAAAAACCTTACACTGCAAGACCCTACACAGTCAGGTCTAGACCTTGCACGGCAAGACCCTACACAGTCAGGTCTAGACCTTGCACGACAAAACCCTACAAGACCCTACACAGCGAGATCTAGACCTTACACGGCAAGACCCAAGACCCTACACAGCCAGATCTAGACCTTACACGGCAAGACCCTACACAGCCAGATCTTGACCAAGCCCTTTGTATTCATTAAGATAGACGAATAGGCTATAGACCTCTCTCCGTATGCAGTACTGGGTTTCGAAGA
The DNA here is from genome assembly GCA_034641835.2 of Pinus albicaulis. Taxonomy (NCBI): domain Eukaryota; kingdom Viridiplantae; phylum Streptophyta; class Pinopsida; order Pinales; family Pinaceae; genus Pinus; species Pinus albicaulis. Next base: position 42,476 of record JAXQQM020076447.1, read on the forward strand.
CTTCCTTCGTTACTTACTATGAATTGAGCACCGATCTAACTGGGGAATAACAATCCTTACGTCGCAAGCATAGGTAGGAGTCAGAACGTCAATTCCTCATTTCCACAAGCTTGTTCACCAGTGCCGTAAATGATAAGTGCACTTCTTAACCCTACCAGGTTGTTGAAAATATTAAAGTCACCTGCCAGCCTTGGGCAGTGACAAGGAGAAACAAGTACAAGACAGAGAAATAGAGATTGAGTGCGCAGCACTCTGTATTGAAGAATGTTGGTGAATCCGTAAGGAAGAATTTAATTCTTGATGGGCCGCAGCCACAACAACAGAGAAGAAATTTAATTTGTTGATGGACAGATCCGTCTTGCAGCGGAATGAAGATTTTCGTAGATCTTTTCTACGGAGGTGCAGACTAAATTAAAAACCAGTCGTTTCGGGCTTTAAAGTCCCTCAACAACCAGAATGAAGAGAAACAGGCGGAAGTCCTTTTATTTTTGAATTTGCGGGACAAGTGGTTCCCACCATTTATATGCCAATCGGAATCGCTAATCGGAGATTTATTTTGGAGCAGTGTCTTGTTGATATGGAGCTGCGATGCGATGCGATCCAATTGCAATTGCAAATCGCAATGCATATATTAGAAGTCAATTGTCTTGCAGATGTGGAGTTTCGCAAAGCGGAACATTTAATATAAATGAAACATATATATAATAATCGCCCCACAGCAGCGGAGGCCCGTGGGTCCATAAGACCACGTGGCGGAAATCTATTGAATCGATTGGTGTCAATCGCAAGGTTTAAATCGACGGGATTTTATTGTGTGCCCTGATCAGGGCGGATCCGATCCAGCTGGATCGCGCCCGTGTTTTCAATCGCAATCGAAGGATCGGAGGTCATGTTCCAATCGCAATTGAAAGATTGAATGGAACACAAAGTTCGTTGCCAAGACATTTGCCGATTGTCGATTGTCGATTTCCGTGTTTCCAATTGCAAGCTGAAGATCGGAGGTTTGTTTGTTTTGCAGCGCATTTTGTTTAAAGCGCGGATCCAACAGTCCTATATAGCGGATTTAATATCGGGCCATCGAGTCCATGGTGTGATCGCAATCGAAAGATTGAATGGAACACAAAGTATGTTGTCAAGATTTTTGCCGATTGTTGATTGTCGATTTCCGATTGCGTAGTGGTCCCCACTCGTACGTCAGGAATTTCATATTTTATTGTTTCGCAAAGGTTTTTCCTTTGTATTTTGGTTTCATTTCTTTGAGTTAAGTTTTCATATAGTTTTTTGTTGTAATGTTTTAATATATGCGCGACATATATAAAATGAAAAGGCCCACGAAGTCTGTATTGTAGTATTGTATAGTGAACCGCTGTGTGAGCCCGCAGGCAAGAGAAAACACAGTAAGACCATTACAGCACTGTTGTGTGCGTTTTTTTTAAGAGAGACAGACAGTTGTTTTGAAGATCTGTGCACTGCGTCTGTAGCAGTCACCTTTGCTGTTATCCCTCTCTTTAGAGGAAGAATCTGTATCAGTTTTTGAAAGGAATAGAAATTTATTTTAAAGTCCTGAAAACTTTGTCTCCTGTCAAGTTGTTTAAATTGCTCTGTGTTGTAGAGGGGAGATTATTCTCTCCATTTCTGTTTTCTTGGAATTTCCAATAATCCCAACATGGTATCAGAGCTAATCTAGGCTCTTTGAATATTTCAAAGAAGTTGAAGAAGAAGACCTGTTGCAGCGTTTCTCTCCAGCAGCGTGAAAAGCTCAACAGAAGTCAAGGTCAGGTATTTCTCAAAGATAATAGTGCTGTTGCTTTGTATTTAAAAGGAGTTTGTTCTTTCAAGAAGGAAAGACAGTTTGTTTAAAGTCTGAGTTTAGTTTAAGAAGCAATGGCTGGACCAAGCACTGGTATGAATCTTGGAAGTGTTCAGCTTCCACAGTTTAATGGAAAGAACTATGATTATTGGGCCATTACCATGAGAGCCCTGTTTGTCTCACAAGACTTGTGGGAACTAGTAGAGGATGGTTTCACTGAACCAGCTAATGAGCAGGCTTTTAATGCCTTAACTCAAGCAGAGAAAGATGTGTTGAAGAATAATAGGAAAAAGGATGCTAAAGCTCTCTTCTATTTGTATCAAGCTGTAAATGAGAGTGTGTTTCCAAGGATAGCAGCAGCTAAGAAATCCAAGGAGGCATGGGAAACTCTGAAAGTAGCCTATCAGGGTATGGAGAAAGTTAAAACAGCAAAACTTCAATTGCTGAGAAGAGATTTTGAAACTCTTTGTATGAAAGAGTCAGACATTGTTGATACATTTTTCACACATGTGATTGGGATTGTCAATCAGATAAGATCCCATGGAGAAACTCTTGAAGAAAGAAGGATTGTGGAGAAACTTTTGAGATGCTTACCCTCAAAGTTTAATGTTATTGTTACCACCATAGAAGAGACCAAAGATCTCTCACAGTTCACAGTGGATGAACTTCATGCCTCACTGATAACTCATGAACAAAGATTGAGCAGAGATGAACACTCATCTCTTGAGCACGCCTTCAAGACCCAGATGCCTTCAGGAAGAGGAAGAGGTCAAAGAAAAGGAAGAGGAAGAGGCAGAAGCCAGAATAGAGGTGGAAGGGACAACTCTTCACATTCACATGGAAGGAGCAACAGTCAAAGCCAGAGCCACGGCCAATGCAACAGCCAGCAAGGTGGACATCAGCACCAACATGCTCAAGGACAAAGGTATGACAAATCCAATGTCCAATGTCATTATTGCAAGAAATATGGGCACTATGCCAATGAATGTAGAAAGAAGAAAAATGACATGAAGAATAGGCAGAATGCTAATGTAGCAAAAGAGGAAAAGAACCCAAGTAATGTGCTGTTAGCTTGTAATGTAGCACAAGATAAAAATGATGATGTTTGGTTCTTAGATTCTAGATGTAGTAATCACATGACTGGCAACAGAGCAACGTTTTCCAATCTTGATGAAGAAGTTAAATCTGAAGTGACCACAGGGACTGACACAAAAATCTCTGTCAAAGGGAAAGGCAGAGTAAGTATTTGAGCAAGGAATGGGGAGAAAAAATTTGTTCCTGATGTGTATTATGTTCCAGGTCTGAAATGTAATCTTTTGAGCATTGGGCAGCTCATAAACAAAGGTTACAATGTTATATTCAAAGATGATGTGTGCACCATAAAAGATATTCCTCCAAGTAAGAAAATTATTGCTGAAATACAAATGACCAGCAATAGAATGTTTCCCCTCAAGCTCAACATTGACTTGAAAGGAAAAGGAAAGAATGTAGCAGCTGTAACTCAAGAAGCCTTCCAGAAGGAAGAGAAAGATGAAAATTGGTTATGGCATTTGAGATTTGGACATCTCAATTTCGGAGGATTAAATTTGTTGCACAGAAAAGGAATGGTAAGAGGTTTACCACTGATTGAAAAGTCTGACAGCCTATGTGAAGGCTGCATCTTGGGAAAGCAACACAGAGAAAATTTTCCTTCAGGGAAAAGCATAAGGGCGAAAGCACCTTTGGAGATAATCCACTCAGATTTATGTGGGCCGATGCAAACAGCATCTGTTTCGGGTAGCAATTACATGCCGACCTTCATAGATGATTTCACAAGAAAAGTGTGGGTTTATTTCTTAAAATATAAGAGTGAAATCTTTCAGAAATTTCGTCAATTTAAAGCTCTTGTAGAAAAACAAAGCGGACTTCACATTAAAGTCCTCAGAAGTGACAGAGGAGGAGAATATATATCAAAGGAATTTCTGCATTTTTGCAGAGAGAACGACATACACAAGCAGTTTACCACCAGGTACACCCCGCAACAGAATGGAGTTGTTGAAAGGAAGAATCGAACCATAATGGAGATGGTGAGAAGTATGCTAAAGGCAAAGCACTTGCCGAATGAGTATTGGGCAGAAGCAGCAAACTGTGCTGTATACATTTTGAATAGATGCCCTACAAAAGCAGTGATGAACAAAGTTCGAGAAGAAGCGTGGAGTGGCAGAAAACAGGGAGTCACCCACATGAGAGTTTTTGGGTGTGTAGAATATGTACACATTCCAGACAAATTGAGAAAGAAGTTGGATAGTAAGGGGGAGAAGTGCATTTTCCTTGGATACTGTGAAGATTCCAAAGGATACAGACTGTATAACCCATCCACAAAGAGGTTTGTAATTAGCAGATATGTGCAATTCATCGAAGAGGAAGCGTGGGATGGAAGCATTGAGAAAACAATCAATGTCAAAAACTGTTTATCTCATGATGAAGATGATGTAGATGTGGTTGAGATTAATAACCCATCCATTGCACAACCTCCAGCAGCGCAAGGCCAGCAAGGGACGCCTCAAGCGGCAGCAAGAACACCCTTGAGAAGAATCGGCAGTGGTTCACCGAGTACACCACAAGGAGCAGAATCGAGTGCTTCATCAAGCACGGCTACACCAAGTGAAAGAGGAACAAGATTCAGAAGCCTTAGAGAAATCTATGACCAAGGAGAAGCAAACGAAGGTATGAATTCCTTATTTGCTTTGTATTTTCAAGTTGATGATCCTATTCATTTTGAAGATGCTATTAAAGACAGAAAATGGATAGAAGCTATGGATGAAGAAATTAAAGCCATAGAAAAGAATAAAACATGGGAGTTGGTTGATCTACCAGAAGGTAAAGAAGTCATTGGAGTTAAATGGGTATATAAGACCAAAAGCAATGCTGAAGGAAAAATAGAAAGACACAAGGCCAGACTTGTTGTCAAAGGATATAAGCAGAAGCAAGGGATTGATTATGAAGAAAATTTTGCACCAGTTGCAAGAATGGAAATGGTAAGAGCAGTGATGTCCATAGAAGCACAAAACAAATGGAAAGTATATCAAATGGATGTAAAATCCGCATTTTTAAATGGAATTTTAATGGAAGAGGTATATGTGGAACAGCCTCTGGGATATGAAAAGAAAGGCCAAGAGCATAAGGTCTGTAAATTGAAGAAAGCTCTTTATGGGCTGAAACAAGCACCAAGAGCATGGTACAGTAGAATAGATGATGAACCACACTGGTTGGTTCGAAACGCGTCGACCACGTTCTTTTACATGTGATTTTTACCGAAAGAATTTCTACTAATTTATATTATGGATCACAGAAGCCTAGATTCCAAAAAAAAAAAAAAAAATAGATTCTTATCTATTAGAAAATGGATTTGAAAAGTGTGAGGGAGAACCCACCCTCTACATCAAAGAAAAAGATGGTAAGTTATTGATTGTTGTCTTATATGTTGATGATTTAATTTTTACAGGTAATGATGATTACCTTGTTGAAAAATTTAAAACAGTTATGAAAGATGAATTTGAAATGACTCACATGGTTTTGTTAAGATACTTCTTGGGAATAGAAGTGGAGCAAGGTGAGAAAGGAATTTTTATTTCTGAAGCAAAGTATGTGAATCAAGTTTTGGAAAGATTCAACATGCAGGAGTGCAAAGCTGCAATTACTCCCATAGTAATGGGATTGAAGTTGAGTAAGAATGACAGCAGCAAGGATTTCGATCCAAGTGTGTATAAAAGCATAGTTGGCAGCCTCATGTATTTGACTGCAACTAGGCCGGATATTATGCATGTTGTTAGTTTAATTTCCAGGTTTATGGAGAAGCCAAAAGAAGCACATTGGCAAGCAGCAAAGAGAATTCTGAGGTATGTGAAAGGAACAAAAGGATTTGGTATTTTATATATAGCTTCAGAAAATTCAGAATTGGTTGGATACACTGACAGTGTTTGGGCTGGAAATGTAGATGATCGGAAGAGCACTTCCGGTTATATTTTTCATATGGGTTCAGGAGCCATTTCATGGGCTTCCAAGAAACAACCTATTGTAGCATTATCTACAGCAGAGTCAGAATATGTGGCAGCTACAGCAGCAGCGTGTCAAGAAATTTGGATGAGAAGAATGTTGAGAAGTCTATGTCAAGAACAGGTAAAGGGCACTGTGATTTATTGTGACAATAGCTCAGCTATTGCATTGTCAAATAATTCTGTGTTTCATAAAAGAACAAAGCACATAGACACAAAGTATCATTATATCAGAGAATTGGTGAATAATGGTGAAGTTGTTTTACAGCATTGTAAAACAGAGGAGCAATATGCAGATATTTTAACTAAACCATTGGGACAGAAAACATTTGAGTTTCTAAGAAAATTCCTGGGTATGATGAATAACCCAGCAGCTGACTTTAAGGGGGAGTGTTGAAAATATTAAAGTCACCTGCCAGCCTTGGGCAGTGACAAGGCGAAACAAGTACAAGACAGAGAAATAGAGATTGAGTGCGCAGCACTCTGTATTGAAGAATGTTGGTGAATCCGTAAGGAAGAATTTAATTCTTGATGGGCTGCAGCCACAACAGCAGAGAAGAAATTTAATTTGGTGATGGACAGATCCGTCTTGCAGCGGAATGAAGATTTTCGTAGATCTTTTCTACGGAGGTGCAGACTAAATTAAAAACCAGTCGTTTCGGGCTTTAAAGTCCCTCAATAACCAGAATGAAGAGAAACAGGCGGAAGTCCTTTTATTTTTGAATTGGCGGGACAAGTGGTCCCCACCATTTATATGCCAATCGGAATCGCTAATCGGAGATTTATTTTGGAGCAGTGTTTTGTTGATATGGAGCTGCGATGCGATGCGATCCAATCGCAATCGCAAATCGTAATGCATATATTATAAGTCAAATGTCTTGCAGATGTGGAGTTCCGCAAAGTGGAACGTTTAATATAAATGAAACATATATATAATAATCGCCCCACAGCAGCGAAGGCCCGTGGGTCCACAAGACCACGTGGCGGAAATCTATTGAATCGATTGGTGTCAATCGCAAGGTTTAAATCGACGGGATTTTATTGTGTGCCCCGATCAGGGCGGATCCGATCCAGCTGGATCGCACCCGTGTTTTCAATCGCAATCGAAGGATCGGAGGTCGTGTTCCAATCGAAATCGAAATATTGAATGGAACACAAAGTTCGTTGCCAAGACATTTTCCGATTGTCGATTGTCGATTGCCGTGTTTCCAATCACAAGCGAAAGATCGGAGGTTTGTTTGTTTTGCAGCGCGTTTTGTTTAAAGCGCGGATCCAATAGTCCTATACAGCGGATTCAATATTGGGCCATCGAGTCCATGGTGTGATCGCAATCGAAAGATTGAATGGAACACAAAGTATGTTGTCAAGATTTTTGCCAATTGTCGATTGTCGATTGCCGACTGCGTAGTGGTCCCCACTCGTACGTCAGGAATTTCATATTTTATTGTTTCACAAAGGTTTTTCCTTTGTGTTTTGGTTTCATTTCTTTGAGTTAAGTTTTCATATAGTTTTTTGTTGTAATGTTTTAATATATGCGCGACATATATAAAATGAAAAGGCTCGCGAAGTCTGTATTGTAGTATTGTATAGTGAACCGCTGTGTGAGCCCGTAGGCAAGAGAAAACACAGTAAGACCATTACAGCACTGTTGTGTGCGTTTTTTTTTAAGAGAGACAGAGAGTTGTTTTGAAGATCTATGCACTGCGTCTGAAGCAGTCACCTTTGCTGTTATCCCTCTCTTTAGAGGAAGAATCTGTATCATTTTTTGAAAGGAATAGAAATTTATTTTGAAGTCCTGAAAACTCTGTCTCCTGTCAAGTTGTTTAAATTGCTCTTTGTTGTAGAGGGGAGATTATTCTCTCCATTTCTGTTTGCTTGGAATTTCTAATAATCCCAACACAGGTCATACTGTATAATATTTAAAATTTGTGCACCATTTCCCTAGTAAGAAGAATGACGTTATCACCCCGTATTAGAAATGATTAATCATGTCCCAAAAAAATACAAATCAGTAATAATCATATTAAAGTAAAATGGTTGTTATACAAAGATTGGTGAAAATGTGTTCAATTCATCACGCGTTGATCATATAATGTTGGGGAAATTTATGTACGAGATTTTCAGTTTTTGCTATGTAAAAAAAAAATTGCAAATCAAAATGCAAATCAGTAACCATCATAGTAAGTAAAGTAAAAGTGGTTGATACACGGTGTCACTAATTTTAAGGTAAAAAATGTTGGTATCAATGGGCATATAGCAGCCACTTTTACTTTAATGCTGATGTTACTAGTTAACACATGAAGCATATGGAGAGGATTACTATGATTGAGTAGGGTCGAGTTTAGTTGATTATAGTTGACCACGGTTATTTATGATTGAATAAGTTTGATGATGGTTGACATATCATGAATTGTTGGTGAACATAGTTCACCATGGTTGTCAACATTTAGTTATAGTTGCCCAATGTACACCGTGGTTTGTAACCTAAGTTAACCATTATTGAGTATAGATGATTATGAAAGAGTAAAGTTGACCTTGTTTGCCTACAATTGCCTATGGTTGATTTTGGTTGAACATTACTAGTGGTGGTTCACCTCGATCTATAACAATATAAAGAGAATGGGCAGGCATGGCTTTCTATAGTTGACTATGGGTGACTATGGTAAACTCCTATTGACTATTATTGAATACTGTAAAAGTAGGGTTTACTTGAATTTATTATGATTGACATATGAACAACTATGGGTTAATATGGGTAACAATGTTCGACCATGTTAAGTATGGTTGACAATACTTAACAACGTTTTACCATGTAGACTATGTATGACATGTTTAACAAGGTTTGACCATGGTTTTCTAAGGTTTCCCACAAAAGGCTTCAGTTGACTATGGTTGAACATTACTTACTATAATTTCCTTAGGTTACTTATGGCTGACCACGATTGATTGTGGTTATGTTTAATTTTTTGGAAAGAATATTATTAAATAGAAAAGACCATGTTGACTACGATTGATCATGATTGACTATGTACAACCATGTTTGATTATGGTTGACCAAGGGTAATCATACTTTATTATAGTTGATCAGAATCAACTATGTTGATGATGGTAAACCATGTTCGACCATGAAAAATATGTTTGAACATTGTAAACTATGGTTTCCTATGGATGCCTATGAAAGACTTTAGTTGACAATGTTTGAGCATAGTTGAAAAAATTCAATAATGATGACCAAATTTCCTTTTTGATCGTGATTTACCGTGGATGAATATGGTTACCTAACATTGTCTATGGTTGACTATAGTTGAGTACTATTGTTGATTTCAGTTTATAAAGGTAGACTATGGTCATCTATTGAAGTCCATGTTAACCATGGGTGACAACGATTGACAATATTTAACAATGGTGACGATCTTTCCCATGCTGAAAATGATTAATTATGGTTCATTTTGGTTGGCTATGGTTGCCAAGGGTCACCAATGGTTGATCGTAGTTTATTATAGTTGAATATGGTTGATCAGAGTTGACTATGGTCGGACATGTATTAGTATGGTTTATTATTGTTGACCAAATTTGACCATATTCATTATGGTTTACCATGTTTGAATATGTTTTATCATATAGATTTTATATGACCACGTATGATGATGGTTGGCTATGTTTTCCCATGAAAGGCTATAATTAACTATGCTTAATTAACCACGGTTGATATGTTTTACATTAGTGCCCCTGTCATCCATGTTGACAATGGTTAGCTATGGATGATTATGGTTGCCTATGGTTAACCATGCTAACTTTGGTTGTCTTATGGAACTATGATTGAGTATAATTGACTATGTTAGCTATGGTTAAGTAGGGTTGATAAGGGTTGTGTATGGATGGGTAATGGTGACCCTAGTTTATTATGGTTGACCATATTTTAACATGTTGACTATGGTCAACCATGTTTGACCATGTAGCATGTAAGACCATGTTTGACCATGGTTGCCTCTAGTGGCTCATTAGAGGCTATAGTTGACTAACATTGACCATGGTTGTCAATATTTGATAATGGTGACCATGTTGACCATGGTTGTCCATGCTTTCGATAGTTGACCATGTTCACTATGGTTGTGTATAATTGACAAAGGTAGAAAATGGTTGACAATGTAAGGCCATATTGACCATAGGTGAGTATATGTGGCCATGGTTGGTTGTAATTGATCATGGGTAATTATGATTAACTATGGTTGACCAAGGATGACTATGATTGACCATCATTGGCTATAGTTTACTATGGTTGGCTTACATGAAAAGGTGATGTTGGAGAAGGGTAGTCTTCTCATTATGACATAGGATATGTTCATAACATTATGGCGTAATGTTATGTTTATTATATTGTGATGTTTGGTTTTATTGGACACATTATGACATTAGGCTATGTTTGTCACAATGAAATGTTGAGTTAAGGTCATTACATTATTCCATCAAGTTTTGTTTATCATAGTGCAACAATGAGTTATGTTCAACACATTCAAACATATGATTTTATATTTATGTTATGACTTTAGGTTATGTTTGGCATATTTTGATGTCAAGTTATCGTAACCTTGCGACATCAATTTTTTTTAATCATAGTATGACATTTGGTTATGGTCGTCATGTTATGGCATTGGTTTATCTTCATCACCTTCTGATTTTTGTTGTTTTTCAACATAATATGTGTTTAGATTTTTTTCATCATAGTACAACATTAGGTTGTAATTGTCACATTTTGATGTAGGGTTTCTTCCATGGAATTAGGATGTTACGCTATGTTAATGACCATAAATATTTAGGAAAGTATGTTTTTTATGCTCGATTCTTCAATTTGAAAAATATACCCATACCATTTATTAAACCTACTCGAATGACCAATCATTTATAAATCCCCTCATTTTCGTTGAAGACAATTTTCTATTCATATCCTTCCATAACATTTATCTATTGATACAAAATCATTAATATATCTTTATAAAATAGATTTTTCCACCCCATCAACTTATGTACAGTAAGCAAAGGGTGCTCGTACATGACTATAAGTTATTAATAACCTTGGACTAAATGGAAACTCTCCATGCTCTTCCCTTTATTGACACACCTATAGTAGATACAACACATGCTATTAAATTTTTTCTTATTAATCCCATTTCTAGTAATTCATGCACTTGTCTCTTAATATCCTCAATTTTGGAAAGTGTTATCCTAAATATCAATTTAATAGGTAAACTAGCTCCTATAATTTATATTATTTGATAAAAAAGTCTCCTAATAGATGGAAATATCTCATGAAAATCCTCTAAAATAAATTAAAATCTCATAAGTCTAGTGGGTTTTCAAATCTCTACTTTTGTACTTGGATTCTTTGATAAAATACCAACACTTTGTTTTTTTTCTCCTTTAATTTTTTTTTTCAAAAATAGCATGACTCTCCTGCTACTATACTAAAATACTATTATTCTTATCTTAATTAACTTTCCTCTCAACTACTGTTTTGATGTTCTTTCCATCCTCTGCTAGTAAAATGGAATTCTTCACCCCATCATGAACAAGTATCCTATCATACATCCAAGGCCTTCATACTAACTAATGAGAAGCATTTGTTGGCACCACATCATAAAATATTTTGCTTAATATGTTCCAACATGAAAACTTATCAAAAAATACTTAGAAATAATGATGACATGTCCTACTTGGAACCATAAAAACCTATAATAATTGAAATGTGTCCTGCACTTCAAATTTATCCTCTCTATGCCCATTATAGACACCAAATTCTTTATGCTACCTCCACCTACAATTAAGGACCAAAAATTACCTCCAATTTTACACATGGTCTTGTCCCTTAACTTCTAATTAGACCTATGGATCTAGTAGTGTTCTTCCAAACATTAAATTTTCTCCTTTATTTTTCTATAACTCATCAGTATTTTTTTTATTTATAGATCGATAATTTACTCTTATCTCATTTAGAAACATATTTTTTACTCTCTTCCTACTATTAGCTTAAATATTTTATATATATTTGAAGGATATGTATCTTAGTTCTTGTTGTTTGTAGGAAATCGTAGTGGACTTTCTATCCCCTTTACCTCTAGGACTTTTTCTTCCGCCAAAATTTCCTATACCTATGTTAATCATTGGGATTGGTCAAATATCAAGAATAACATTTGAGGTAATAACACTCCACCCCACCCTACCCCACCCCTTTTTATTAAGAGTGGTATTTTGTGTGAAAAATAAATATGAAAATAAAAAAAATTGAAAAAAAGAATGAGGCATATGACAAGACAATGGCTCAAATATGATAGACATGAGCATAAATATTAAATCAATTTCAAATCTCATAGATTTTTAAGAATAATTGTAAGTGAAGAATCAAGCATTTGGAATAAATTAAGAATCATAGAATTCACTTTTAGAAAACTTTATGATTTCATTCAGAGTGGTTAGGATGAAAACAACTTCATTATTGAAATCTTAAACTTAATATTTAAAGTCCAAAAATAAAACTACATATTAAATATTAAATATTTCTTTGAGAAACTTTTAAAATATATACAATTATTTAAATAAACTTTGCAATAGCCTAGAAATGTAAATAAATTCTTCCATTTAAGGATGGGGATTGTGGTCCATGACCATATAACATAATGAAGGACATGAAGTAGAAAAGGAAAAGAAATCAGAAATCAACCTCAATCCTTGGAAAACAACAAGGTTAAGAAGGTAGTATGATTTCTAAATGAGAAGAAAAGCTGCAAAACCAAAAGTTATACAATTTAAAAATAGCATCAAGGAAAGACCCTATTTGTCTTAAAAAATCCTTTTCAAATATTGGTTATTGGATAATTGATCATCAAAACTGTTGATTAGTTATCCTAAAGTAATTATATTCTCTAAAGCATATTTAAGCCATTTCTATATGTAATCTCACAAATGTGTCACGGTAACTATCGTTATCATTTTTGCTGAAAATAGTCATCATAATAAACCTTATGCCCACCCAAGTAAACCTATTACCCACCACTCTTATTAGATTTAAAAATAGAACCACTCAAAACATATTTTTGTCATTTTATTTTTATTTTTGAAGTATGGAAATTTCTATGGATTGCTTAATCATTTTTACTAAATTTTATAGGATAGTAGGGATTTTGGTAATTTCCTTCATTAAAATATGTGCAAATGTGCTAGGTGAAAAAAATGGAATGGGTGAAAAAAATGCAATGGGTTTTCTTCCTTAGTTTCCTTAGATGGATTGTGTCCTCTTAGATCTACAAACATTCCATTGCAAGGCTCTAATTAATGTGAGGTCTAGGTGGATAACTATGAAAATATACACTATCATGGTAAGAAAATATGCCCATTTCATTAACTCGTGATTTTGCATGATTTTTGGCACTTGAAAGGTCAAATATGATCCATATGTGTGATAAAATAGGAGTCAGTTTGTTTGGTTAAGATTCATCAACATTTCAGACATTTCAGTTTAATTTTGTATTTCATAAATGTTCTAAAAAGTGAAGCTTGAGCGGATCAAGTATATTTACATTTTAGATTCTATTAAGTTCATCATACTCAAAATAGCTTTATGAAATCTCTATACTAGCTTTCCTTTTATCTATATACGTAAGAATCTTGAGCTTCTTCATATGATAAAAATTATAAGTTAAGGTTGGGAGGGTTACCATTCCTTGACCATGCACCATTCCTTTTCATCTACATATTTAGGCTATGGAAACTATATTTTTTGGTGAATATCTATGTGATTTATTTTTCATTTTCTAATTTGTAGATGAAAATTGATCATTGTTTATATACACAGCTTTAATTTCCTTCAAATAGAAACTACATTTTCTTTCAATGCCGAAGTTTAATATTTCTTAGTTAAGTAAAATATTGAGTAGTCTAAAGGAGTATTGTTACAAGTCTTTGAGTAATATAAATGAGTCACAAAAGGATATTAAAACCATAGTTTTTACTTGTAAACGCCCTAATGTATGTCTGATCAACCAATTAAACTTTAATCAATTATGTTTTTCTTACTTTATAGTAGGTTTTCATTCTAGCATGTGTAATTAAAATTTATTCTTTAGTAAACAAAGTACATAAGGGAAAATATCACTCTTCTGTTGGCCTTTCTCAAGATATAATACTTTCACGACCATATTATTTGCTAGTGTATGAATTTGTAATCTAGACCAAAGAAGATTAACTATTTTCTTACCAGCATGATGAATGAGAAATTTTCTCTAAGTTTGAAAATTAGAATATCAACCTTTCCACTTTATTGACATAGCTACCATTTATATTTTCATCTCATATTCTTTTTTGTCAGTAAGAATATTATCATTATTTTATAAAGAGGTCATTGCAGTCGATATAGTGGCTAAGTGGTCTAACATAGTCTAGCCTTGACCATCAACAAAAGATAATTTTTTTGGGTTTCCTTTCCTTACAAAATTTGTAATACATCATGTTCTTAGTGATTTTACAATTTTCGTGTGCATCTAGGTTTCTAGTATGATTGGTTACAAAATTTACAGCAGTTGGAAAATTGACAATAGTAACACAATTTACATTGGATTTTCCAAACAAGGACCAAAACCAAAGAGAAATAGCCCATAGGGTGCATAGCCAAAATAATAAATAGATTCAATTCATCAAAATAATTACTTTGAAGGGTCTTCTTCTAGCCTAATTAACATTAATGAGGTGTTGTTGGTTGGGCGTCCTTGGAGGCAGGGTGACTGGTTGACGCGCCTCTTGTTTCACCCTTTATGCTCGGTGTGTTATCCCCACCCACTTGCATGGTCGTCATTCAATTCTTCAGCAGTGTGTAATGAGGTGAATCCTGAGTAAAAATGCATCTATGGTGAACTATATCCACATATGGGCCCATAAGATGTCTTTGAAAATATTTTTTACAACAATGTCTCCATTAAGATTTGAAAATATTTATTTATGGATTTGTGAAAGTGTGTTGAACCCATCACGATTTGGAGTTGATCATATAATATTTAGAAAATCCGTGCACAATTTCCCTATTAAGAACAATGAATTTAACATCCTGTATGAGAAATGGTTAATCCTGTCCCCCAAAAAAATACAAATCGAGAAGAATCATATTGAAGTAAAATGGTTAATATACAAAGATTGGTGAAAATGTGTTGAATTCATCACGCGTTGATCGTATAACATTGGGGAAGGTTATGTATGAGATTTTCATTTTTGGGTATGTAAAAAAAAATGCAAATCAATAACCATCATAATAAAGTAAAAGTGATTGATACACGATTTCATTAATTTTAAATGTAAAAAATATAGGTGTCAATGGGCATATAGCAGCCACTTTTACATTAATGCTGATTTTACTAGTTAACACATGAAGCATATGGAGAGGATTATTATGATTGAGTAGGGTTGAGTTTAGTTGACTATAGTTGACCATGGTTGTTTATCATTGAATATGGCTGAATATGGTTGAATATGGTTGTCATATCATCAACTATGTGTTATTGTTGTTGAACATAATTGAATATAGTTCACCATGGTCATCATGGTTCACCTCAATTGATAACAATTAACTATGTCGATCCATTTGACTATAAAGATAATGAACATGCATGGTTTTCCATGGTTCACCATGGGTGACTATGTTCAAATCCTATTGACTATTATTGAATATGGTAAAACTAGGTTTGACCTGAATTTATTATGATTGGCATATGAATAACTATGGGTTAATATGGGTAACAATGTTTGACCATGTTAAGTATGGTTGACAACACTTAACCATGTTTACTATGTAGAGAATGTATGAAATGTTTAACGAGGTTTGACCATGGTTTTCTAAGGTTTCCCCAAAAAGGCTTCACTTGGCTATGGTTGAACATTACTCACTATGATTTCCTTAGGTTACTTATAGTTGAGCATGATTGATTATGGTTATGTATAATTGATTGGATAAACTATTATTAAATAGAAAAGACCATTTTGACTACGAGTGATCATGATTGACTATGTACAACCATTTTTTATCATGGTTCACCAAGGGTAATCATACTTGACTATATTTAATCAGAATAAACCATGTTGATGATGGTAAACCATGTTCGACCATGAAAACTATGTTTGAACGTTGTAAACTATGGTTTCCTATGGATGCCTATGAAAGACTTTAGCTGACCATGTTTGAGCATAGTTGACAACATTCAGTAATGATGACCAACTTTCCTCGTTGATCTTGATTTACCATGGATGAATATGGTTACCTAACATTGTATATGGTTGACTATAGTTGACTATCATTGATTTTGGTTTATTAAGGTAGACTGTGGTCATCTATTGAAGTCCATGTTAACCATGAGTGACCACGATTGACAATATTTAACAATGGTGACCATCCTTCCCATGATGAAAATGATTAATTACAGTTAATTTTGGTTCGCTATGGCTTCCCAAGGTCACCCATGGTTGATCGTAGTTTATTATAGTTGAATATGGTTGATCAGAGTTGACCATGGTTGGATATGTAGTAGCATGGTTTACTATGGTTGACCAAATTTGACCATATTGATTATGGTTTACCATGTTCGAATATGTTTGATCATATATATTATATATGACCACGTATGATGATGGTTGACTATTTTTTCCCATGAAAGGTTTTAATTAAGTATGCTTAACCATGGTTGATATGTTTTACAATGGTGCCCATGTCATCCATGTTGACAATGGTTAGCTATGGATGATTATGGTTGCATATGGTTAACCATGTTAACTTTGGTTGTCTTATGGGACAATGACTGAGTACTGTTGACCATGTTGCTTATGGTTAACCATGTTGACTATGGTTAAGTAGGGTTTGTAAGGGTTGAGTATCGATGACTAATGGTGACCCTGGTTTATTATGGTTGACCATATTTTAACATATTGTCTATGGCCAGCCATGTTTGACCATGTAGAATGTAGGACCGTGTTTGACCATGGTTGCCTCTCATGGCTCATGAAAGACTATAGTTGACTAACATTGACCATGGTTTTCAATATTTGATAATGGTGACCATGTTGACCATGGCTTTCCACACTTTTCAATAGTTTACCATCTTAACTATGGTTATGTATAATTGACCAAGGTAGACAATGGTTGAGAATGTAAGACCATATTGGCCATGGGTGAGTATATGTGGCCATGGGTGGTTGTAATTGATCATGGGTAATTATGCTTAACTATGGTTGACCAACGATGACTATGATTGACCATAATTGGCTATAGTTTACTATGGTTGGCTTACATGAAAAGGTGATGTTGGTGAAGGGCTGTCTTCTCATTATGACATAGGATATGTTCATAACATTATGGCATAATGTTATTTTTATTAGATTGTGATGTTTGGTTTTATTGCACACATTATGAGATTAGGCTATTTTTGTCACAATGAAACGTTGATTTAATGTCATTACACTAGTCCATCAAGTTTTTTTTATCATAGTGCAATAGTGGGTTATGGTCATCACATTCCAACATAGGATTTTATTTTATATGTTATGACTTTAGGTTATGTTTGGCATATTTTGATGTCACATTATGGTCACCTTGTGACATCAAGTTTTTTTCATTGTTTTATGACATTTTGTTATGGTCGTCATATTATGGAATTGGTTATCTTCATCAACTTCTCATTTTCGTTGTTTTTCAACACAATATGTGTTTAGGTTTTGTTCATCATAGTATAACATTAGGTTTCAATTGTCACAATTTAATGTAGGGTTTTTTTCATGGAATTAGGATGTTAGGCTATGTTAATGACCAAAAAATATTTAGGAAAGTATGTTTTTCGTGCTTCATTCTTAAATTTGAAAAATATACCCATACCATTTATTAAACCTACTCGAATGACCAACTGTTTATAAATCCCCTCATTTTCCTTGAAGACAATTTTCTATTCGTATCCTTCAAGAATATTTATCTATTGATACAAAATCATTAATATATCATAGTAAAATACATTTTTTCCACGCCATCAAATTATGTATAGTAAGCAAAGGGTGCTCATACATGACTATAAATTATTAATAACCTTAGAATAAATGGACACTCTCCATGCTCTTCCCTTTTTTTAAAAACTTATAGTAGATACTACACGTGGTCTTAAATTTTCTCTTGTTAATCCCCCTTCTAGTAGTTCATGCACTTGTCTCTTTAGCTCCTCAATTTTGGAAAGTGTTATCCTATATGTCAATTTAATAGGTAAACTAGATCCTATAATTTATATTATTTGATAAAAAATTCTTCTAATCGGTGGAAATATCTCATGAAAATCCTCTAAAATAACTTAAATTCAGATAACAATTCTCATAATTCTAGTGGGGTTTCAACTCTACTTTTTGACTTGGATTCTTTGAAAAAATACCAACACTTTGTTTTTTCTCCTTTTAAATTTTTTTTTCAAGCATAACATGACTCTCCTACCACTATACTAAAGATACTAATATTATTCTCTTAATTTCCTTTCCTCTCAAGTAGTGTTTTGATATTCTTTCCATCCTTTGCTAGTAAAAAGGAATTTTTCACCCCATCATGAACAAGTATCCTATCATACAACCAAGGCCTTCCTACTAACTAATGACAATCATTCGTTGGAACAACATCATATAATATTGTACTTAATATGTTCAAACACGAAAACTTATCAAACACTACTCAGAAATAATGATGACATGTCATACTTGGAACCATAAAACCCTATAATAGTTGAGATGTGTCCTACACTTCAAATTTATCCTCTCTATGCCCATTATAGACACCAAATTCTTTATGCTACCTCCATCTACAATTAAGGACCAAAACATACCTCCAATTGTACACATGGTCTTGGCCCTTAAGTTCTAATTAGCCCTACGGATTTAGCAGTGTTCTTCCAAACATTAAATTTTCTCCTTTATTTTTCTACAGCTCATCAGTATTATCATGATTTATAGATCGAGAATTACTTTTAGCTCCTTTAGAAGCATACATTTTACTCTCCTCCTATTATTAGTTTAAAAATTTTATAGATATTTGAAGGACATGTATCTTAGCGTTTGTTGTTTGTAGGAAATCATAGTGGAATTTCTATCCCCTTTACCTCTAGGACATTCTCTTCCACCAAAATTTTCTATACCTATGTTGTTCATTGGGATTTGTCAAATATCAAGGATAACATTTGAGAGATTAACATCCTCACCCCACCCCTTTTATTAAGAATGGAATTTTGTATGAAAAATAATTATGAAAAGAAAAAAATTGAAGAAAATAAAGAGGGGTATGACAAGACAATGCCTCGAATATGATAAACATGAGCATAAAAATTAAATGAATTTCAAATATCATATATTTTTAAGCATAATTGTAACTGAAGAATAAAGCGTTTGAAATAAATAAAGAACCATGGAATGCACTTTTAGAAAAATTTATGATTTCATTCAGAGTCATTGGGATGAAAACAACTTCATTATTGCAATCTTAAAATTAATATTTAAAGTCCAAAAATCAAACTACATATTAAATCTTAAATATTTCTTTGAGAAGCATTTAAAAGATATACAGTTATTTAAATAAACTTTGTAATAGCCAAGAAATGTAAATATATTCATCCATTTAAGGATGGGGATTCGGCTCCATGAACCATATAACATAGTGAAGGACATGAAGTAGAAAAGGAAAAGCAATTAGAAATCAACCTCGATCATTGGAAAACAGCAAGGTTAAGAAGGTAGTATGATTTCTAAATGAGAAGAAAAGGTACAAAACCAAAACTTAGACAATTTAATAATAGTTTCAAGGAAAGACCCTAGTTGTCTTAAAAACTCCATTTTAAATATTGGATGTTTGAGAATTTATCATCAAAACTTTAGTTATCCTAAAGTAATTACATTCGCTAAAGCATATTTAAGCCATTTCTATATGTAATCTCACAAATGTGTCACGGTAACTATTGGTTATCTTTTTTGGTGAAAATAGTCGTCATAATAAACCTTATTCCTACTGAAGTAAACCTATTACCCACCACTTTTATCACAATTTTCCTTCCTTTTTAACAATAGAACCACTCAAAACATAATTTTGTCATTTTCTTTTCATTTTTGAAATTTGGCAATTTCTATGGATTGCTTAATAATTTTTACTAAATTTCATAGGACATTAAGAATTTTGGTAATTTCTCCTTCATTAAAATATGTGAAAACGTGTTGGGTGAAAAAAAAGGCAATGGGTTTTGTTCCTTGGTTTCCCTAGATGGATTGTGTCCTCTTAGATCTACAAATATTCCAGTGCAAGGCTATGATTAATGTGAGGTCTACATGGATAACTAGGAAACTATACATTATCATGATAATAAAATATGTCCATTTCATTAGCTCGTGATTTTTCATGATTTTTTCCACTTGAAAGGTCAAATATGATCCATATGCGTGATAAAATAGGAGTCAGTTTGTTTGGTTAAGATTCATTAAGATTTCAGACATTTCAGTTTTATTTTGTATTGTATAAATGTTCTAAAAATGGAAGCATGAGCAGATCAAGTAGATTTACATTTTATATTATATTAAGTTCATCATACTCAAAATAGTTTTATTAAATCCCTAAAGTAGCTTTCCTTTATCTATATATGTAGGAATCTTGTGTTTCTTCCTATGATAGAAGTTATAGGTTAAGGCTAGGAGGGTTACCATTCTTTTACCATGCACCATTTATTTTCATCCACATATCGTGGACAATGTAAAAATTTTTTTTTGGTGAATATATATGTGATTTATTTTTCATTTTCTAATTTGTAGATGCAAATTTATCATTTTTTATATACACGTCTTTAACTTCCTTGAAATAGAAATTATATTTTCTTTCAACACCCAAGTTTATTATTTCTTAGTTAAGTAAAATATTGAGTAGTCTAAAGGAGTATTGTTACAAGTCTTTGAGTAACCAACCTAAAGGAGCAATAAAAAGATAGTAAAACCATAGTTTCTACTTGTAGAGGCCCTAATGTATGTCTGATCAACCAATTAAACTTTAATCAATTATTTTTTTCTTACTTTACAGTAGGTTTTCATTCTAGCACGTGTAATTAAAATTTCTTCTTTAGTCAATAAAATACATAAGGGAAAATATCACTCTTATGTTGGCATTTCTCAAGACATAGTACTTTCACGACCAAATTCTTTGGTAGTTTATGAATTTGTAATCTAGACCAAAAAAGATTAATTTATTTCTTGTCAGAATGATGAATTAGAAATTTTCTCTAAGTTTGGAAATTAGAAATTGAGCATTTCCACTTGATTGACATAGCTATCATTTAAGTTTTCATCTCATTTTTTTTTGTCAGTAAGAATATTATCATTATATTATAAAGAGGTAATTTCAATGGATATAGTAGGCAAGTGGTCTAACAATGTCTAGCCCTGAACATCGACAAGAGGTAACTTTTCTGGGTTTCCTTTCCTTACAAAATTTGTAATTCATCATGGTCTGAGTGATTTGATAATTTCAATGTTCATCAAGGTTTATAGTATGACTAGTTTCAAAATTTACAACAGTTACAAAATTGACAATAATAACACGATTTACATCGGTTTTTCCAGACAGGGGCCAAAACCAGAGAGAACTAGCCCATAGGGTGCATAGAAAAAATAATAAATAGACTCAATTAATCAAAATAATTACTCCAAAGGGTCTTCTTCCAGCCTAATAAAAATTGATGAGGTGTTGTTGGTTGGGGCATCCTCAGAGGCAGGGTGACTTGTTGACGTGCCTCTTATTTCACACTTTATTCTCGGTGTCTTGTCCCCGCCCACTTGCATGGTCGTCCTTCAACACTTTAGTAGTGCGCAATGAGATGAATCCTTAGTAACAAAGCATTTATGGTTAACTATATCCACATATACCGTAAAATTTTCATTTAGCATGTCCATTTTAGCTTCCAGGGCCTTTGTGGTCTCACTATGTTCTTGCAGGGGCAAGCCCATGACAGTTTTTAGTTGCCATGAGAGCTCGATTTTTCAACTGTAAAGGTTTTCCCTGTCCCTGGTGATGTCAAGGTTAGGAATATAATCGAATTGGGAATTAATATCATCATTGTTAATGTGGCAGTGAATATTCGTGGCTTGGATTTGCAGATCCTGAATATGCTTGTGGGTCTCCTGAGAAATCGAACTGTTGTAGTTGATAATGACTCTAGTAGTTGACACTTAAGAGAGTGTTCTTGGTTGCATCTTGGCTTGATTCCAACGTTCATTGTTCCTAACCTTCCCTCTATAAGGGGTGAAAGACAAGCTACGTAGAGGCGACATGTTGAAGGGTAGGGAGTAGTGGTTATGACTGGAAGGGTGCGAAGAAGAGGTTAGGGGAAAGACGATTGAGGAGGCACGAGGGGGGATGGAGTGATGAAATGTAGCTTGGGGTTCTAGGTACTCATAGGCAAGCCAAGTGACGATGAGGTCAAGGAGGAAGGCGGCTATAATTATACCATTAAAGGTGGTGAGTACGAAGAACATAGAATTCATAGTGATTCAAGGGATATTACTGGGTCTTGGGTAGGAGGTGCGACAGTCGTAGATCAACAATACAATTTAGATTTTCAATCCCATAGGAGAATAATTAGAGTTTATGTAAGGGATATATTTCATGATAACGAATTTAGGGAGAATGTACCATCAGGGTTTGTGAGATATGTTGTCCTTCTAGAGATTTATGATGATCAAGCCATGCATTGTCCTTGGTGTTTATATCGTCACACTCTTTGTTGAGGGGACCTCCCTCTAGATGCTTCCATCCAAGGGATTGCAGCATGTAGTTACCATTTGTTCCCTTGTTGGCTAGCCTGTCAGCCAAACCATTCTCTTTCCTTCGCACCACCTAGAAGTGGAGCCCACAGGGATTGCTGATGCTTTTGCTAATATGGTGAACCATTTTGGTTAACCTCGAGTTTTCTGTTACCCTATTTATGGTAGCACCTTGATATATTTAACAGGAAGCCAAATGTGTTAGTTTCAAGTCTCCTCCGATGATCAGGGGGAAGAAGCCTTGCTCTTTGGAAATGGATAAACCATGTTTTATCACATGAATCTCTATTCCGTTGTTAGTGGAGATACCTAAGTTCTTGGAGTAAAACCTTAGAATATCCCTTACAAAATTCTTGAAAACACCATTGAAACCCATTACTCGTGAGTTTGCCTTTGGTTGCACCATCATAATTCATTTTCACCACCTCCTTCTCCGGGTGGGGGGGCAGTGGAAAGGGGTTTCAAGGGTAACACAAGCAGGGTTTGGGTTGGCTTGATATGGGAAATGCAGGTCTAGAAGGAGAAAAATGCATTGATTTGTGGGTCGAGGGGCGGGGGATGACAGAATATTGGAGATGGAGACCGTTTCAAAGTATTTTCTTGGGCGGAGGGCATGATTTCCATCTTTCTGACATTATTGAACATTATCACTTTAATTTATTTCCATATAGTCTAGCATATATTTCCTCATAAAATATTCCAAGCCATGTTCAAAACTAGATGGGGGGATATGTTATATCACCAAATTTTAGAGTGGTATGAATGGAAGCTCTATCTCTTTTGGTGGTTCTGAAAACCTCAGTCGCCCATTACCATATCATGTTGGTGTAGTTGCAAGTGTTCAAGAGATGGTTGGTGATGTCTATTTGCAATTCACAAAGAAGACATCTTGAGGGACCAGTAAAACATTTTCTCCATATATTTTCCCAAGCGAAACTTTTCCCATGCATGACCAACCAGAGGAAAAGGGTGATTTTTGGCTAGAGCTATCTCCCACATAGAATTTTCCATTTTTTTTGTTGTGGAAGTTGTTTGTGTTTTGCTATGTAACCATAGGCCTCCTTGAGACTAAAGAGATCGGTTAAGTTATTGCCCCATCATAGCTTGTTTTCCCCATGATCAATCTGGATTTTTCATTCTTGTATTGTTTGTTCAAAGGCACCCAAGTCGAGGTTTTCAGGTAAGGGTTCCCACTCTTGAATATCCAACCATTCTCTCCACTTAGTATCCAATGTGCAAGGCTTCCAATAGTGGGTTACATGAACTCTCCCTTTTTCTTGCATGGATCTTCCAAGAGAGGCATGCTAATCCCTATCAAGGACTGATAATTGTTTCTAGGCATCCTCCGAAAAGAGGGTAATTTTTCCATTACACATTAACTAGAATTTGTGTTCTTGTATGATGTTTTTGTCTTCCACGTTTGATTCCATATGGCCGATCCATTGATATTTCCTTCGAGCCTGATGAGATACTTGATGGAGTTATTGGGTGCATACTTCACTTTCCAAATAAGATCCCAAGGTGTGAGGAGGATTTTCAACCATTTTCACTAGGTTTAAGCCCCTAGGTCTTTCCCCAAAAGTTCATGGTCTCTTAGACCAAGAGCACTAGAAGTATTAGGCTTGCATAAATAGTCCCGTGATAATAGCGACCATTTCTTATTTGTGTCTTAACCTATCCATAATAAGTTGCATTGGATTCTTCAAATGGAATTAGTGACGAAATTGGGGGTAGAAAGGATGAGAAAAGATAAAGGGGCATGGCATTCATAACATATTTTACAAGGAAAAGTATTCAAGTGAAATCAAGGGAATAAAAGGTTGCGTTGGAGAGTTTTTTGTGCAGCCTATTGAGGAGCTCCTCCCAATTAGATTTTATGTAGGATTTGTTAGTAAGGGGAACTCCCATGTATTTTGAGGGTGGAGAACACATCTAAAAACCAAGGATTCTGGTAATATTTCTTTGAATGGCCACTGGGGTATTAAATAGGAATATTTTAGATTTTTCAAGGTTGATGGAGTCTCCATAAGCTTCAGAAAAGAAGTTGAGAATATTCTTGAAGGTAGACGCTTCATTAAAAATGGGGACTCACATCAAGAGAGTATCATCTACGAATTATTTGTGGGTAGAATCTAGGGCAGGGTTGTGGCGCTTGAGGCCAATGAATGTATTTTTGGTGCTGGCTGCATGGAGGATTCTGCTTAAACCTTCGACCATGAAGCCAAAAATAAATGGAGACATAGGGTCTCCGTTCATGATACCTCTTGAGGGAAAAAAAGGCTTGGCAGATGAATCATTAACCAAGATGGAAAAGAAAGCTCTAGAGACCATAAATATGATCAATTCGATGAAATCCTGGTGGAAGTCAAAGGAAACTAGGACTTCATGCATATATTCCCAACCGAATTTTTTGAAGGCTTTCAACATGTCCAATTTCATCATCATGATGGGATTTATGAGGGTTTGGAGAGAAAGAATCATTTCATGTGAGAGGATAATGCTATCCAGAATTTTTTTACCTTCCACATACCTCGCTTGATTTGTTGAGATAAGGAGGAGAATAATAGTCTTGATCCTATTGGACATAATCTTGCAGAGATTTTGTAAATTATATTACAAAGGGATATAGGTTGGAATCATTTAGGATATTTAAATCCTTCCTCCTTCTATATGAGATTGAGGAAAGTGGTGTTCAACACTCTCAGGACAATTTTGTTGATCGTAGAGTCCTCCATCGGGGCATGAAATTCATATTTGATGAAAGAATAGTAGCTTTTGAAAATTCAATGGTGAAACCATCAGGTCTAAGAGATTTACCATTGCGCATAGCCATCACCTCTTCCTCAACTTCTTGCATTGAAACTTTCCTAATGAGAATTTTGTTTTGGTACTGGTTGAGGATGGTGGTAATGTTGTTAGTAATCTCCTTAATAGCATGGTATCTTTCTATCCTTGATTTGTCAAGGAGCTTTTTGTATAAATTATTTAGCTTGCTCGAAATGTCCTCATGGGAGTTAACAGTTCTCCCATCCTTAGTTATTAGGTTGAGGATTCTATTTTTCCTCCTTTGTTGGGACATGGTGTGATGTAAGAAGGAGGAGTTCCTTTCCCCACAATGGAGACAACAGATTCGATATTTTTATTGCCAACATTTTTCCTCTACTTATCTCTCTTTTGCCAGCTTTTGTGAAGGTTCATTTCCTCCTCTTTCATCTTGTTTGTGATACCATTCTAGATGGTTCGTTTTTGAAACTCCTCAATGATTTTCTCCAACTAATTTTCTTCCTTGATGATACTACAAAATACTTATTTGTTTCAAATTTTGATTTTTTTTATGTGCTTCAACTTTTGATGGAATTGGTACATTCTAGTGTTGGTTTATAATGGAGAGCTCTCCCACCAGATCTTCATGTTGCTTAGGAAGTTTTAATTCTCCGTTAAAAAAAGATTCAAATTTTGAGGGGATATTTTTGGGGGTTGAGGATATATTTAGATTTAGAGCTATTGGCCAGTGATCAAAACCTGTTTGGGGTTAGATTCTACATTCAGTTTCTCAGGAGGTCAAATAGAATGCTTCTGAGATCAGGAATATATCAAGCCTTGAGGATATCTGCCTATCTACACCTCTTTAATTGTTCTAGGTGTAGGTACTGCTCACTGTCTGAATGTATATCAATCCCATTTTGTCGATGGTTTCTTGGAAAACTTTAGACTCTATGTCCTACTTCCTTAGTCCTCATTTATTTTCTAAGAGGTTAAGGATCATGTTAAAGTCTCCGCTATGATTTTGAAGGGATGAGGTATTTTTTCAAGGATTCTCATAACCGAAGTTAACATTTGAATATTTTCATCCACCCTATGTGTTTCATAGATGTTAATTACACAAATAGTTTCAGTGGTACCTATGATTTTGAGAACCACTATGATTGAGCTTATGGTTGGTAATGAAGAAGAGAAATCATATTGAGAGCTCCTCCATAAAATAAATTTCCCTCCTCCTGTACCATGAGATGCATTAATTAAATAACTATATCCATTGTAACATTCCTTTTGCAGGGTTGTCAAGTTCTCCATTCCAAGCTTAGTCTCCTATAGGAGTACTATGTATGGTTTGTCAAATGTTATTCTATGTTTTAAGAATTTTTTTCTTAGGTCCATTTAAGCCTATGATGTTCTAGGAGATACAATTAATTGAGCAATATGGAGGGTTAGAGTCATATTCTTACGGTGCACTCATTGATTATTTTTTCTCCTAACTCTTGGAGGAGTTGGCTTGTGGTTTTCCTCCCTCTCTTTCATATTGTACCTTTGGGGTTATACTGATCCGTTGTGATGTTTAATATAATTCCTTAAAGAGAAATCTCTACTGGGGGTGTCATGGTTGTGACATATTTTTATTACTCTTGTAACATATATGCCCCTTCTATTTTTTTGAGAGACTCCCTGGGTATGGTAGACAAGCCACTTTTATCCCATTCCTCTTCTATTTAGTTGAGATCCATGTCCTTCAAATATTCTTCTATAGCATGGTATTCTGCTAAGTTTTCTAATAGAACACGGTCCATGTAAGTGTCTTCTAAGTTCTGGACATCCTCTCGAATTTGATTTTGTACTGTTGAGTTTTGGATTGGTGTTTTTCTTCCCTCTTCAACATGTTCTTCTGAGATTAGTTCTTCTTGTTCTTCTTATAGGGCTTCAAAACTATTTATGTTGGTTGATTGTTGGGGGCCTTATTTTCTTTCAGTATTCATGTTGTTTTTTTTTTGGGTGCAAAATTGGTGTAGCCTTGTTTATTTTCCTTCCTTTGCATTTGTGTGTTTGTTCGGTGAGAATTATTTGGGGGCAGTCTCTAAATAAGTGTCGATGCTCATTTCATTTTCTGCATCTGAAGGGTATTTTATCATATTCTATATTATGGAGCCATACTTCATCCCATAAGACCAGCTTGATAGTCTTTGGTAACTACCTTGAAATGTCCATGCAGACACATATTCTTGCATATGAGATATAGTATAAATTCCTAGTACCCTACGACATTTTGATGTTTTCTCAAAAATCGTCACTTATTCCTTTTATCACAAAGGGTGACTAGTAGTCTATGGGTAGTGAATAAATTATTACCCAAATAGGGACCCCGGTGAATTCCTCTTTTTCAAGAGTGAAGGTTTCCTTCCAATACCTCATGTAAAGACCTAACGAATTGAAAAAATATGGGCCATCCTAAAAATTTTGGTCCTGATATTCCATGAGATTGAATATGACTGTGAAGAAAGCCTTAGATCCTAACTGCAGTTGCATCTCTCCTTTTGGGTGACATCTTTTTTTAATCCATGAGTTCAATGCTTTTTTCGTGGGCCATGTCCCCATGAAATTACAAATAATTGCATGCTCCTGCATAAAGTATCTATAGACTACAACGTTCAGGTACTGAATCTCCAGCACTGGTATTTTTTTCACCTTGGGTTTTCAGTTGCTGTTGGACTTTATTTTAGGTCTCTGAGCTTCTCCTGTTATTGAATGTCAACACTCACTTTAGCTTCGTGCTATGAAATTGAGGCTCCTTTTGAGGTATCTCATGTTTCATTTTTACCAAGGTCAGGTGCTCTGGACGTTCTGGATGAGTGGAAGGCATTATAGGTCGTAGGATTGGTGAAGAAATACAGTTCGAGTTCCCTTCCTTTACCTGTGACATCGTCCTAAAATGAGGGGATACTAGAGCTCCCCACCGCCTTTGCATGTCTGAACCAAACTGATTTCTTAGAAAACATAGTGACAGAGAGAAACCCTATCCCCGCTCTCTTGCAAAAGTTTGTTTTCATCTCATATTATTTTAATCTCATTTTAAAATTACATCTTTAGTTAAACCATAATATTTATGAGCTTGGATTTATTTAGAATCTAGTTTAAGCAATTTCATTATTTAAGCACTAGGGGAGAATAGAGTAAATCTAAGACTAGCTTCTCACATATAGTGGTGTTCTTTCAAGTTGCAAACTATTGTATTGATATAATTATTTCTTAATTTATACAAATAAATTAGAACAAAATTTTGGTGTCACAAAGTGCATTGAAAGTTACCTTTATATCTAAAAGGTTTATTGAGTTTTTGCTTTTAATTTTTAATATAAATGTTTAGGACATGAAGGAGTGAAAGTGGTAAGACGAGAGATGAGAACTTATACATTCATTTTAGTGGTTTTTTACAATCAATATATTTAACAAAGACAAAGATAATTGACATCTAGTCGCTTCAAACTTTAATTCAAAGTATTGTCTCATGATTTGATAGGATTTCTAATGAATAGTTTAGTTGCGTATCTTACCTTCACCTGATGATAAACCAATTTCATCCACTTCAAGCTATTTTGGACTTATTTGTTGCATAATATGTAATCTATGTATGGATGAAAAACTTGTATTATGGCACTCATGACCTATAAATTATGGGACTACATTCTTAGAAGGGTAATAAACATGCTCAATGGTAGTTTATGAAATTCCTTATTGTCCAACAAGAAATTGCACCACAACAATTTTTTCATTAAGAGCATGTGCAACAATTGCCTCTCTAATTTCATCCATATTGTAATCAACTCCAAGAGAATCCATAATCATCTAATAATCCATGTAAATTTATTCTAATGGAATGTTCATTGACGTTTCATCTATTGTGCTAGAAGTTAAAATTTCATGCACTAAAATTTTTCATTTTTCCATATGTTCCACGACCTTTTCTCTTGCTTCAACGATATTTTCTATCGGTTGTTTTTTTTTCCCTTTACAACATTCTCTTACAACTACAATGGTTAACCATATTTAAATGGAATTCAAATACAAGGAGAAGCCAATTTTCTTCCAATCACAAATAAATATATAAACTTTATTCCAAACACAAAAATTCTTCTCTAATTAGACAAGAAGAAATAGGTAGTCTTCCAAAATAAATTTTGTCTTCCAATTACCGAACAAGACAATCATTTTCTTTAAACTACTCAAATTTCCTTCCAATTAAAAAATATTATCTTATATTTACATAATAAGATAAAAACATGATTCCCGTTAACATAATTGGACAAAACATATTCTTTCTAATTACACAAAAATGCATACTAAGTTTTCTTGATGTTGTTGTTTTGTCCTTTTTCTCTATATTTATTTTTAGATCTCAAGTGAGTGGAAAGAATGATTTTTTGTTGTACAATTATTATCAAACACATGCACACAATCCTGAAAGAGGAATGCATACGTTCTCAAGAATGCACATGCATTACAAATACTAACTTCCACAACCATCAATGTCTTACCTATGTTATTCCATTACACTTTCACATTTGGTGGATGTTGGAATGAATGTGCATGAAATTCATCCCCTCTCTCTACCCCATTCACTCCCCATCACTAATCTCTCTCTCTCTCTCTCTCTCTCTCTCTCTCTCTCTCTCTCTCCACCTTCCCACAATCCCCTCCCCTACCTCTCTCTCTATAATTCTCTCTCTTGCTTTATCCCTCTCTCTCACTCTCTCCATCTCTCCCCCGTAAATCTCTCTCTCTCTTCAAACCTATCCATCTCCCTATGTTTCTCTCTTCTTCCCTCTCAATCCCCCCTCCATCTCTATCTATATATCCCTCTCTCTCTCTCTCCTTATATATCTCTCTCTATCAAACCCCAATAAATTTCTCATCATATCTACCTATCTCTATTTCCCTCCCTCTTTCTATAAAAATCCATGTATCTATCTCCTCACCTATATATCTATCTCTATATCCCTCACTCTCTCCCTTTTCATCTCTCTATCTAACCCACCTCCTCTCTCTCTCAAAAACTATCCATATCTCTCTCCTTCCTTCTCTCTCTCTCTCTCTCTCTCTCTCTCTCTGGCTTGAAATATATTTGTATCTCTCTCCCTGTTGAAGTCCAACAAGAAATTGTAGCACACACACTAGTGTGGGACCAATAGGTCCTAGTAATACATTAGTGTGAAGGCCAATTATATTAATTAAATTGTTGCAATGTCTAATTTAATTTCCCCTTAATTAAATTTGAAATTAAAATGTAATCTTATCTCATGATCACTTGTAATAGTTAGTTGAGTGTGATAAACTCAGTTAGCTTATGTATTTCAAGTTGAGGGTGGTTGGTGAGGCATGCAGAGTAATTCTATTAGTTATGGAGTTTGAATTGCAGTTGGTGCATTAGTTGAATACATGAATAATCAGTTAACTCAGTTAGGTGAGTTAGAGTTAGTTGAACTAGTTGTAGCTGTTTGTTGCTGTAATATTCCAAAATTTGCACATAAGAAAATTGGAATATTAGATTCTGCTACTTTCACCTAGGAGAGGAATAAATGGGTAAGGAGGCCCATGAACAATAAAATATGAATAAATTCCACCTTAGTAAGGAAAGAGATCACCTTAGGAGCTGGTTTTACACTTCCAAGTGTGAACAAGGACATTTTAGATGGAGACATAGTCAAGTTTGACTAATTCAATAGCCATTCTTGAGGAGGAAGAAATACTCAAGTAAACTAGCTCAATGTGAAAAAGGATCAGCGTAAGACACACATGTAAAATAGATTGTAGATATCTAGCATAAAAAGAGGCATTGGAGGTGGATTAGTTCACAAAGTCAACAACGCAGCCACAAGAGGAGGGAAGCAAGCTAGGACAGTGCAGTTTTGAAAGAGGAAGCTTCATGAAGAAGTCACCTCAACATTGTGCGGGGTCTGGGGTGAGGAGGATCAACAAAGATAAAAAGAAGGCATAGCATCAAAGGGAGATCATTCATGTATTCATCTATTTTGGTCTTGATACCATTTTCATGCTTTAGTTGTTTAGCTAGAGTTGCTACACTACTTAGTGCAAGGAATTCCTATGCGAGAATTCCATCCTCTCTTTAGATCATCTTGCTTAAGGGATGAAAGGGGAGTGATTTGAGCTTCATATCAGTATTTGGCTTGGGGACATTCATCCACATTCAGCCACAGCGTATTTTAATTCAAAAACTGCATTGTTTTCTTCAAAATAATTGTTGTTGGGTTAAACATTTCCTTTGTGTGCTAGTCTTTGAGGAGGAGTTGTTCATTTCCCTCCGGGAGTTCGATTAGTAAGGCCTAGGGCCATTTATCTGTATTATTATATTATCTCATGTCATATTCGGCCATGTATAATATAGAGATGCAGTAACTGATTTATTTCTGCAGTGCTGCTTGTTATTCATGCATTTTGCCGAGATCCTTTGTCGGGTGTCTTGTTTTTGTTGTATAAGAGTGTAAACTTCCATTTCTTTATTATTTGATCAATATAAGTTGTATATCAGTATTATTTTATCATTTTCTACAGAAACCCCCATGAAAATTACGCCCTCATAGTATTTATAATTTTTTTTTTAGCAAAGTCATGGGAAATCAACAATTTCTAGCCTAGTCGGGAAATGAGGAGTTGTTTAACATAGATAGGATTATTATTTTGAGCTGAAATTTGGAGCATAGGTCCCTCATGAACTAAGCTATCATATCCATCCATATTCCCTACTTAGTTTTACGCTTATTTCTGAAAAAAACTTTTTTAGGGCATAAAATACCCTTTTTCCCCACTTTCCGGATAATGAAACGAATTAAAATTCATTTTTGTAGCTAAAAATGATGTTTATGTGTTTCTTATGTATATTTTAAGCTTATTCATAATAACAGGACCGTTATATAGCTTATGCATTCTTGAGTTCCAGATTTGGAACATTATAGTGGTATCAGAGCTGCCATCTTGGCTCAGCCTGTGGATTTCAAATCCAATCAGAAGATAAGAAGAACAGTAGAAAAAAATTATGGAGAGGATGAGCTTACTCTCATCCATTTTTAGATCCAAGAAGAAAGAAGAAGATAAATGCATTGAAACTCCAAGAGGGTTTCAAGGAGGAAAGAGTTGCAGTGAGACCTCTAGAAGGTTTCAAGAACTAGAAGGAGATGCATGCACTTCCTATTCTCATATAGAAAGTGAAGAGCAAGAAGACAACTTAGAGCATGAAATATTGAGTGGGTATTTGGCAGAATACAAGTGCCAACGTAGGGCTTTCAAAGAGACGCTAGATTTTCCTCAGTTTATTCAAATGAGACAAGAAAGAAGACCTTACAGCAAAGAAGAGATCAAAGGCAATAGATTTCTATTGTCTAAATTTGATGGGTCAACTATAGAAAGAACTTGGGCAAGAAATATTGAGGCATTCTTCATACTTCATCCAGTGGAATAGAGGGAGGCAACAGAAGTTGTAGCGTTGCACCTGGAGGGTTAAGCCAATGCTTGGTGGTGCAGTCACTTAAACCATACAAGGATGACTTCTTTTTATGAGTTCACTCAAGAGCTGATCAGAACCTTCGATGAGGAAAGATCAGAAGAGAGAATAACCACACCACCATCAGAGGAGGCAAGTACCAGCGCTTCCATAGCCTTGAGAGAGCAACCTTCTACATCAGCAGTTGGATCAACTAGCACATTCAAGAGAGGACCTTTTGCAGCAATAGAAGATGTCCTAAAGAATCACATAGGTATGCATAAATTTCCATGTTTCAACATTTCAGAAAATTTTATGGAAAGGGTTGGAGATTTTTTTTCATATGGCCCAGGATCAAATGATATTTCTGAGATAGAGCAGCAAGATTGCACTACGTTGTGCAAGATTGAAGGGTTCAAGGGTGATTTGAACTATCAACCTCATGTATCACTAATGAGTTACACACAACCCTTGAGGTTCGAGAGTGAATTCTTGGAGGATGGATTGAAATTTTCTCCAAACAAATTCATGTAGAAGCAAAATGAGATATCCAGAACACCCTGGAGGAGGGTTACAGTGCTGTCAAGAAGCTGCAACAAGGAGGATTTTACTTTGAGTCACTTGGATCCTTATGGGTTCAAGATGATCATTGATGAGAGATATTTTCTTGGAGGTCTCCAAGGAGTTGCATTTCAGCATCTCATGAAATGCAAGGATAAAAATCTGATATTGGAATATGGTAGCCTCTTTTGGAGGAGCGCCAAGATAGAGAATTCTCGGAGGCATTCATCAATGGATAGGTGGATGTGGATATAGAGAAAGAAGCTGGAAAGTTACTTGCAACTCTATGATACCAGGCAGCAGGAGGCAAGACTGCGTTGGCTACTCTTGAGAGAGTTTGGCCATCATGTGGCATATCCTTCTTCTAAGGGTATGAGGGAGGAGGATATTGGGTAGAGTACTTGCATCATGGGGCAGCAAGGAGTGTGGATGCATTATGATGATTTGGTCATTTTTTTTTTCACTGCATCAGTTTTATGATGGAGGTATGATGAGGCAGCAAAAACATTTGTTTCTTTGGAGGATTGAGAGAGGGCAAGGACATAATTTCTCTCACATTTTGCATGATGTTGCAATGGGAGGAGATGGAAACATTATGGGAGGATTATTTGAAATAGAACATGTTAGAGAATGTATTTATGAGTTGGCAAGGGCCTATTTTCATAGGCCAACAGCGATGTCACTTTGGGGGATGAGCTTCTTGATGGAGTGTTCCTAGGATCACTTCATATTTGATGCACTTGGTGGGCATAGAGGAGGTCAGATTGATAGAGTGGTGGATGGACTCATTGGTTGCTGCGTTATGTTCTCCTTGACTTGGATATCCAAATATAGGAAGGAGGATTTTCATGGAGCATGTGATTCATTCCTCTTCAAATTGGTATGCCATACCACTATGGAGGATTCATCTATGGATCTTGTCCCCATCTTGCTTCCATCACATGGTAAGAACTTTGTTGTTGCACTTATTGATTGTTCATCACTATATTTGTATACTCTTACCATGTCCTTGCAGTGCATTTCTCTACAAAGGGGCAAGGTTCTCTTTAAACTCCATGGTCTATTTTTAGCCAGCTATTATGATGGAGACAACAATATAATGTATGATCCAGGGCAAGTATATCGTTGCTTCTTGTATGCTCAATTGACATATCCAACCATCTACTATTTACTAGTGGGTGTGATGACTTATACAACAAGTCATTTGTCAAGAGACAACTTGCCATACCATTTCCTGAAGCTGCAGTGGGGAAGACTACGCTGTGACCACTTGGGAGACTATTGGTACACTCCAGCACTACATCAAACCTTCAGTATTTCTCTCATTATGATGATGATCATGATCCTACTTGTTAATATTATTCTTACTTATATGAGGAGCATGATTGGAGGAGGGACACATAGAGTGGATGTGTTCTTGGGGGAGGAGCATCCCCACACTTTCAGCATTGCATGTTCTAAGGGGAGCATGGGAGGAGACATGGCATGTACAACAACATATTTTTTTCTTAATGAGGAAGGCCATGAGATGGATGGGATGCCATATGATGGTAATTTCTTGTCCATCATGTATGATATGGTTTGGGCGAGCTTGATGCACAACGCTAGGAGAGGGACCTTTGGAGGTCTAGCTTCTTTCTTGCCATTTGAGGGCAACATGATGGCAGCCCAAGAGAAAAAATACTTTACACTTGTCTTAAGTGGAAAGGAGATCAGCATGGGGTAGGCTACTATGTATACCATGATCATAATTTCAACCCACCTACTTTTCCAGAGCTTCAGATGGAGGATGATTTGCATGAGCTTCCAATTTGGAGGCTGAGTCATTTTTTTTGGTTGATAGCTTGGGGAGGAGAGATTCAAATGGGGATGATGAGTCCCAATCCATATCAGCCCTCATGCTTCAAGAGGATCTTCAAACAACCCATTTTTGCTTCCATGGATGTTTCATTGTCACACAGTGTTAGCTATTTGGGATGCTTCCCAAAATATGGCTTGGACACTTTGGAGGGGAAACTCGGAGATATATTGATGATGCATCACCTTGATCCTTGGAGGATTTCATATTATGAGTTTTTTGTAGGGGATAAGAGGGTGCTCTTCATTCCTATCCTTGCAGTTTCTTGAGGACAAGAAAAATTTGGGAGGGGAGGACTGTAATATTCCAAAATTTGCACATAAGCAAATTGGAATATTAGATTTTGGTACTTTCACCTAGGAGGGGAATAAATGGGTAAGGAGGCCCATGAATAGTAAAATATGAATAAATTACACCTTATTAAGGGAAGAGATCACCTTAGGAGCTGGTTTTACACTTCCAAGTGTGAACAAGGACATTTTAGATGGAGACATAGTCAAGTTTGACTAAGTCAACGACCATTCTTAAGGAGGAAGAAATACTCCAGTAAACTAGCTCAATGTGAGCAAGGATCAGCCTAAGACACATATGTAAACTAGATTGAATATATCTAGTGTGAAAAGAGGCATTGGAGGTTGACTAGTTGACCAAGTCAACAACGCAACCAAAAAAGGAGGAAAGCAAGCTAGGGCAGCGTAGTTTTGAAAGAGGAAGCTTCATGAAGAAGTCACCTCAACATTGTGTGGGGTCCGGGGTGAGGAGGCCCACCAAAGATAAAAGGAAGGCATATTATCAAAGGGATATCATTCATGTATTCAACTATTTTTTTCTTGAGACCATTTGCATGCTTCAGCTATTTAGCGAGAGTTGCTACACTGCTTAGTGCAAGGAATTCCTATGGAAGAATTCCATCCTCTCTTTAGATCAGCTTGCTTAAGGGATCAAAGGGGAGTGATTTGAGCTTCATATCAGTATTTTTCTTGGGGAAATTCATCCACATTCAGCCACAATTAATAGGCTTTTTAATCTTTAATTGTGTTTATCGTAGAAGCATTGCTATGGGTTAAACATTGCCTTTGTGTGCTGTCTTCGAGGAGTTGTTCATTTCTCTGGAGTTCCATTAAGAAATCCTAGGGCAATTTTTGTATTATTCTCGTTATCTCATGTTATATTCAGCCATTTATTATACAAATATGTAGTAACTATGTTATTTCTAGTGTCATTATCTATTCATTTTGTCAGATCCTTTGTTGCGGTCTTGTTTTTATTGGAGTAAAGTAACCTCCATTATTTATTATTCGATCAATAAAAATTTATATCAGGCCTTTATTTTATCATTTAATATAGAAACCTCCAAGAAAATTAAGTTCTCATTGTTTCTGGGAAAAACACCAGAGGTTTGTCAAGTCAAAAACTTCATTTATCAAAGGCATGCCATTCATAAGGACTCACACACAACCATACTTGAATGCAAAAAACTAGATAACAACAATAGCATAACTTACCCGTAGTCCTACGTTCGATGTAGATCCTACGGGGTCCAAACCCCCAACAACCTTTCTTCCTCCTTCAACCTGAAAACAAGAAAGAACGTGCACGGAAACCTAGTTGTACAACATATACTTCTCCTAAACGTTAGTGCAATCCATGTGAAACATTATATAAACCATAATAAATGCTTAAATGATAATCTTTTCACACATATAAGTAAACATTAACACATAAGTTCAGGAACAAGATGGTTCTTCATTATTACGAACAGCATGTACAGTAGTAAAAGTGGAGAGATCACCTGAATCCTTCCACGATCTTCGAACAGACCGTCGTCCAGATCCGTCCCGCCCTTGCCTCGCTAAGATACTTTCAAGACTTGTGCACTCGAGATGGCATATAAACTGATGAACATCTCCAGGAAACAAGGGTTTCCTGTATAAATCTGGGAAAGTGCAGGAGGCACGGGAATTCAGACTTGAATTGGGATTCCAACAGAGTATAATGTATATAAAATTTCTCTCTCCCTTAGGCCATGCACATGAGGGGCTTTTATACTCCCTCAAAGTAGTTTCAATCAGTTGGAAACAGTTGGCCACGTGCTGGGGTGGTTGAACTACTAGAGTAACCATCAACCCAGCCCGAAAATAGGGATTTTAATATATTTTTTAATGATTTAATGGCATACGAGGAAAAGTACATGTTTACTCGCGTATACATGCGGAAAATTCTGGGCATACCCGCGTATGGGGATTTTAACACTGTTTTTAGTGAATTTTGTTCAAGTCTGTAGGAATGGGTGCCCAAAGCCATAAATACAATCATGAATCACCTGAGGGTGAAAAATGATGCTATAACAGATGCCCCCTAATATATGAGGTCAGAAGGGGTACATGATGGCCGAAATGTATTATGCACATAGAAAGAACTTCGCAAGGACAAGAGAGGACTTCACCAGATTTCAGCTTGCCAAAAACCAATGAAAGAAAATAGAGAGTCAACTCATGCTGAGGCGGGCATACCCATGCTCAGTCAAAAATACATCATAGAGAAAGTACTGAATAGATCCAACATGTATACAAGTATAGCTGAACTGAAAGTACACAATGAATCATCTGAGCATGGCCCGGAAATATAAGTCTGAATCAATGTCCAAGTATCACATATAGAAAGCTGATCAAGGATGCTGCAACTGGATGTCTGGTATATAAGTAACTGAATCTCCAAGTACCAAATCATAAAGGGTAGATCTCATGGTACAATCACGCAACTCGGGAGCCAACATATAAGATGCTGCTGTACTGAACTGCAACATATAAGGGTGGATGGCATCACTGGCAGAAACTGAATGGACTATCAAAAGTGAACCGAGAAATGCTGATGCAACCCGAGGTCTTCACCGATCACTATGGCACAATTCTACACAATGGGAATAAATGAGCTGAAGTCGACCATGTGAGAAATCGTTGGATTACCAGTCAATGATGTATACCGTTAACCAACACGAGACAACCCACCAATAATGAAAATGAGTGTCAAGGTGCCCCAGTACAATCTAACAAGTGCGAATGAATGAGTTGAAGTCGAACACTTGAAAGAATCTACCAATCAGGAGGCAATGATGAATCCCCACTGTCGATAGCGAAGAGTCTGCCACTGATGACTGCAAACCCTAAGGTACTGACAAAAAGACTCTAGACCTTATTCCCAGAGCAATGAGTCGGAGTCGATGGGAAAAGATCTGCTGGAAGGAAGGCATTAAGGCATCCCACATTAGTCCAGCGCGAGTGTAACCCGCAGGCCAAGATTTGGAAGGAATCAGACGAAGTAGAGTGATGGAACCAAAACCGAAGTACGTTTCCGACATGCACAAGATGAAGCTAGCGCACAGAAGAAACCCTCTGAACCAACCAATAATGAAAGCTGACACAGAGGCGAGATATCCACCAATAGGGTCAAATGGAAATCAAGGTATTGCACGAATCCCAAGTGTGATAATGTATGCTGACGTCGAACACAGGGGAAACCACTCAGTCAAAGACCCATAATGACGATCAAATGCTGAGCACAAGGTCACCTATCAATGATGGAAATAGGGCCAGGGTGCAACTCTAGGTTTGCTCTCAGAGCAATATGTCGTAGTCGATAAGAGACAAACCCGCCAGCAAGAAGTCAATGGAGACCCTCTCAAACCAGCACGAGCAGAAGACCAAAACATCTGATGTGATAGAACAAGATACTGACAAGACCGGGAAGGCCGACTGAATAATGAGTCA
This sequence comes from Pinus albicaulis, assembly GCA_034641835.2. Taxonomy (NCBI): domain Eukaryota; kingdom Viridiplantae; phylum Streptophyta; class Pinopsida; order Pinales; family Pinaceae; genus Pinus; species Pinus albicaulis. Next base: position 81,612 of record JAXQQM020076447.1, read on the forward strand.
AGAGACACCGCAGAATGGCCGACTCTGGTTAGACTTCCCTTGAACAAAAGCATGACTCATGATGACCATGGCAGTAAAAAGTGACACTGTATAAGTCTGTTATGCAGGAGGCAGAACAAAATCTCCATATGATTGGAAGAGATAACCAACCGGGGGAGGACTGACAAGTGAAACAAGGTAAAGGCTGAACCTAGGTCAAAACTAAAACCATCCCAAATGGAGGAAAGATATATAAGTGTATATGCTTTGTTCAAGGGCGACAAACTGACATTGTACTGCCATCAAATTATGAAGTTACATCCCGTTCCCGCTCTTTTTGTTATATTTGATTTTTTTGTCTTTTTCATATAATAAGCTTGAAAAAGAATAAAAGAATGCTATGGTACAATGGATAGAACGAGTATCAAGAAACAGATGCACTAGTTCCTGGGATTGGAATGATCCTATGCTCAATGCAAGGTGGCGAAAACTGGTAAGCGATACTCAGAGGAATGTTCCATCCATGGGTAAAAGGGTGTCAAGTCGCGATAGCCTAGTGCATGCAATGGTTAACTTGTACAGATAGGCAAGGTCAAAAGTTGGCTTAAACATTGAGTCCAAAATGAAGCCGGCTAAAGGCTAGGATAAACAAGTAGCCAATATGCAATGCAGTAATACAACTCAACAACACCAGGGAGCCTCTAGGGTAATAGCCAGAAAAATGATAGTGAGGAAGAAGAAGAATGAAGTTTCAACACATAAGTCATGGCGGGACTAAAGAGGACTCCCGAGCCTACATAAAATGCAGCATGGGCTACAAGTGATAGCGAGGAACTAACTAGGAAGCCCATGTAAAGGAAGGCTCTACCACCAAGTCATGATTAAATAATCGGTGAGTGAAATGGGTGTAATACTCATGACCTGATGGGATCGACCCTATGGCAAGTGATCAGAATGGAGGCTAGTATGCAGAATGCAACGGAAAGTGGATTCCCTAACCTATATGCTAGTGAAGATCATATACCTGCCATGACGGGTCAGCAGTCATGGATCAAAAACCGGGAAAAATCTCAAATTCGTCAAAATGTACCTGAAAATATACCAATCTGGGCACTTCCAAGCATTCGGGTTATGCAGCTTAAGATAGATTGAAAAAATAAGCATAACAAATTTTTGCGAAAATTTTCAACTTTTTGGGCATAAATAGACAAATTACCTCATATTCGGTTCATTGTTACATTGCTGATTTGGGAAAAAGTGCTCTGGAGAAAAAAGCCTCTTTCGTCAAAATAGGAGCAACCGACCGTCAATGTTCATTAAATTTGTTAGGTAAGCTCATAAACCATCCTTGCTATTCATTTTGTCCATTCATAAGTTAAAATTTAGGAATTTTCACCATGGAATCACTTGCTAAAAATCACGGGTTTGCGCATACGCGGGTTGATAATGACCAAGTCGCGTATATACGCGACTGTGCACAAAGAAAGTCGCGTATGCGAAACCCAAAATCAAAAATGCGTAGCTAATGAACGAATTATTGAAATTTTGCAGGATGACCATATCATGGAGAGAGTGTGAACACAGTGCAATAGATAATGAAGTCATGCAGGACCAAGTATCACTGAATATTTTTCAGAATTGTGGATTGCTCAAGTTTTTTTAAAATGCCAAATATGAAGAGTAATGTCTGGTTGCTCGAAATGCTTGTGAAATATTGGGAACCGGAAGAAGACTGCTTCATCATAGATCAGATGCCCATACGCATCGAGGTGGAAGATATATATTTTATTACTGGACTCTCCCGAAGGGGGGAGCCAGTAGACTTGCATGGTAAGCCTTTGGGAGGGCTAACCGTGGAAGATTACGTCCAGATCTACTGCGTAGAGGGTTCCAAGAAAGTTGGAACTCAAATTGCAATCAAATATTTAAGAGACTTGCACATAAAAATCCTCCTTTTTACCATTGGGAGAGTAGCAGGATCAGCTTCTCTACACCAGGCATCCAGGACACAAATGAGTATAGCAGTGGAATTCTTAACTCATGTATATGATTGGTGCACAGCTCTACTGATGAACATGAAGCAACAATTGACTTCTATCTGAAAAACAAAGACAAAACATTTTGGATATGGTACAATTTCGATGACATTCTTCTTCGAGAAGATTCCAGCGCTGAGACCCAGAGTGATCTCTACCATCAGCAGCCCGAGAGACCCAAGAATTTCCCGCTGGGCAGACATGATGAAGAGATTGGGGGGAAGTGAAGTTCCCCGGACCACTTGGGATGATGAGTTCTTCCAATGGTGGAGAGAACAAATCATCACTGTGGATGACTATCCCTATGCTAGGATGGACTTTTGTGGCGATCCAGATCTTGTCCTTCCACCAGGCGCGGCATGGGGCACAGTCGGTAAGTTTGCAATTTTTTGACTTATATAATTTTTTGGATTTTTCAATATGTATGAAAAAATGAAAAACAAAGATGTTTTTGATTGGATTCAAAATGTCTTACAATTTTAAAATGATCATGAAGCAGATATTGGACCAGTTCAACCTGAGGGATACCCACGACATAAGCGTCGCAGAGGCGAGGCGGATACAGTAGACTCAGACAGAACCCTCCATGCCGTACAAAGGAACTTGGAGGGGTTAACCCGCCAAGTGCCGATGGCTGCAGTGGAAGATCTGCCTGAGGCCATCCAGAGGCAGGTAGTAGGAGTACCTCACGACTGGGTACGGTTATTCTGCCGAGTTGCTACTGCGATCGTGTTCTATAGGAACACAACCTCTGGGCAGGGACCTCAGGAGTAGATAGATATGATGTATCAGATGACTGTATATTTTTTGAGACTGAACATGATCGGGCATAAGCCCAATTTTTTGTATGACTTATGGATCCAAATTTTGTATATTTTTTTGAACACTCTAATGATATATATACAGCGATGTTTGATGTGATGTGACAAATGTATCAAAATGTATGATGTTTTTGATGATTAAATTTTATTGTATGGAATGATTAATGTGCCAATCAATTGTTTGATTAGCTAATGAGTCTGCCATCCAATTGTCAGCTCGAGGAATATGAATGAAAGTTAAAAATTGAAATGATATTTGTAACAAACGTACCCTCAAGAACAACTGGAGTAAAAATGGATCTCGAACCCGATAAGTATTGTTCAACTGCGACACCACCAGCTGAGAGTCCAAGAAAACTACCAACGAATCAACACCTAAAGATATTGCCTCCGAGAGTAGATGAACAACTGCAGTGTATTCTGCTATATTATTGGAAGCAGGACCAATGCAGACCCCTCTTGATACTAACAGCTGACCGGATGGATAATGAAGCACCCAAGCCGCGGAAGCTAAGTTCCAGGTGTGTCTACTAGCACCATCGACGAAACCAAAATGACTCATGACATCCGACACAACCTGCCAAAGCAGATCAAAAACATCACCATCCCATCAAATATCGAAAAACCAGATATGTACAAATAAAAACTACTATATACAAAAGCAACATGCCAGGCCGAAGCCTAGGCATAATACTTCTTCAAATAGAGCCCATTTCTGGGCTCCAGCTACTCGTTCCCTTCAAAATCAACCAAGGTATATGCTCCTTTCTTAAGGATTTTTTTAACGATAAAGGGGCCATACCACATAGACTTAAACTTTCCTGCCCCCAGGGCATCTTTTTCTTGGGCATAGACCAAAACAAGGTCACCTTCTGAAAAAACCCTAGGCTTGACCGCCTTATCGTACTGAACTTTAACTCGGTTTTTATGCGCTTCATTCATCGTGGCGGCATCCCGACGCTGCTCATCGAGATGTTCCAGATGAAGGAGACGTTCTTCAAGACTAGAAGTGTCAGGAAGAAGTTCAATAGCTAACTTAAGAGAAGGAATCTCACATTCAATGGGAAATACAGATTCCAACCCGTAAACTAGCTGAAACAGAGTAAAGCCAGTTGCAGTTTTCACTGACGTCCTGTATGCCCAAAGTGCAGGATATAGCATAATATGCCAGTTGGATCTAGCTTTATCAATTTTCCTTTGAAGAATTGTCTTCAAGGATTTATTCACGGCTTCCACTTGCCCATTGGCTTGAGGATAATACGAAGATGAATGCTCCTGCTGGAAACCTAATTTTAGAGCCAACTTAGCCATCATGCTATTCTAGAAATGACTACCATGATCAGTGACAATCTCTCCAGGAATACCAAAACGAGCAATAACCTGGTTGAAAAGAAAAAGAGCTGCAGTCTCACCATCATTCCCAAAAGTAGGCATAGCCTTGACCCACTTGGTAAAGTAGTCTACTGCTACAATAATGTACTTGTGACCTTTAGCTAAAGGCGGGTTACAAGTAGTATAATCAATACCCCACTTTATAAAGGGACCGACAGTAATGACTGGAAAACGCGGAGCTGGGTGAGCGCTCATCTTTCGAGTATAAACTTGACACGGATGACACTTTTTGACCGACTCCATACAATCCTTGAAAATCGAAGGCCAAAAGTACCCATCACACAAGATCTTTTGGGCTGTAGCAAGCCCAGATAAATGACCACCACAAGCTCCAGTGTGGAAATCATTCAGCACAGCCTCATCTTCTTTGAGAGTTAAGCAACGTCTCAGGATTGAATCAACCCCTCGATGGTATAAAGCATCACCAATAATCAAGTAGTTCTTAGCCAAGTGACGCAACTTACGGCGCTCATCTTTCGAAAAAGTAGAGGGAAACTTCGCAGTCTGAAGATACACAATTATATCTCCATACGAAGGATCCTGTGGGGAGATAAGAAACAAATGTTCATCCGGGAAGGATTCATCATAAATCATTTCTTCCCCACAGGGCAACTCAGAGATCAATTTCGCGAAAACTAATGATTTCTTGGACTTGGCAGACATAAACTCAAGATCAAATTCCTGCAAAATCACAATCCATATATTGTATTTGCCCCCAATCACTCGCCTACTGAGGACAAACTGAAATGTTTTGGCTGCTACCAAAACATAAGTTTTTCGTAGAATAATGTAATGTCGGAGTCGCTGTACAGCATGAACAGCTGCTAAAGCTAACTTTTCTATTGGAGTGTACCGGAGTTCATGTCCTACCAATCCTCGACTAAGATAGTATATAACATGCTCTGCAAGAGCATCATCTTCCTGAACCAGAACCATACCAATAGTAGATTCTGCTACTGCAAGATACAAAAGGAAATCCCTGCTATAATTAGGTGGACTCAATAAAGGAGCAGAGGTCAATTCTTTTTTCAAAGCATCAAATGAGCGTTGAGCAAAGTCATTCCAAAGAAATGGAACTCCCTTCTTCAACAATCTCATAAATCCCTTGGTAACTTCAGCATAATTTACGATAAGTCTCCGAAGAAAATTAGACTTTCCTTGTAGACTTTGAAGTTGACAAATCGAGGACGGGGGAGGAAACCGAAGTATTGCCTCAACCTTGAAGGGATCTACCCTAATCCCTTCCCTAGACACAATGAATCCCAATAACCGACCAGATGTAACCGCGAAAACGCACTTGTTCGGATTCAAACTAATCTTATAGAAATGACATCGTTCAAATATCTGACGGAGGTGAGCAGGATGATCCATCCTCTTCGAGAATGAGCAGCTAAATCATCAAATAGGCCTCGATAATATTTTTGATGTCGTGGAAGGCATATGACATGGCCCGTTGAAACGTAGCCCCAACATTTTTAAGACCAAAAGGCATCTTCTTGTATGCAAAATTACCCCAGGGACAAATAAAGGCAGTCTTATGCTGATCCTCAGGACGGATAGTAATCAAATTATATCAAGAGAAACCATCCATGAAGGAGAAAATCTCATTACCGGCACACTCGTTAATGATCTGATCTATAAATGGTGTGGGGTAATTATCTTTAGGACACGCTTTATTTAGGTCTCTGAAATCAATGCAAACTCGAATTGTTCCTTGTTTTTTATCTACGGGAACAGGGTTTGAAACCCATTCATTCAAAGGAACAGGGAAAATAAATCCCGCCTTAAGCAGCTTCTCCACCTCAACTTTGATAGCTGCTGCCTTCCTAGGATTGATCGGACGAAGTTTTTGCCTCACAGGCTTAGCGTTTTCGTAAGTCTTGATCTCATGTTGGAGAATAGATGGATCTATAGCAGGCATTTCCTCATAAGACCAAGCGAATAAATCCCTATACTCTTTAAAGAGCTCAGTGTAAATCTGAATCTCTTCAGGGGAACATTCAGCTCCGATGAAGACATTCTCAATAATATTGGGATCCCTGGAAATGTTCACCAGGATAGTTGGAGAAATCACAGCCATGTTCCCTTCAGCATAAACCTGTGTTGGTGCTAAAGGGTTCAGGACTGGGCGAACAGGACCAGGAGATGGAGGACTCGAAAAACTTGATTCAACTTTGCTTAAATTAGGTAAAAAGTAAGACCGATGATGCAAATCATCCCAAGATCTATCTATACCAGTCATAGCTTCCAGGATGGCCTCTTCAGATGGAAGAGTGGTATCAAGGCAATCCTGGGCAGAAGAAGAACTAAGAGTCCAAGCCGGAGCCACATCTCCATCCAACTCATCCGGAGAAAGAGGAGCTGGAACGGACTCTGCAGAGTCAACAATAGACTGATAAGCAATCTCAGCTGCAGATATTGGAAATGCCATTCCACCCACTTGACCTTCCGCTAATGTGGCGGTAGGGGAAGGTAAGGTCCAAGGGTCCGAAAAATAATGAGTTCTAAAGAACTCTCTTCAAAGAGGAGCCTTGGAGGATGAAATTGCATTTATATGAACCGTAGGAGGAGGAATATCGAAAGTACCCATCAAAGAAGAATACATTCCTACCCCTAAATTCTCAACAGGCGGCTTGGAATTATCCAATTTTGGAATAGTTGAGTCAGTAGACGCATTCGAGTCTACAGGAGGACAGTCCAGTTGGTCCACTGTAACAATCCTCCCTTCGTGGGGGAAACAAATAATTCGAAATAATGAGGATGCAATAGCATCCATCTCATAAATCCAGTTTCTCCCCAACAAAAGGTTGTAGTCCAAGCTTGCATCTACTATCTCAACCTCTATATTTACAGTTTTTCCCCCAACACAGATGGGCAAAGCTGGGACAATACCATGGGGCTTGTGAGAATGACCATCAAATGTAGTCAGAAGAGTAGCAGAAGGAGCAGCTGCGGGAGATCCAATTCCCTTCCAGCATGCGAGAGACATCACACATGTGGAAGCACCCTCATCAACGACCGTCCAAAAAATATTGCATTTTCGATACGATGATTTGATATGGAAATCCATATGATGGGGGAGTCTCTTCTTAAAATTAGTCATATCGAAGGTAATCATAAGCGAGTTCTTTGGATCTATAGCCCCAAGAGCAGTGAGCAAAGCACTGCACTGAGCCAAACAAGACTGGAGCACCTCTAAAGCCGACATGGCACAAGGACTCTGCGACAAATCTTCCACAATAGAGTAGTTCTGGGCAGCCCTAGCGTTTGGATTAATCGTCGAACGCTTGGTAGATGCTTTGGGAATCCGAGGTATAGGCTCAACATTAGGCCTCGTAATATGAAGCGGCTCAGTAGCATCAGGAGCATCCTTAGCTTTCAAAGACTCTTCTCCGCCATAATCACGGGATCTCATAGCGATATCTGCGTGAGCACTCATCATGAATATGTTTGACGAAATTTCCCCTTCTTGGGTGCCCCCAGAGGAAGCCCCAGTACTTTGATTCGCGCCAACAACTAGTTGTTGCCCTTGGGGAAAAGGGTTTGTTAACACAGCCTGGGAACTGGAAGAACCCTGCTGAGCTGACAAGCACTGTGCATATTGAATTTTAGAGCAAAGGTGTGTAAGATGGTCTCCAGCACACAACTTGCATGGAAACTTCACTTTCTTTTTATCCTTTTGACCCTCACCAACATGCTCGTTGGTTTTATTTGCATTACCCTTCACATTCTTGCCCTTTTTCTTATTATTTCATCCCTTCTTCTTCCCTTCGGATTTTTTATTTCCTTTGGGATCGGAAGTTTGGATAGCATTTATCAAAAAAGATTGGGAAGGCGATGACTCAGCAGGCACAGCCTGACCAGAAGGAGCATATTGCAAAGACAACTGCTGCAATTGAGTAAGCAGGCTAGTTGCACCACTATTGATCGACCCAATAAGTCCATCACCATGAGGACCAGGCTTAGTTTTGGATAAATCTAATTTGGAGCGAGGAGCATTGGGAAAATATGTATGAAGGACCCCAGACTGAGAATATATCAACTCAAGCTGCTAGGCCCTAAAAATGGCCTGTTCCTCAGAAAATACCCCAGACAGGGATACATCTTTAGAAATGTCTGACTGCAGAGATTTCAGAAACCATTCCAAAAGGAATTCTCCTGGAATATGAGCTTTAATAAGCCTCTTCCTTCTCTGCCATTCCTGAATATGGTCAGAAATGTGGGTTACGTCGTCCTGTTTAAAATTAGCTAAGAGTTCAGTCCCGGCATCATAATGGACTGGCAACTGGAAATGATTTAGAAATGTAACAGCCAGATCTCCAAATGTAGCAAAACTGCCCCCAGTTAGCTCAATATACCATTTGGCAGTGTTTCCAGTTAGGGTGCATTGAAACAATCTCAACCTAATCGAATCATCGATCAGGGAGTTAGAAGAACACCATAAATGGAATGTGGTGATGTGATCAGCCGGATCCTCTCCATTCTTGCCTTCAAACTTTGGAATGTCTGAAGGAAGTTTGGTGGGAACCGAAGGCCACCCCGGACTGTACCGGATCAGATCATTCGTCAATTTCGACAGATCTGGCAAGTTTAACGTTGCCAGAAAAGGTAAATGAGGCGGAGCCTGAGGATTCCATCCTTGATGGGATGAATTCCCAACATTCTGAAAAGAATACCCTGGATTTGATAAGGCACCAGGTTGCTAGAAAGAACTCGTAGAAAAAGGAGAAGAACCTCCTCCCAACGCAAAGTTACCGAAGACCAGACCAGTTCCCCCCACTGAAGTATGAAATGAAGAGGAAAGCCCCTGATAGGGGTTCCAGGCATTAGAAAGAGGGGAAAAGGTCTGATAAGCACTCGACGAAGGGAAAGAAGCATTCCCTTGGTGACCAGCGTAAAACTGATTCCCTGCCCCCGCTATAGTGAATACAGGGTTCCAACCTATAAAAGTAGTCGAATTTTGACCTCCAAACCAAGGGTTGAAACTCTGGGTCTGAGAAGTAAACAGAAAGGACCCTAAAGAAGGATTCAAACTAGGAATGTGCCCAGTTCCAAAGGGGAACCCTTGAAAAGAAGCTGATCCACTAGCCATGGAAGACATGGGTGTAGATGCAGCTGCAGCAGGGGAAAAGGAAAAAGAAGGAATCCCACTAGTGGGCATTCCAAAACAAAAGGGACCAGATTGAGAAGCATGTGCTTGGGTGAAACCAGAGCCAAACATAGCAGTACTAGAAGAAATCAAAGATATAGCAATAATGCCTCCTCCTTCAACAGAAGCAGGAGTCTGAATGCCTGCAGCACTCACAGCAGAAGCCGCGTTCCCAGTGGTGGCCATTGAAAGGTATGAATAATACGAAGGATCTTCCGGTCTCTCTGACTTAGGTCTGATGTATTCAACAACGAACGGATAAACAGGAGGAAGAGGAGATGGAAGTGACACAGAGGGTTCAGGTACTTCCTCTATTTGAACTTCTTCTTCCTGCGGAAATAAAACTCGCGAGGTGAGCGGAGCACTCCTCTCGGAACCAACACCGATACCAATTCCAAAACCTTCAGATCCTTGTGGAGGATCTCTCTCCACTGTGTCAGACGCCACAGGGTGATACTCACCTGCTAAACTACTCCTACGCCTTCTTGAAGAAGGCTCTAGACTCTCGGGAGATAACCCTCGGATTCTCCTCGATCGACGAGGCGCTTGATCAGCCACTTTAACAAATTTTAATTAGACTCAAAAAGTATAAAGCTAGGCAAGCTAGGAGCAAAGAGCACTCACTACAAAAAATAATCCCTGAGATACAATCAAGAAAACAACCTTCAGGTATTTCCGCTCCGGGTGATTAGGACCGGACACCAAAATACAAGAAAGCGAAATATAGGACCTCCCGAAAGTAGTCTGGGATAATTACGGCCCAAGCCTACTAGCGAAGGTAACAGAAACAGTTACGCCGACCTCCTAACAACAGCCTTTGCCGGCACAAGTACCCAAGCTTCGCAAGGGCACCCCCCAGAAGTACTGCTGGAAGTGATACGACATCTGCCTCAGGTACCACGGGTATTCCCCCCCGCAGTCACCTATGTGGAACCTAGGAGTGGCAACTGTGGGCACCAATATATGTCAGAAGCCGAGAGGAATGGTCTTGAGGTTAGATCTAGCAAATCAGAGAGGGGGTATCTCTCTTCTCAGCCTTCACTTCCCCTCGTGCTTGACTCTCTGGAGGAGAGCTTTCCCGGTCCACCTAACGGAGTTGGATTTCACTCAATTAATCAACTTCTATGTTTTGTTTGAGCGGCCTTGAAGATTTAACTCTCCACTCACCTAATCCAAGGCCCTACAACCTAGCTAGCTGGTGTATGACACTTAATAAAAACTTGCTAGTTGCTTTTAAATTATAGCGCTTTAATTTAATCGGCTGTTATGTTAGGTCAAAGGGATACGGAAATGAAACTTATGGTGTTTTGACGCAGAAAAGAAATTAATAAAAACCAAACTACATGCAAATGCAGTAATTTCCTTTCGATGAAAAGAAATTTCTACAAAGGTTCTACGAGACTAAATTTTTTTCTTTTCAGATAACAAACTTCACACTCACAAAAACTATGAAAATGACTATATGTTTAAGTGCACCTGATGCAAATCACTAAGAGCATGCAAATTCTAAGATGAAAAATCTACTAAAGCGAAGATAAATTTCCCAAATATCCTTCAGTTTTATCTCTTTTTGGTTGTCCACAAAGCTAGTTCCCAAAATCAGAAACTCTTAGTATAAAGACACCAAAAACGCTTGAAACAAGAGGAAGAAACCAATGAAAATTCCTTTCTGAAATCGAGTCAAAAACCAAAGGGAAGAAATCTCAACAAAGCTTCAAAAGATATAATGAAACGAAAACAAAAATGAAAAACAAAAGCAAATACCAAAAAAAAATGTTTTTTGAGCTTTTGAATTTTATAAAAAGGAAGAGCTCGAAGAGACCAAGAAGATTATCAAATCCCAAGCCAAACAACTCCGAATCTCAAGAAAAACTTCAAAAATGCTCCAAATCTTACAAGGCTACTTAGTAGCAAGATTTATATGAGCAAAAGAAGATAAGAAACTCAGTAACTCGGCCTAGAAGAATAGTACAACCTTGCAGCAAACAAAAACTTCAAAGAACCAAGAAAGACTCTTCAAAAATTGCAACAAGACCTAGTCAACTGAACTCAAGAAAACCAACCAAGAAATGGGAAAAAATCGAAGTGCAAAGCAAGACACAAAGGTAGGAAAGAGTAAATGAGCAGAAGCTCTCCGTTTTGATGAAGCAGAACAGCCAAGAATCCCCAAGAAGAGATCTTGGTACTCGAACCAAAAATGCAAGCACAAGAAACAAGCTTTGCCAAATAAGCTAGTTTTCAACCAAACAAGAGAGAGAAAATACCCAAGACCACTTTCACCACAATCCAGAGGATATAAAGACACTGCAGGAACAGGCCTCCACAGGCAGACAAGACTAAAAAGTCAAGAAACCTAAAATTTCAAAATTGACCCAGAAACACGCGACTTGACAGTTTTGAAACAAGCGTGTATACACGACTGTGTTAAAGGAAACCCACGTATACGCGACTCCTTTTAACAAAAACTGCGTGTATACACGTCTGTGTGCAAACAAACCCGCGTATGAAAAGGTAAATAGTAAAAAATAAAAAAGGTCAAGCCTGGATAAGGAACCAGGTCTTCAGTCTAACTGAGAAAGAGTTAACTGGACTGGAAATAAAAGTTAAAACTGTTGGAAACCTTTCAAACAGCTGAAACCACCCAACAGGGGAATCACAAGAATGTGGTCCCCAGTGGAGTCGCCAGTTCTGTTTCAGGGAAAAACACCCTAGAGGTTTGTTGGGTCAAAACCTCCACAGATCAAGGCATGCTATTCAGAAGGACTCACACACAACCACGCTTGAATGTTAAAAACTAGATAACAACGATAGTAGAACTCACCCGTAGTCCTACGTTCGATGTAGATCCCGCGGGGTCCAAACCCCCTGCAACCCTTCTTCCTCCTTCAACCTGGAAAACAAGAAAGAACGTGCACAAAAACCTAGTTGTACGGCATATACTTCTCCTAAACGTTAGTGCAATCCATGTGAAACATTATATAAACCATAATAAATGCTTAAATGATAATCTTTTCACACATATAAGTAAACATTAACACAAAAGTTCAGGAAAAAGATGGTTCTTCATTATTACGAACAGCATGTACAGTAGTAAAAGTGGAGAGATCACCTGAATCCTTCCACGATCTTCGAACAGACTGTCACCCGGATCCATCCCACCCTTGCCTCGCTAAGATTCTTTCAAGACTTGTGCACTCAAGATGGCATATAAATGGATGAACATCTCCAGGAAACAAGGGTTTCCTGTATAAATCTGGGAAAGTGCAGGAGGCACGGGAATTCAGACTTGAATTGGGTTTCCAACAGAGTATAATGTGTATAAAATTTCTGTCTCCCTTAGGCCATGCACATGAGGGGATTTTATACTCCCTCAAAGTAGTTTCAATCAGTTGGAAACAGTTGGCCACGTACTGGGGTGGTTGAACTACTGGAGTAACCATCAACCCAACCCGAAAATATGAAATTTTTATATATATTTTTAATGATTTTAATGGCATACGCGGAAAAGTATATGTGGACTCGTGTATACACGTGGAAAAGTCTGGGCATAACCATGTATGGGAATTTTAACACTGTTTTTTAATGAATTTTGTTCAAGTTTGTGGGAATGGGTGCCCAAAGCCATAAAGACGATCATGAATCACCTGAGGGTGAAAAATGATGCTATAACACTCCTCGAGACACCCAGAACTCACTAACACTACTTGTCACACACTCTTATTCATTCATTTATGCATTTGACCTAGTGCTCTGTTATGTTTTCTTGGCACTCCCTAACACTCCTTAGCACACATTGGCACACCTTGGCACTTGGAACATCTTTAGATTATTCCCTAGCACTCTAACATTCCTTGGCACTTCCTAGAATACCATGTCACTCCCTTCTTAGCACACCTGGAAGTGGCTGATACTTCATTTCCATGCTTTTGAAACTAGTGCTCCCTTGTGTTTCCCTGACACTTAGCCCTCACACTCCCTAGCATGTGTTCATGCCACACCCTAGCACCTGGCACATCTTGGAATGCTTATCATGCCTTGGAACTGCCTAGCATGTGTTAGTACTTCTAGGCATTCCCTGCCACACCTTTGTATTCCTTGGCTTTCATGCCGTCATAGATAGCCTTACTTTTTTTGCGACTTGGGAACCCAACCAAGTCATTGGAAAATCAATGTTGTGCCCAACCCAAAGTTTCCCTTTGTCTGAAACTACTTTGTTCAACCCTTTATGTAACCTTAGGCTTACCTCCTACAAGTCTTATTTTTTCCTTCTCCTAACACACTTTATCCTTGAGACACTTGGAATTCGTTGACACTACTTGGCACACACTCTTATTCGTTCATTTCCATGCATTTTGACCAAGTTCTCCCTTGCGATGTCCTGGCACTCCCTAACACTCCTCAACATCCATTGACACTTTTTGGCATGTGTTAGCATGCCTTTTAATTCCTTGGCATGCACCGACACTCCTTAGTTATCATGCCCTCACAATTACCCTTACTTTTTTTTGGGTCTTGGGAACCCAACCAAGTCTTGCCTTGACTATAAAAACTTGACCAAGTTACAGTTAATACAACTATATTGTGCCTTATTCACCTAATAAATGACTATAACCCCTAACCCATTTAACCCCCTAAACCCCTAAACCCCTAACCCATTTAACCCCCTAAACCCTAAACCTATAAAATCTTAAACCCTAACCCCTTAAACCCCAATTCCCGACCCTAACCAATTTAAACCCCTAAAACCCTAGAACCATAACCCATTTAACCCCCAAAGCCCTAACCCCTAAAATCCTTCACTGCTAAATCCCCTAAAACCCTAGAACCATAACCCATTTAACTCCCAAATCCCTAACCCCTAAAATCCTTCACTGCTAAATCCTCTAACTCCCTAAACCTCTAAACCCCTAACCCATTTAACCCCCTTAACCCCTTAATCCCTCACTCCTAACCCCTAAAACCCTTAACTATTAAATCCCCTAACCCCCTAAACCTCTAAAACCCTAAACCCATTTAACCCCTAAACCTTAAACCTCTAACCCTTAACCCCTAACCCCTTAAACCCTAATTCCAAACCCCTAACCCATTTAACCCCCTAAAACCCTAAAACACTAAACCTCTAAACCCCTAAACCACTAAACCACTAAACCACGAACACCTAAACCCCTTAACCAATAAACCGCTAAACCATTAGCGCTTAACCCATAAACCATTAACCCCTCACCCCTAACTCCTAAAATCCTTAACTGCTAAATCCCCTAAGGACTTAAGCCCCTAATCCCTAATCCCTTAACCACTAACTCATTATTCACCTAACCCCTAACTGTGCCTAAATCCCCTAACCCCTAAGCCTCCAATCCCTAATCCCTTAAACAATAACTCATTATTCCCCTAACCCCTAACCCCCCAATCCATAACCCCTTAACCACGAACTCATTATTCCCCTAACCACAATCCATAATCCCTTAAATACTAACTCATTATGCCCCTAACCTCTAAATGAGCCTAAATACCCTAACCCCTAGCCCCCAATCCCTAAACCCTTAACCACTAACTCATTATTCCCCTAACCCCTAAACCCTAAACCTCTAACCACTAAGCCCCTATTCCCCTAACCCCTTATTATACCAAGCTTGTGGTGCTTTCTTGAGGCCATACAAGGATTTTACCACTTGCATGCTTTATGTTCCTAACCCTTCACAAAAAATCCTTCTGGTTGGGACACAAAAACATTCTCTTTTATATCTCCATTCAAGAAAGAAAATTTTACATCCATTTGATGGGCTTTCCAAATTTTTTATTTTCTAGGGCAAAGAGTGTCCAGATGGTATCCCATTTTGCTATGGGGGGGAAAGTTCTCTCATAATAGACCCCTTATTTTTGTGTAAAACCTTTTGCCACAAGCCTAGCTTTATTCTTGTCAAGTGAGCCATCTACTTTATACTTGTTTTTTAAAAATGTTAGTGCTTAATTTAGCAAGGGTCCTAGGAGGGGTTCCAAAGGGACTACTACTAGATGAAGTGGAAACAATGGGACAAGGATCCACTGTCACCTCATTCAATTTCCCCTACTCTCTATGAACTTTCAGTGATTGGAGGAGTCTCGATATAGGGAAATTGCTAGAATTATGAGACCAATAACGACGCACATGTGATTTCCAATGCCCATTCAAAGAAGAGGATCATATAGTAGGTTCCCTACTTTAGAAGCAAAAGAAGGACTCTCCAAGAAAGGCTTGAGGGAAAGATGACCTCAGGTTTAGGAATATTAAAAAATGATGAATGCCTAAGATCAAAACTTCCAAAATCCCTCACTTGTGATTGATGTTTTTATACTAGGCTTCAAAGTGAGGCAAGGAAAGATTCAATTAAAGTGTGAGCTTTGGGAGAAGCTAGGGTGACTTTCCATGAAAAGACTTTTGAGAGAAATACTATAAGAGACTAAGTTTTGGGAGATATACACTGGTAAAGGCTCATCCAATGATCATTTATAGTTAAGATAATAGGTTTTGAATGATGAACTACAAAGTGCAAACCTTCAAGAAATCCTCAAGTCAACGGAGCTTAAAGGGTTCCCTCTTGGTGTGATAGTTAGGGCATCAATTTATTTGAAATTCCACCATCGTATTTTGTTCAAAATTGGAGGATTCCTAGAGCTCTAATCTAGCCCAGGAAGCGATGCCTTGCTTGAAGGTTTATACACCTTATCCTTTTTTATTTTAGCCTCTCTAGGCATCATACTATTTTAGAGAAAATAAACCTTTATTCCCACACCTTGCATGTGAGCCTCTTCTTGGAAACTCCACATGATGCAATTCAACCTAGCCATATATGCATGGTTTCTTTTCTTCATGAAGTCAAACTAGAACTAGTTTCATCCACACATGTTAATTATTACAATGAGAAAGGTAAATATTGAGAGGTGATGTAGTCAAAAGGGATTATTATTGGCAGATTTCAATTATGCAATTGTAAATGGATCTTCCAATTAGCACAAGCTTTACTTGTAATTTATTAAATCCATTATATGCAAACACCTTATTATGGAAGCATCTCTGGTTTAAATCTCTACCCCTCTAACCCCACTTCGACCCACCAACAATTTGTGGATGACACTCAAAGAAGCCCTTTCCTTCTAGAATATTCTTGTTGATTTTTCCCAGGCCTTTGGCACCTCCATCAACATAGACAAATAAAAAATCTTCTTCCTCAATACCTCCTAGACCATTCTACTCAACATAGCTCACATTATAGGCTTTCAGCTCAGATCCTTCCCCTCCAAGTACCTCAGAGTTCCCCTAACTGATAAACCCCTGGCCAAAGCCAAATGAGAATCTCTGGCCACCAAACTGAAAAAAAAAATATTTCCAATTGGACTTTCAGGTCCTTAAATCTCCTAGGCAGATTAATCTTGGTCCGCTCAGTCCTGCAAGTCATTCTTCAATACCAATACTTGACCATTACTGCTCCCAAATCTATTTCAAACCAAATCAAAACCATTCAAAGAGATTTCTTATGGAATGGAAAAGAGAACAAGGGAAAATGGGCTCTCGTAGACTAGGGAAAATTCCGTAGACCTAAAAAATATGGGGGGCTTAGCCTCAAAGACCTAGACATGTTGGGAAAATTTTTGGGCACCAAAACTTGGTGGAGATGGATCACCAGCCCCAACACCTCTTGGGAAGCACTCTGGAAGTAAAAATATGCCCCATATCACAACCTGAAGTCTCTAATCAGGCTCTCTTGCAACCTCAAAGGTTCCTTGATCTAGAACCAAGCTTGGGAGAATAGAGCAATGGTCCAAAACCATTGCTTTTTGGAAGTTTTAAATGGTGGGACAACAATGTTCTGGGACAATGCCTGGGAGCGACACCCTCATCTCAATTAAGAAAAATCCCAACAAATCCAAACTCATATGGACAACTGCAACAAAAGGCTTGTCAAATATTTCTGGAAAAACTAAGAAAATGCTGAATGGAGGGAACGACTCGAGGCCCCTGAATGGGTCCAACAAAATCACCCTCAGGATTGGACTAACCTAGCTAATGAGCCAAGGAAAAGGCAGGTTCAAAGGGACGATGAGTCGAACAAGCTAAGATGGCGCTCTAATGCGGTTGGCCACTTCAACATAAAATAATCCTATGGTGTCTTATCTAACTCCACTCACATCCTCACAAACAACAAATAGAACACTCTCTGGAAGCATAATCATTGGCCCAAAATATCTCTCTTTCTTTGGTCTGTCATGCACAAAATCCCTGCATATTCTTCTCTCCAAGCTCTTTCCAACTATCCCCTATTTGAACAAATGTTTGTTATTCTCTTAACAACTTTGAAACCTTTTGAACTCTTTTACTTGTGCCTCTATGTTTTCATCCTCACCAATACTCATTTTGATTACCATGGTATTGTGATGAATCCCCTTCGTGGTATTCATCCACCACTTCTTAATTATTTCATTTTGATTAAAATCCTATTTTTCCCAAATAATATAAGAATATATCAAAAGTAGAATAATATATCTTATTATATTTGTAATGTAAGGAACATAATGAACTCTAGAAACCTCTATGAACTAAATATACCTACTTTCTAGTCTCAAACATCACCCCCTTAGGGACCATCTTCTGTGCATCAATTTAGAAAACTTGGAAGACATAGTTCAACCTCAACACAACATACATTGCTATGAATAAAATTGAGATCTATCCCTTCATAACGTGAAACTAAGTATGACATAATCTCCAAAGGTAGGTGCTTGACTAGAAAGTAAGCATAACACTATTTACAAAGGTAGGTTCTTGACTAGAAACTAAGCATGAAATAATCTTCAAAGATAGGTGCTCGACTAGAAACTAAGCATAAAATAATCTCCAAAGACAGATGCTTACTAGTTTAACATAAAAACATGAACAAGTGTATAAGTGGATAACCATTAATAGAATATATCAATGCCAAGAAAGTGGTCCTAAAAGACACCATCACCAAGGAAATATTTAAAAAGTGTGCATAAGTGATATGCTTCTCATTTATTCAAGTATTAAATCAAAATAAATTTACTTTTCTTGTGGCATATTTTAGAACCGTAAATTTTAACTAATACGAGTGTTCCAAAATTTTATTTAAACATACCAAATCTTTTTGTCATTTAAAAATACTAAATTAAAAAAATCCCAATATCACAAAAATTCAATAACAAAACCTAATCAGAATAATAAAATCATTAACTGATTAAACTACACCTCTATTAAAACACAATTATACTTGTAATAGATATGTACATTGTTTAGTTTTCAAACTCAAAAATTTTAATAGAAAATCCTAATCTTAATCGTAAAAACATAAATATTAAAATAGATATATACTTATGATAGTTACTCACATTAGTCAGTGACATGCATCTATCTGTTTGGGAGGTTGTTTAACTGTATTCTCTAAATACTATCTGGTTAATCATAAATACTATTTCGTTAATTGTATTCTTCGCGTGTTACAGTACATTGAAAGCTTCTGAAAGCTTGCCCAGAGAAAGGAAGCCATCCGCATCACATACATTCTCATTCGGTTGCCCAGAGAAAGGAAGTCGTCCACATCGCACACAACTTTCACCAAGTTGTTAATCCTGCATGTCTGCACAACACATCAAATGCAACTTTTACCAAGTCGTTAATCATGTGTGTTGGCACAACATCGATCAGCCTATAGATTAAAGGGTTTGCAATGGACAACTATGGAGTGGAGGTTCTTTCATGGAGAGCAGGAAATGTCATTTGGCGCCAAAGTTCCATCCCAGGAATTAAAGGGTTTTCCAATGCAGTTTCTTCCAATGTGTTGTTTGGAGTAAGGGTTTATATAACTGGGTTAGCATCTGAGCAAGCACATGTTCAGCTACCATTTTGGAGTCCAATAAGAGTAGGAGTTTGGAGACATTGAAAAGTAAGAAATTAGAACCTTCTAGCTACTAATTTCATTCTGAATATGTTTCTTCCTCATGCTTCACAAATTAGAGAGTCATTCCATAATTTTCTAAAAGCCCTAGATCAAGGTATTTAAGCTTCTTTGCTATTTTCCTTCTTTGCTCCTGAAATGCTACTGTGTATATATACTCATTTTGGTTCTTAGCTAATTTTGCATGCTCTACATACTCATGTCATATATTTTTGAAAATTTCACTATTTTTAGATTTTGGTTGTACAGTTTTCACAGAATCTGCCCCCTAATCCCTATATCTTAAGCTTCCAAAAAGCATAAATATTGCATTGAAGCACAGTTTCAATGTCGTGTTTTTTGAAAGTCCAAAATTTGTCAAGCACTTTATAAGCAATCAATTTTAGTAGGTAGTGAAGTAGTAATGCAATAGGAATAGTGTAATGCATCGAATGTAGCAATAAACTTCATCAAACCTCATGTCCTTAGACGGGCTCGTTGCACCTGGCATGTGGCCACAAATATCTAAAGAAATGACAAGCGTTGTTTGAATTATTAATAATGTCCATACCTTACCCATACCTAATCTCTGGGAAGATCAGTCCATCCAACCTAGTGTGTCAGGACGAGGACTTTGCATATCTGTCAAGGCAAAAATTCTTTCTCTGTATTATGGGTTCTCTGAATCCCTTGGATTCCACAATAAATTGCTAAAAGGTTTTGTTGTTTTTCTCTCAATTTTAATATAGTTAGGTTTCCTAAAAGCTTTTGAGGGTGTTTGCACAATATTTTGGAGTTGAATTAGGTTATGTTATTATCACTATCATTACAGCTATAGAAATCTCAGCTGCAGGAATCTTAGACCTTAACACCCTAGTTGATTAGATATATCTAGCTGACAAGGAAAATAGGAAAATAAGTTCCTATCATTAGAGTTGTAGGAGTCCCAGACCTTCACACCCTAGTTTAAGGGGCAGCTTTTAAGAGCCTGGGTAAAACTTTAATAGTAAATTGAAAGCATCTAATGCTGCAGAGTTTTAAGCTTTCAATTTACCCAGGCTCAAATATAGGGGCAGAAATAGGATGACAACCCTATACATCAGCACCTCTCCCAGTCATATCATCAATTTGTGCAACATAATAAAGATTGGATTGGTTTTCCAGTAAATAAGTCTAAATTCCCTTTGTAATGAAATAAAACCATGGATTCAACAGTGCTAAATGTATGTAGTGAAGCAATAGAAATAACGTATGTAGTGAAGTGATAATGCAATAGGAATAGTGATTATATTGGCAGCTCATACTGAGTGAGAAGCAACTCCCGACATTTAACAATGGCATGGTGAAGAGCTTGACCAGTGCCTTTGTTCACACGTCCCTTGGTAAAATCCCTAGAAGGTATGTTCAAGGCCTATGAGGTAGCCGAGTTCATCAGTGGATAGGGGACTCCTTGCATGATTTTGGCTAGACAATTTATACTTACTCTATTTGTTTTAGGCTGAGATATATGTGTTGTAGAAAGAAAGACCGAGACCCTATTGACCAAAATACCTATGATACATAAGATATGAGGGTTGATTTTACTCACTATGTTGCGCTAGTAGTTAAATGATATCAAAGGGAGGTAACACTAAAAATTTTGATAACTTTGGTAACCCTAGATAAAGGACAAAGTATGTGATCTTTTCTAAAGATTGAAACCGAGTTTCAAAGGCATACATTGATGCGAAATTCCTATGGCATATTCTATATTTGTAACACAAGTCTTCATGGAGATATTACTCTTTGTAATTCAAGTTTCGATGACATGACATATCTCTCTAAGATGTGAGTTTCTATGGTGACATATCTCTTAATGATGAGAGTTCTTGTGACAAAATTCACTATGTTGATGTGAATTTCATAAACACCTTCTCCTATGGTGATGAAATTTTTAGAAGCATGTAATTCATCATCTCTACAGTCTACAAAATACTCAAAGAAAATAGAAGGCTGGTGTGAGGAAAAACATGTGTACTCTCACTCAAGAAAATAAGACAAAAGGGAAAATATGAACTTACTATGACAATACTTTTCTGTGGCATCGAAGCTTACTGTGGCATTTATATGTGATCAATAGAAGGAATTTGAACTAATTGACAATCAGATCAATTATAGAAAGGTACAAGTTACCTCAAATTAAAATAATCAAAGTTAAAACTATCCAAGGCATCCGAATTTTCTGAAGTTTGAGAAAGATAAGTCTAAGAGATTAGTGTGAAGGTTAATTTTGAAGACACTGTATGAGATCCAAATTTGTGTAAGAGTAACTAGACTGAGCTTGGAAGGTATCTCCTTGAAGGCATATACGATGAAACAAACTAACACTAACATTTACCCAAGATCTACCATACAAGGCATCCAATTTTTTTTGAGTTGTCAAATATTAATGACGAATTTCTTTAAGTTATGTGACTCTATATTTTGAAAATCATGTGACAATATACATCTCTATCTCTTATTAAACTTCTGTGATTATATGTGAACATATCGGTCTATGGTTATATGTACTTGAGAAACATTACTCCTTGACATATATTAAGGGAAAAAGTTTGAAGACCTAAGGATACAATTTGACATTGTTACAATAGTTTAAGGATATAGGTTAACCTCTGAAGTTTACCTCATTACAGTAAAGGACAAACGTATGATATTTTAAAAGATCACCTTGTCAATGGTATATAGTGAAAGGGACCTAAGCTATGAGATCCATCTCTGTAATTTTGTGAACTTTGTGAAAGTATTTTGATAATATATCTAAAGATTATGGAAAGACTAAGACTTTTCTATAGACTATGTATGTGAAAACTATGTGAACCAAGACAAGCGACATTACCAATGGCTCAAAGAAATCTTTGTTGTTTGATGGATAAAAGTATAGGGAATATTTATTGACTAAATCAGGGATTTTACCAAGGGACCTGTGAAAAAAATTAACTGCCCATAGGATAGGACCCCTGTTGCTACAATGATTTTTCTGCCTCTGTTTTTGGCCTTCTACTTTGAAGAGTGTTAATAAATTGATTTTTTTGTTTCGGGTTCTGTTCTGAAATTGGAAGAATTATTTTTAAGGAGAATTAAAACTTTGAAAATACCGATGAAGAGATAAACAAATATTTAATGTGAATCAAACCTCTATCTAAATTTGAGATATAGAGAAGAAGAAGATGATTTTCTCAAACATTCCATGATTCTTTTTCTGTGTGTTTCTACCTGTGCTTCCCAATTATGTCCTGCCCTACCTTGCCCTGACAACTTGCCTAAAAACTTTATAGGATCCCATGTGGCACTTTGAATTGAAATGGCTCCCCCAAAACTAAAATGATACATCTCTGACCTCTTTTACACACGTCCACGTCTGTCTAAATGTTGCGCGCAATCCCGCTGCCAAGGTTGTGGACTCTCTATCCTATCACACCTTTCCTTTCCTTTCCTTTCCTTTCCTTTGTAGAGAAAGAAAGAAAGAGAAAGCATTGCATAGGTGTATCAGACTACCTAGAACTGTTTTAGGATATTATGTCTCATGCTAACTGCTTTTAAGCTTTTTTGTGGGTCTTCACACTAGGTTGGTGTTTTTTTTGCTAAGTTTTTTCGTGGGTGTATCTTGCTACACGTTTAAGGGTTTGCCACACCCCTCGAAAAATATCAAGCAGAGATGTAATGTTTCTCAAAGAGAGCCAATGTATGTGGTGGGGAGCCAAATTATTCCTATCAAAAAGTCATCCATATACTATTAAAATGAGGTTTGGAGGTGGATCTAAAACTTTGCAGCGTTAAAAGCTTTCAATTTACTCTTAAATTTTAACCCAGGCTCAAATATGAGGGTAGAAATATGATGACAACCGTATACATCAGCAACTCTGCCTGTCATATCATCAATTTGACCAACATAATCAATAGTGGACTCGTTTTCTAGTAAATTAGTCTAAATTCCATTTGCAGTGAAAGACAACCATGGGATTTAACAGGGCTGAATGTAGGTAGTGACGCAGTTGAAATAAAGTAGGTAGTGAAGCAGTAATGCAATAGGAACAATGATTAACTTGGCAACTCATACTGAGTGAGAAACACCTCCTGACATTCAGCAATGGTATGGCGAAGATCTTGACCAGTGCCTTTGTTCACCAGAGCGAATGCAGTGTTACCCACTTGGTCCCTCACTTGGTTACTCCAGCTTTCACCCTTCACCCATTGTTGCATGAACACATATACAGTACACATTATATATATTCTCAAAACTATAAATTTCTCTTGATTTCCTATAACTCTACTAAAATTCTATATGCAAATGAAAAATGTAAAAACCATTTAAAAGATCTAGTCCACGGTTGAGGATTATCACGTCATTTTTGACTGGTGAGGACTGGTCCACGGTTGAGCCTTTCACGTCATTTTTGCAATGATCTGAATGCATATGTAATTATGATTTGAATGCATTTTTGCAATGATCTGAATGCTCAATTTAAGTTGACTCTATATTTCCAAATGTTTTAGAGATTCCATAAATGCTAAGTTAAAAAATTTACTTCATATTTATATTTTACATGCCTTAAATATTCTAAATCAAGATAAAGATGATGACTCTTGTTGACTAGCTGCTAAATGTCAGGCTTCCCTCCACAATACCAATTTTAGTCTTTTTTGTTGGGGGATTTTATACCAATTAGATTTTAACCCCAAAAAAAATATGAAAACATATTCTTTAGTCATATGGAACCTAAATATTGTGTATTATTTAGTCATATGAAAACATATTCTTCAGTCATATGGCACAGTTCAGCAAACAAGTTCTTATTGTTTAGTCTGGAACCTCTAGTTCCCTAATTTTTGGTGCAGTTGCTATACCAAAATCTGCAATTTTTACACCACGCTCGATACTTCCTACTATGTTGATCTGGTGGGCATAAGCATTGGTAAGAGGAGGCTCACCTCCATTCTTGCCTCTATGATCAGGGCGCATGATACTGGCAATGGCAGAGTTATTATCTATGATCAGAGCACATGATACTGGCAATGGCAGAGTTATTATCGATTCTAGAGCCTCTATGGCTCGTTTGGCTGAGTCTGCTTATGCTGCAATGATGGATGGTTCAAGGGCAAAGACTAGTACCCTGAAATTTACAGGTGGGTTTTCTCTGTTTGATACTTGCTATGATTTATCACGGCTGAAAACTGTGAAAGTCCCAACTGCGGTCTTTCATTTCCATTGCCGATCCAATGCTTCTCTGCTTGCTACTAATTATATCATTCCCATGGATAGTTTTTCATTTTTCTACTTTTCCTTTGCAACATCTAGCAATAAGGGTACTGTGTAGTGTTTTACAGTCTGACAAATCGTGTAGGTTTTAAAGCTGGTTCATGCTTGGCCTAGGAGAGATTTATTTATTAGATTTTGGATTTTACTTGTATGGTCTGCCTAACTTCATCTTCTTACATAACGCCCCCTGCTATTTTTCTTCCTATGATTGAAAATGTACTTGGGTAATATGTTCATGCATTGTCCAAATATATGGGATCTCCAAGTTTTTATTTTTTTTAATATCCAAGGTTGTAATGTTTTCATATTTTTATATGAATATGACTAGCTGTTAAATGTCAGTATTCCCTCCACAATATTAATTTTAGTCTTTTTTGCTGAGGGATTTTAGACCATTTAGGTTTTCGTGGCTACAACAAGTCACCATTAGAAATGGCCTCTGTCAGCTTTAGGCTTCTACTTATCGCACTATTTGTTAATGGTCATTTCCTTGGAAGAAATAATGCTTTTATCCCCTCATTACCGAAAAACATATCTAAATCCCACCATACATTATTGCCCATTCCTAAAATTTCTATCTTAACAACAACAACTTCACTTTTATAATTGGAGAAAATTTTAATTAGTTTCCAAACGTACCACTCATTATTCATCGATCAATTTAGAAAGTAGTTGTCAATGACATATACTGGAGATCTAATTTCTATAAAGAAACCAGAAGCTACTTAAAGGTATTTGGACCCATAAACCATAATCATTAGGAATAAATGAACCAAAAACTATAATTAGTGAGAAGCTATAATCCATACTCATATGAGAAATTGCCAAATAATTGTATAATTAGTTTTGCATCATAATTAAATATAGATCTGTGAACCAAAAACCTATGATTAGTGAGAAGTTATAATCCATGCTTATATGAGAAGCTGGAAAATAATTGTATAATTAGTTTTGCATCATAATTGTAGTATGTTGAGTTTCCATTATGTAGTGTGTTGCAGAACCAGAAAGATATGGCTTTTGTTTGGCTTTTTCAATTGATTATGTGAGAACAACATAAATTAGGGATTTTACCAAGGGACCTCTGAACAGAATTAACTACCCACAGGACGGGACCCCTGTTGCTACAATGATTTTTATGCCTCTGTTTTTGGCCTTCTACTTTGAAGAGTGTTAATCATCCAATTTTTTTGTTTTGGGTTCTATTCTGAAATTGGAAGAATTATTTTTAAGAAGAATTAAAACTTGGAAATGTCCGATGAAAAGATAAAAAACTCTTTAATGTGAATCAAACCTCAGTCTAAATTTGAGATATAGAGAAGAAGATGATTTGCTCAAACATTCCATGATTCTTTTTCTGTGTGTTTCTACTTGTGCTTCCTAATTATGCCCTGCCCTGACAAGTTGCTCTGAAAACTTTATAGGATCCCATATGGCACTTCGAATTTAAATGGCTTTCCCAAAACTGAAATAATACATCTCTGACCTCTTTTACGTGCGTCCACATCTGTCTAAAGGTTGCATGCAATCCTGCTGCCAATGTTGTGGACTGTTTGTCCTCTCACACCTTTCCTTTCCTTTCCTTTCCTTGTCAAACCTGCCACCGCTGCGAAGAATATGCTTATTACTCCCAGCAATCCCAAAACTTTCATCTATCCAAACACGCCGAATAAGGTGGAAAGTTAGACCTCAGATATTTACGCAAAAGAAGCCATTGACATCTCTAGTCCAAACTTTTATTTCTTTAGATTAGTATATGTCATCTATTATAAACAAAGTAGTAAAAAATTATATAATATAATATTTATTTGACTAGATTTATGTTAATTTCATATATATT
This sequence comes from Pinus albicaulis, assembly GCA_034641835.2. Lineage (NCBI taxonomy): Eukaryota > Viridiplantae > Streptophyta > Pinopsida > Pinales > Pinaceae > Pinus > Pinus albicaulis. Next base: position 108,051 of record JAXQQM020076447.1, read on the forward strand.
AAAAGTTAAGATGGCATGTTGACATTCATATCGACTTTAAATCTATTAATCAATAGGTTATGATCATAGAAAAAAAAATCATAAATCATTTCAGCTTTATTTTCCCAAAAAAATTGGCATAGATTCATGTGAACTTACTACTTACGAACTATTACCAAATTCATATCTACTTTAGATTTATTAAGGGATTTATAGCAGATCTACACCATTAATGTTTTCCGCATTTTATAAAACCAAAGGAAAAGATCGTGCCTATGTCTTTTACCAACCATACTAAAACAACAGTCCTAGAATATATTGTACTAAAATAACAGTCCCAAAATTATACAGCCGAGACTATACAGAGAGGAGACTTATATCAATGTCTGTAACCCAATCAACATCATTACAGCTGCTTGTTGTCAAACAATTTTCAGTTTTGGTGGAGACAAATTGATATAGGAAAACACCTTATGATGGGAAGAAGCGAGGCTCCAAGTTGTTGTTGGCAGAGGAATTTATCTTGGTAGCTCTAACAATGATTTTCTTCATGTCGAGGAGATTTCCAAACAAAACATAGGATTTGGTCCCGATATTCCTTGATGGTACATTATCATATTCATTTCATTCTTAGGTCAACTGAGGCAGCAAGAATAAGATTTTGAGAAGTATGGCCATTAAAGCTACACAAAACATATAATTATGACTACAAATAACCCTTTTATGGATATAGCAGGCAATTTCTATCATTTATTAGTTGTTTTCATGAATTCCTTACAAAGACAACAAATAATTATTCCATCTATTTTCTAGATTTCATTGGGCTTTCGAAGAAGGTAATACTTATAAATAATAATGTTTGCCTCAAATAATCCTCCCCTTTGGGCATTTTTATCAACTGGGATAATTTTTTTATATTTTTTTATTTGTATGTGCATGTCATTCAGTTCTTTTGGCAATATTTTCTTCCTCCAACAAGTTTGGGTTTTATTTGGGGAAGTCCTGGGCTATTCATTGGTTGGTGGGCTCTAGTCTTCTCTCATTCTAGTGGTCTAGTGATTCTCTATGCTCATCACAATCCAAGGGGAATACTCGTCTAGAAACCATCTCATCCATCCAAGTAACCACTATCAATATCAAGGCAGTACACGAAGATCAATATGTATGCCAACATGGTTGCAAACAATCCATCGTGTAGCCGCATGGATCCAAAGTTAATATATATATATATATATATATATATATATATATATATATATATATATATATATATATATCATTAAAAATACCACACACACACACACACACACAGATATATGAAAAGAAAAAACATAGCTAGGAATATTATTACTTACCACAAGATTAATGTCAAAGTGTATGCAGCCATAGATTGTCCAGATGATGCCATTGGTAGTGTAACCCAAGGAAAGGTAGAACGACATGTACTTCACACTTTTAGTTTGAATAACCCTTTTCTGAAATTAGTAACACACAAAATTTCTGCATTTATTTTTCCAAATAATCATATTGAAAAGAATTAATCAAAAGAAAAATGGAAGGGCAGTTATCATGATGGACAAGGGTGTTGCATACATGAAGACATTGAATACAATCTATATTGTTCCAATAACCAAGGTTCTTCTGCTATGAGTATGCTCTAAAGATAATGCTAAACCTTCCACCGCGACAAAGAATATTCTTATTATTCCTAGCAATCCCACAACTCTCATCAGTCCAAACAAGACGAACAAGGTGAAAGTTAGACCCCATATATTTGTGCAAAAGAAGCCATTGATATCTCCAGTCCAAACTTTTATTTCTTTATATTAGTAAATGTTGTCTATTATAAACAAATTAGTATAAAATTATGTAAATATGATATTTATTTGACTAGATTTATGTTAATTTCAGATATATTAAAAGTTAAGGTGGCATGTTGACATTCATATCGACTTTAAATCTATTAATCAATAGGTTATGATCATAGAAAAAACAACATAAATCATATCAGCTTTCTTTTCCTGAAAAAATTGACATAAATTCATGTGAACTTACTACTTAGGAACTATTACCAAATTCATATCTACTTTAGATTTATTAAGGGATTTATATCATATCTACGCCATTAATGTTTTCCGCATTTTATAAAACCAAAGGAACAGATCGTGCCTATGTCTTTTACCAACCATACTAAAATAACAATCCCAGAATATATTGTACTGAAATAACAGTCCCAGAATTATACTGCCGAGACTATACAGAGAGGAGACTTATATCAATGTTTGTAACCCAATCAACACAGTGCCATCAATGTCTCTAACCCAATCAACATCATTACAGCTGCTTGATGTCTGACAATTTTCAGTTTTGGTGGAGAAAAACTGATATAGGCAAACACCTTATTATGGGAAGAAGCGAGGCTCCAAGTTGTTGTTGGAAGGAGAATTTATCTTGGCAGCTCTAACAGTGATTTTCTTCATGTCGAGGAGATTTCCGAGCAGAAACATAGGATTTGGTCCCGATATTCCTTGATGGTACATTATCATCTTCATTTCATTCTGAGGTCAACTAAGGTAGCAAGAAGAGGGTTGTGAGTAGTATGGCCATTAACGCTGCACAAAACATATAATTATGACTGCAAATAACCCTTGTATGGATATGGCATGCAATTGATACCATTTATTAGGTGTTTCCATGAATGCCTTACAAAGACAACAAGTAATTATTCCATCTATTTTCTAGATTTCCTTGGGCTTTCAGAGAAGGTAGTACTTATAAATAGTAATGTTTCCCTCAAGGCATCCTCCCCTTTGGGCATTGTCATCGACTGGGGTAAGTTTTTTATAGTTTTTTATTTGTATGTGCATGTCTTTCAGTTCTGTTGGTAGTATTTTCTTCCTCCAACAAGTTTGGGTTTTATTTGGGGAAGTCCTGGGCTATTCATTGGTTGGTGGGCTCTAGTCTTCTCTCATTATAAAGGTCTAGTGATTTTCTATGCTCATCACAATCCAAGGGGAATACTCTTCTAGAAACCATCTCATCCATCCAAGAAACCACTATCAATATGCCACTTATATGACCAACAAATCAATGTGCCACTTCTATGACCAACAAGTCAAATCATGATCCATCTAGACTTGGTCAAGCAATAGAGTATTGTCTTCTACATCAATTGATTCCCCCCCACAAATTAAAGACATAATCTGTCATCAAATTTCTTCCATCAATGTCTGTAACCCAATCAACATCATTATAGTTGCTTGTTGTCTGATAATTTTCAGTTTTGGTGGAGAAAATTTTATATAGGCTTGTTGTCCTTCATTCAAAATTGTTTGAGGACAATGCTTTGACACTTCTAATTATGCATATCTCTAGTCATTAGAATGTCATAGTAATAATGCAACTCACCTAGATCCTTCATCTCAAAACAAAATAACATTTGATTTTTGGTTGTTGGAAAACTTTATGTGGCTCTCTATGAATATTAGGCCATCAAATCACAATGTAACTACAATAATTTGATTTGTATAAGCCTAATGAGGTGACTCAGAAATGCCTTAGCTCTCATCATGAGTCCCATTTCCCATTGAAGAGCATATATTATTCATTGTCTGCTTGCATTTTTTGAATTTACAATCAGAAACAAAATAGTAAATTTTTTTTTGGTATACACGTTGTCATATATTTAAACAGTTATTTATTTAATGATCCTAACTAACGTCCACACATTTTTCTTTGCAGATTTTTGTTGCATTACTTTCTTGGAATATATACAAATGGCAGACCAGTTATTTATTGTGTTTTTGGTATTTGTAGTATTTATGTTGTTGATTTAGTTAGAGACTGGTTTTATTTTTAGAAATAACTCTAAAACGATACTTCAAAAGTTTGTTTGTGACTAGTTATATACTTGTTGGAACACTTTGAGAGACTTGCCTCAAAGTGTTGGACATATTTTCAGTGCTCACTCAACACTAAAAAATTAAATATTCATAGATTCACTCCCTAGGTTTATTCATTAGTCACGTTATCTCGAAAAAGAATTAATAATCAAGTTAAAAGTTGTAGTCTTATCGAGCATAGTACATGGTGCATTCAGGAAAATAGCACATCATCATCTGAATATTCAGATGAACGGGCAACAAGACCTGTTCCAGGTACAAATGAATACTTCAATGAAATGATATATTACAGTTGCAAAATGTGCCAAAATAGGAAACTAAAGAAGCGAAGGCTAGTTGGTATCCATAGATTGGACCATGGAGTTTATATAGAAGAGGTATACTATAATTAACAAATTGTTTTTCTTATAATAAATAAATATGCACATTATTTAATACATTATTATTGATCATTTGAATTGATTTTTTTTTATGAAAAGTCGCTTTCGGTTCCCAATATTCCTGAAGAACGTATGGATTATATTGATAGTAGCGACTGTCAAGATGAAGGAAAAAACACATTTATGGATGAAACCACTTCACAGATAAATGAGGCTGGTGTCAATGAATTTATCCAGGACTTCTACACATCTTTTGAAGAAGTTATTGATTCACCCCTCGCTCAATTGGCTAGGACGCCTCTTTTTGCAAATGTTGAATCTTCTATATTGGCGACACTTATGTTGTTGTTGAAATTGAAGGTTACACATGGATTGAAAAACACATGCTTTACTGATATATTAAGGTTGGTTTTGATATTCCTATAAATTAATGCTCTAGATGTCTTAAAAGTTTTGAATATTGTGTATACTTATAAAAATAATTATTTGTACTATGCAGACTTTTGGCAAACAAAATACTTCCAAAGGACAATAAGTTGCCTCATTCTCATAGAGAAGTATCTTCAATAATGAAAGACATTGGAATGGAGTACAAGACATATGATGCATGTCCAAATGACCATATATTGTACTATGGAGAGAATGAAAATTTACAACAATTCCCAGTGTGTCACACAAATAGATACCATCAAGATCAAGTATCCAAGAAGGTTCCTTATAAATTACTACGACACATTCCACTAAAGCCAAGGTTTGAGATAATGTTCAAGTGCAAGGAGTTGGAAAAATATATGGATTATCATGCACAAGGGAGAAGCCAAGATGGTGTCATGCGTATGGTTGCGGATAGTAAATATTGGAAAAATATTGAGGAAAAATGGCCACATTTAAGAAATGAGCCAAGGAATGCAAGAATTTTTCTAGCAATGGATGGTGTCAATCCTTTTGGAGATCTTAGAACAACGTATTCTATTTGGCCAGTGTTAATTATAAACAACAATCTTCCCCCTTGGATGGCAATGAAAAAGGAACATGCAATGTTAACTCTTATCATACCAGGTACTAGAACATATGAATGCAATTCTCTCTTGAATTTTATATAAAAATATTTCAATTCAGTTAATCCTAATAAAGAACACTTTGTTTACTTAGGAAAATATCAAGTAAAGGATATGGATGTATACATGGAGCCCCTCATTGACGAGCTTCGTGAATTATGGAATGGTGTAAATATGTATGATGTATCAAGACCTGTCAATGATAGAAATTTCCTCTTTCATGCAATTCTTATCTGGACCATTCATGACGCTCCGGGGCTCTCTATTTGTTGTGGTAATATTTGTTGTTGTAATGTATTATAAATTACATTTATAATTATTGTCTTCATTTTAGTATTTACTAAATTTGGTTTACAATCTTATTTTAGGGCTACAAACAAAGGGGAAACATGGCTGTCCATCATGTGGGCCAAAATTGTTGCATAGGCAATCAAAGGATCTCAATAAAACTATATATGATGAGTATAGACAATTCTTACCACAAAATCATCGCTATCGAGTGCGTGATAAACATAAGTTCAATGGAAAGGAAGTTGAAATGAGGAAGCCAATAAAGATGAACCCTGCTAGGTGGAAAGCAATGTATGACAAAAAACAAGGGACAGGTTCTCCCCCAGGAATGAAAAGACTCTCTATTTTCTACAAATTAGAATATTATGAGAACTTGCCAATAGCCCACCTATTGGATACTATGCACATCGGGAAAAATGTGGTAGAGTGCTTGTGGAAACATCTAAATGGAACTAACATTGAAGCACAAATAAAGTTAAGAAAGGACCTTCGAGTTGCCAATATCATGCCAAACATGTGGTTGCATGAAGACAACTCATATGTTCATGCTCCTTGGAATTTTACATCAAATGAGAAAGAAAACATCATTTATACTATGAAAAACATAAGATTTCCTTCTGGCTTTGGTGCGACATTAAAAAACTTATTCACAAGAGATGGATCAGAGTTCTCAAGCCTAAAAGCACATGATTGGCACAATTGGATAAAGGTAACGTTGTCACATGTTAGATTTGTTGGAACTTAATTCAAAAATTGTATATCCTATTGATAATAGCAGTTCATGCATATTTGAACATGGTTATTTGTTAATGGTCATGCTAGTATTGTGATAATATCATCTCATGCATATTTGAATTTCATGCATATTTTAACATGGTTATTTGTTAATGGTCATGCAGTATGTGTTGCCTGCAGCAATACCAAGTACTTTTGACCATGATGTCACTTTGAATATTTACAAATTATGCAAATATCTGAGGTATTTTCAATCCATCATGCATACTCTTCCATGAATCTTATCATTTGAATTGCATCACTGGTTATGCCTTTATATGAGTTATTACTTTTAGTTTACGAGAAATCACAAGTCCTTATTGTAATACATGGTAATACTTGCAGGTGGGTCTCATCTAAAGAGATACATCAGGATGAATTGAAGTATTGGAAGAGGAATGTTTCACTTTTGATGTGTGATATTCAAATGTGCTTCCCTCCAAGCTTCTTCAATTCTCAAGAGCACTACCTTGTACACCTAGTAGAAGAGATTGAACAATGTGGTCCTATTCATATTCGAACAATGTGGCTCGTGGAGAGATATATGAAGGTCTTAAAACAATTTGTGAGGCAAAAGGCTCGACCAGAAGGGTCCATAGTTGAGGGGTACATGGTTTTTCAGGAAATGGTTCATTTGAGTGAGTACTTACCTCAATTGCATATTGAAGCTCCGCGATTATGGAATTATAAACAATCTCAATCATTTGAAGCAGAAAAATTAGAGGGTGAAGGGACTTCAAAGAGGATAAAAGGTAAACAAAATGTTAGTAGTAGTTATTTTTATCTTAAATTTTATAATACATGGCTATAATTAATTATTAATTCATTGAACAAATATATTTTTCATTGTAGATGCTAAGGAGTGGGAGGCATTACATTTTTATGTTGCATACAATTCTGACTTTATGTTGGAATCGATGGAGAAGTACGTTGAACAAAAGAAATTAGAAGATGAAAATGCATGGACCAATATATATAATAGACATGGTGAAAACACTAATCGAGGATTGCCTGCAAGCCATAAAAGAAAGTGGCCAGATAGATGCTCATGGAATTGGCTAAATACCAATATTGAAAATGAGGAAACAAAAGGGAAGGATAAAGTGACACAACAACAATTGAATTTCATTAAAGGATCTATAAATGGGGAGGTGATATATATTAATATGTTGCATATATTTAATAAATTTTCTGTTAACTTTTATATCCTTGAATCTAATTAGTTAATATTTTTATGAATTTAGGTAAGATATTACAAAAGAATGTGGAATTTTGGTCATCATTATCGCATCAGAAAAGTTGATGAAAAGAGACAAACTTATGATTGTGGAATTTCAGCATCATTTGAGGTGGAATGTCGTTCACATGCAAATGATAGACAACCAATCACAAGCACACTTCGCTACTATGGAGTGTTGGAGGATATTATAGAGCTTGATTTTATGTCTTTCAAGAAAGTTATTTTTCGTGTTGAATGGTACAAGCTTATCGAAGTGGGAGAAGAAAAAACTATCTTGCTCCATAATAATGGGTTCCATATGATCAATACACCTAGCTTTTAAGCCACTTTTAAACCTTATGTGTTTCCAAGTCAATGCGAACAAATTTTTCTCATTCCAAATTTAGAAAAACCTGGTTGGTCATTTGTGATTGATTATGATCCAAGGGGACGAAGAGTAACATTTGTTCGAGATGTAGAGGACCATGATTTACTTGAATATGCAGAAGTTCCCCCAAAATACATAGATGGACAAGATGGAGATAATGTTATTGTCAATGATGCATATGACCAAGATGAAGATCATGATGAGTTTACTGAAGTGTCTGAAGGACATGACCAACCACATGGACATCAAGTGCATGAAGATGATGAATTTATTGATTTTAATTTACCTATAGTTGAAGGTGGTGAAGACTATGAAAATGATGGTATTAATTTATTTATCGATTTAGGGTCCATTAATGATGGGGTATTTATGCCATCAAATGAGAAAATTTCATGTGAGAATGACATTTTTTGATCACTATGTTTATTTTAAGATATTTGTAGGGATTCACTACAGTTAAGTATTGAGTTTCTAATTGTAATGGACATTAAGTAATTTGAATGTTTAAGGTTTTAATTGAAAAACACATATATATTTGGTGGAGGCACCTAATCTACTACACTTCAATTTCTTAATTGAATTTTTGAAAACCTTTACTTTATGCCATCGTCACCTAGGAAAGAGAAACATAATACTATAAACCTAAAAAAACTTTGCATATTGAGTATTGTTTATGTTTTTTTTTATGTATTGAAACATATTGAAATTTTTTTATGTTATTTTTCATGTGCTAGTGAATTTGAGTTTTGTTATTAATGTCACTAGCATATGTTCTCAAATAAATATTTTCTTATTTTTATGTTATTATGTGTTTTTTTTAAGAATGTTACTTTTGAACTGGGGGATTCAATGATCTTAACCGCTTTTATGGAAATATTAACAAATGCACGAGGGCAAGACATTGCTATGATGGTGCATGAGGTAAGCTTGAATATCATATTTTATAGGTTAAATTATCTTATATTCTTTATTATATTATGCTAATTTATATTTTTGGAATGTAGGCAATTTCTAAAGTCATTCCAACCCCTATCACACCTTTCAATACATCTAAGCTTATGCTAGTGGTAAAGCTTAATCAATAATTTTGTGCATTTAATTAACTTATTTCACTTTATATATTTATTAATATTTGTGTTTTTTCTAAGCGTGCATTTTTTTGGCATGCAGGATTCATTTATGCCGCTCAATACATCAAATGTTGGCATGCAGGGATCGTTTATGACCCCTAATACATCCAATGTTATGCAAAATGTAAGGTTAAACCATCTATTTGCGTGAGTTTGACTATGTTATTTTTTGAGAAATCTAGGGCATAACAATGGAGGTGACTTTTACTTGATTATGTTATTTGTGTGTATAATTTTACTTCAACTATGAGCTCTTGCTTCAACTTGTATGCTTACCATGATGCCTTCTTACTAAGAAGCATTCAACCATGGAAAATGTGTTTCGTATTTTAATTTTTCCTTGCTATTCATCTTTATTATCCTTGAGCATGAAACCCATGCCTCAAACATCCTCAAACATAACAAAAATAATTTTGTTTTTCCTTCTTTACATAAATTACATAAAATCATGATTACATATGTCATTATGAAGACCAAACCTAGTTTACATATTTCAACATTATTCATCTATTATTCCATCCTATTATTTATATTTGTGCCTTGCAGGATGTTTCTAGGGTGACTCCAACAAGTATACAATCTGTTGGTATATAGGGTCATGTTATTCCATCGACACTTAGACCAGAACCCCTTAACATGCCCTCTACATCAAATATTGATGTTCCTAGTATCCCTATTGAATTGCAACTACATGCTCCTGTTAGGATTACATCATAATTAATAAATAATCCACCAAATGTGGGTTTAGTTACAATTCTCCTGCCAAGACTAGAACAAGTTTCTTTGAGGAGTCTCATAGATTCACAATCAAGAATGTTAAGGCTCCCCCACTAGATACTCCTGAAAATGTTCAAATCAGACAAGAAATGGTTGAACAAATTCAGTTATGGGAAATTCCATTGTTGGAGAGTGCAGAGCCTACTTCAAATGAACAGGTAAAATTATTTTAATTTTTTATAATTTCATTTGTTACGTTTAGGATAATTAATTTAGAAATGAAAGTAGTTTCATATTTTGGTTTTATTTTTAACAGTTCCACAATTTCTTTGTAAATGCATGAAATAAGTGAGAAAGTGCCTAATGTACCTATAAGGGCATCTACCTCAACCCCCGAGACTACAACAATATCGTCGGTAACTACAAAAGGAATGCAAGAAGTTACAATCTTGCTCACTTCAGAAGGAAATGTCTTGAAGGATGAAATGGGGTTAAAATTTTATCACTTTATTTTTCGTCGCGCAGAACAATTATTTGGCAATACCATCCAAATGGATTGGAGGAAGCAAACCAATGCTAAAAAGAAGATATATTTAAATATTTTGTAATAGAATTTGGGAATCCTGGTTTTGATAAAGAAATTATTCTAGATATTGCATGTAAATACATTCACTCAAAAAGAGAAAATTTAAGGTCAAAGTTGACAAAAAACTTGATGTATCCACGTCCAGCTTGGATCACAGACCAAGTGATGTGGTGTGAACTTATGAAAGATGCCAAGTTTAAAAGGAAGGTGCGCGATAATCCAAACTATAGCCCATATGCACGAAGAGGAGGTAAAAGATGACTTCGAGATACAATGAAAGCAACCCAAGCTAGGGTGTCAAGTATTGGATCTCATAAATTAGGCTCTGGTGGATATAATAGCATTCGTGGTGGCATGGTAAGTGAATATTTTCATCTATTATATTTTATATTTTAGGGAAAATAACCATGGTCACGTTGAGTTAGTTGTATCTTATCAGTTATTATAGCTTATAAATATGATTAGCTTTTTTAATGTGTGTTCACCAAATTCAGAAGGAAGCTTTAGAGGAAGAATTAAAATATGCTTTATTACACGGTTCCCAAGGTATACGACAACACATGATAGATGGATCAAAAATTTGATTACTGGTTATGAATCTGAGGTTAGTTTTTTATAATATCTTATGAAATATGCAATAATTTAATTGGAGGTATAATGTTATTTTAAAAAGTTAAATTGTGCTATGTATAGGAATCTAAACAATCAAGATAATTAGGTGAAACATCTGGAAGTGAGCATGAGGAGATACAAGTACATGATGAATTGTTTGTTGCACATAATCATTCAATTGTCATTCCTGAACCTTGGCAAGAAACCATTGTTGAATTTCAACAAATGGGAGACAAAAATAATGAGGAGGGTGTTCAATGTGATGAGCAATACAAACCCACAATTAGAGTAGTGCCTCGTAAAAGAGGACAAAAAGGATTGACATGTGTTAAGTATTAATAACCTAAATGTGCATCGCTCCAAATTCTAAGGAGTTCAGTAGGTTGTGAGGGTCCAAACATAAACTAATTCTATGTGCAACAAAACAAATTTTGAAGATACTTTTTTTTTGTGGATTTTTTTTTTTTTTGAAGGTACTTTGTTTTCCTGCAGCACTATTTTTATGTGAGTGTCACAGAAAACAATGCATTGACTCTAGATGATGAATTGAATATATTGTGATTTTGGGGTAACAATAGTTGCCTTCAATGACACTCCTACAACAATCTTCTGGACTGTATGGCTTTGTACACTTATGATAGTTCATAATTGAATATTTTTTTGTCAAGAATTATATTTTAGATCATACATGTTTTGAATTTAATGCTTATTGTTTGTGTTTCCAAGAGGAAGGCCAACCATCATGAGTGCAGATTTGTGTTTTATCTACCATATAGTTAAAATAGTTGACTATCAAGATTAAAGTTTACTTTATAGGAATTCAAAATCAAGATGTGAAATCTTGTTTCAAGATCATCATCTTCTCATTTTAAAACAACCCTATAATGTTTTTGGAATTATGCATAAAACCTGGGAATGATTTCTCCGAACATTTTACTTTTTGATAAAAAAACTGGAATCGATTAGAGCCATACCCTTTCACTTGTCTATGTTTTTTGCTAAAATTTGAAGGATCCCATTTATTTAATTTCAAAGTCATATTTCCTGTCAGAGAATACAGACGAATCAAGCTACTTTTGATCGACTGTATAGTACCAAGTAACAACTGTGTACCAATTAGATGACTATAAATATGAAAGCAGGGAAAATCAAAATTGGGGCATCTCTCCCATCTTTAAAAAATAAATATCTCTCATTACAGAGTGCCTCACTCACTTCTCTGGATACAGCTATATTAAAAAAGAAATCGTCTTGATCATACATTGTACAAGGAAATGCTACCATTCAATCACTATGCAGGAGGACAAGATCCAATTGCATGGACCTTCCATCATTAGTTGCAGGTTTGTTGAATTCTTAATGTGTTATCTGAATGTGAATTAAATAAAAATAAAAGAAATACAACTTGTGTTTGTAATAGTTTCTACACTTGTTTCTAACTCTGAAGTGTTTTTGAATCACTCTGTCATTTACTCATTTTCTTATACTTAGATATGAAATTTAAATATCATTATTGCTACAATATTCAGTGAAGTTATGGAAAATGGATTGTTATGTCTCCAGGGCAGAGTTTATGCATGAAAATTTCGATGAAGGCATACTACAAAAAATACCAGCAGTCCACATCCACGAGGAACCTTGCATAACTGGCTCAGCGTAAGTTTTGTTTTGAAAACTGAGCAATTACAGATTCTAGAATATTTCAGAAATTTCATAGATAGTAATCCAAGTCAAAAAATTGACTTTATAAAATGTATAACTTAGCTCATGCTAATCAAATCAAGCACTGTTATGATCTGAATCATTGAATGGTCTTGTAATGCTGCGCTCAGGAAGATTTGGAAAATACGACTATAGGTTAGTTGGAAATTTGGGGAATTATTTGACCATCACCCCTCTCTCTTACGATTTGTCTGCTATCCTGTGGATACGGATCATTTACAACAAAACTCTATGGTGGCAATCTGGAAGCTACTAGTTCCGATCTCTACAGGAATGGCGTTGTGTGTAGCGCATGTTATTAGGCAAGCCCTACAAATATGACATAGTTTTTTATTGACATATTGCATATTTAAAAGTTAATACCATGTTTCCACACTTTCAGATTTCTTCATGAAGAAAAGGGAAATGATATTTGTATGAATATCTATTGAATTTGCAGATAATATGCACAGACCCCAAATTATGAAACAAGTCAGGGACAATGATAGTGGTTGTGAACTTCACACTGAATAACCAAACAGATTTTGTAATATCTTGGAGCACATTCTCAAGCCTGGTAATCGCAGATAAGGGCTCCCAACTTATCAAGGGTGGGATTATAGATATTGAGTATAAAAGGTATACAAAGAATTTGAACCAATACAATATTTTAGAATTGGATGGACAACCTAGGCCTCTATGGCTATATAAAATTCAACACTTTTACACGATAATGATGAAACTCTGCTAAATTTTCACATTTATCTTATCAGCAAAATAATATCTGTATCTTACAAATAGAGCATAAATTTGGGGCATCTCTCCCATATTTAACAATTAAATGTCTCCCATTATAGAGTGCCTCACTCACTTCTCTGGGTATAGCTATATTAGAAAAAATTCTTCTTGATCATACAGTGTACAAGGTAGCGCTACCATTCAATCACTATGCAGGAGGACAAGATCCAAGTGCATGTACCTACCATCATTAGTTACAAGTTTGTTGAATTCTTCAGTGGAATGTGTTATTTGAATTTGAATTAAATAACAATAAAATAAATCCAACTTGTGTTTGTAATAGTTTCTACCCTCGTTTCTAACTCTGAAGTGTTTTCGAATCACTTTATAAGTTACTCGTTTTCTTATACTTAGAAATGAATTTAAATATCATTGTTGCTACAATATTCAGTGAAGTTATGGAAAATGGACTGCTATGTCACCAAGGCGGAGTTGCTGCACAAAAAATTCGATGACGACATACTACAACAAATACCAGCAGTCGACATCCACGAAGAACCTTGCACAGTTGGCTCAGTGTAAGTTTTGTTTTTGAAAAATGAGTGATTACAGATTCTAGAATATTTCAGAAATTTCATCGATAATAATCCAAGTCAAACAATTGACTTTCTAAAATGTATAACTTAGCTCATGTTAATCAAATCAAGCATTGTTATGATCTGAATCATTGACTGGTCTTGAAGTGCTGCGCTTAGGCAGATTTGGAAAATACAGCTACAAGTTAGTTGAAAATTTGGGGAATCATTTGACCATCAACCCTCCCTCTTACGATCTGTTTGCTATCCTGTGGATATGGATCATTTGCAGCAAAAATATATGGTAGCAATCTGGGAGCTTCTAGTTCCGATCTCTACAGGAATGGTGTTGGGTGTAGCGCATGCTATCAGGAAAGCCCTACAAATATGGCATAGTGATCCAGGAGGATATTGTTCAATGAAAATTCAGCAGAAAGGTCCAGTCAACTCCAACAGTTCGATGTCCAGTTCAATCTTCATACACGTAGTTTCGCCAGTTTTGTCAGTGAAAAGGTTCTTTAGTGTCAAGGTTGTCATGTATTTCAAATTTGGATGAAAAAGGTGTAAAATGGGACATGGTATTTATGGACCTAGTTCTAAGTTTTCCTATGGTGAAATACCTTATGAAATGTAAAGTCCTATTCCTAAATACCTAAAACATATGTCAAAACTAAGACTTAAGGTTTAAAAACATAACAAAATAGTCTGGCCCTAAATCGTAGATAAATAAACATTAGTCCTATTCCTAAACCCAAACCCTATGTAAAGTCCTAGCACTATAAACCTAAGTCTTAAGCGCTAAATCTTTGAAATAAAGTTTCTGCCTAAACTTTATAAAACCCATAAATCAAATAAATTAAAACAATGCCACAGTTCTAATCGCGACATGTTAGACCACATTGAAGATGGTTAGCAATGTGAGTAGGTAGAAAACTGTGTTGAAAAATGTTAGTTAACCATCGAGAGTTAACTGTGGGTTCAAAACCGTAACCGTTGGGATCATGTGAACATTTATCGACATTTTATATAGCCAAAACCGTTGTGGATAATACCTTGACCGCCAGACCATAACCGCCATAATTGGGGCTGATCACATGCCAAGAAATATTTCTCCGCCCAGTTAGTTAACCGCTCGGTTAAGAACTTTATTATAAAGTTCATTTTTGGGTTTTTACAATTATTTGCGCCAAGGTGTTAAGATATGATATTATCCCTAGGATATATGTGTCAACTTTTTAAAAGACCGAGACCCCATATCCCTTCAAATTCTAAACCAACTCCTAAATGAGGAAAATGGAGGTTCGATTCAGTATTTATATAAAGCCATGGAATTTATTTATGGAAGATATATTTGTTATTTGAAGGCTTGGAGAATTCAATGTGCAATTGGAGGAATAGAGGCAATTTTGTTTGCAGCGTTGCTCAGCCTTCGGGTGTCGGAATTGAGTGCAGAGACAGGCGTCGGAAAGGAAAGAAAGAATAATTTCTGTTTACAGGGTTCAAAAGTGCCTGCGAGCATAGTCATTTTGTTCCATTTCAATGTAAATATTCTTCAAGATCAATCCTAATAAAAAAAGACGCCCACTTAAAAGCAGACCCGGAGATGTAGTCCAGGAGGGACGAACTCCGTCATCAAACTATTTGCTTCTTCTTCTCTATGATTATTGATGTTATTTAATTCATTTATTGCTGCTGGTTTATGTCATCTTTCATTAAAGAATACCTCAGTTAACAATCAATCTAAAGGACAAACTAATAAAACTGCTTAAGCACTTTTATTCGATCACATACATATCATTTTGGTATCAGAGCAGGCTGTGCTTGTAGTTTGTTTGTCAGTGGATGTTAACCAAGTTGAGATTGCAACGTGGAAAAGGCAAGCTTGAGGAATTATATCCGCAGATCTTAGGTAGAGCCATCAATCAATGATGACAGGGACTGAGACTGTTGAGACTCCTGAAGCTACTAAAAAGTAACCCATGGATGAGAATCAAATCCAGCAGATGTTTCTAAACATGCAACAAATGTTGGCAGAATTATATGAAGACAAGAATATGAGAGATGCAGCTGCGTCGTCGAAGGCATAAAAGGAGGAAAAGGGTAAAGGCAAGGCATATAAATCTCCTTCTCCTCTGTCATCTCCATCATCTTCTTCTTCCCTTCTACTTCTAGTTCTGAATCAGAAAAAGAAAAGAATCCTAAGATTCCATTATTGAAACTTGATGTTAAGTTCGAATTACATGTGTATGATGGTGAAATAAACCCTACGAAACTAGATAATTGGATAAAACAATTAGAAGTCTATTGTCTTATTCAAGATATTACCGATGATAAGACAAAGATCCAATTAGCTACTCTTAGAATGGGGGGTACTGCTTTGATCTAGTGGGAAAGTAAGACACAGATAGATTTAAAGCGTAAAGGAAAAGTTATCACCTCATGGAATAAGTTTATTAAAGCTCTAAAGAAAAAATTCTATCCGTTGGGTCACACACAACAAAACGTAATAGATTGGCAACGCTTGCAACAAGGTAAGGGACATAGTGTTCAAGAGTTCACACAGGAATTCAGAAAGAAGGCATTAGCACTTGGTATTTCTTTGGACACAAAAGAAAGTTTGTTGAAGTATATTGGCAGTTTGCACTCATATTTGCAGCATACATTATAATGTTCAATCCTAATGATTTTGATGAAGTTTGTGTTCAAGCAATTCATGTCAAATCAGGTGGTAGACCATTCAAGTTTACACCAAAGACATCCAATCAGATGGAAACTGAAGACAACAAAAAGAAGGGAAAGTAAAAGGGAAAGAAGACTGCCACAACTCAGAAGGAAGAAGATAGACCTACGTGTACACATTGCCAAAGGATCGGCCATGATGAAGCTAGGTGTTGGAAACTTCATCCGGAACTGAAGCCGAAGAAGTTTCAATCAGAGAAGGGTGAAAAGAAGGCTGAAACAACAATACAACAAGGCTTAGACTTGGGATTCGATTCAGGTAATGAAGGTAAAATCACTGTTATGGTTACAACAGGTAAAATTTCTGATGCTAGTACTTTTGCTTCTTCAAACATCAAACAACAGAATGAAGATAAAAGAATCGATTTATTTCATATAAGGGTAACTTCAAAGCATACTAAGATAGATACATCGTTCGATACGGGATCACAGGAAAATTTCATTTCTGAGTCATTGGTTAAACAATTGGGTTTGAAAACACATAATCATCCAAAGCCATATCCTTTAGGGTGGTTAAAGGAACAAAGTCAAATTCATGTTACCAAACAGTGTCAGTTAAAATTTGCAGTCACAGCTAACTATATCGATGAAGTAGAGCTAGATGTGATACTGTTAGACATATGTGGAATTGTCTTATCTCTATGATCGTGATGCAATATTTTATAGGAAGGAACATATGTATCATCTCATAAAATATGGGATTAAGTACATCATTCGGGCACATAAAATCAAAGATCACTTGAATTTAATTAATGCTAATCAGATGAAGCACTTAATAAGTTCAAGTAAGAGATACATACTCATGTCGATAAAGGAACAACATAAGGAACTTAATGATACTTGTTCAGGTTGTGAAATTCAGTATGAAAGTAATTTGGTTAAAAAGGTAGATTCATTTCAGGATCTAGTTAAAGAACCAAAACATCTACTTCATAAAAAGGAAATATCACATGAGATGCAGTTGATGTTTAATGCCTCTAATAATGGAATGTATCACAAGTCAGTTATAGAGCATAAATAAATAAAGAAATAAATTCCAGGGAAGGTTGGAAAAGAATTAATGCGACACAGTTTAACTCCATATAGTTCACCCATAATTTTGTCTCATAAGAAAAATGGGATATGGGGAATAAGTGTCGATGTTAAAGTTAAGCAGAAAAATTTCACAGCATTGATAAATCATCAACAACCATATGAAGTTAAAACAGATGTTAAAGGATATGCAATGGAAATAATGATTCACATAGATTATCAACTGCTTCAATACTTTCAGTCATATACTAAGCTGCAACAATCTCACAACAGTTGGATGGGATTTCTTCAGCAAATTCACTTAGTAATTAAGGACAGGAAAGGTGTAACAAGTAAAGTAGTTGATTTGTTGTCTTTGAATGCTTTAGTAGTATTGCATAAAATTTTATTGATTCATGAAATATATGTAGAACAGTATAGAAATGATGATGATTTCAAAGAAGCTTATGAATGAATAACTCATGATGCTCAGATAGAAAGAGTGAGGTTATTTGAGAAGTTCATATTTCTCGGATTGCAAGATATTTCGGCGTAAGCAAGACTACGACACAAAGTCAAAGGTATTGTTACTGGCCTCACATGTATGAAACAATTGTGAAGTACATAAAGGGATGTGTAATGTATTCGACAAGCAAGCCAAGCAATTGAAATATTGGTTTGCACATGCCACTTCATATTCCTTTGCAACCATGGGGCAACATGGATTTGGTTCAAGGACAAAAAAAAATGGTGAACAGGACTGGGATACATATTCTTCGAGGTAACTGCAGTAAACATCCTAAGTTGTGGGATGAATTTTAACTTATGTGCATCAAGCTTACAATCAAGCCTTACATTCTTCTGCACCATGACAAGCATTGAGTCAAGTCAGGTTCAAATTGCGCCATGATAAGCATCAGTTGCAGGTCAATGATCAGGTATGGTTGTATGTCATCAAAGTCAAGATGAAAGTGAGAGACCTGTATTATCACTTATTGTATGCTTAAAATCAAGCTTTTGTGGTCCAAAAGCTTTCAAGTGGAGAGGATTGATCCAAGAGGATATTGTTCAATTACAGTTCAGCAGAAAGGTACAGTCAACTCTTGCAGTTCGATGTCCAGTTCAGTCTTCATACACATATTTTTGCCAGTTTTGTCAGTGAAAAGGTTCTTCAGTGTCAAGGTCATCATGTGTTTCGAATTTGGATGAAAAAGGTGTAAAAGAGCACATGGTATTTATGGACCTAGTTCTAAGTTTTCCTATTGTGAAATACCTTATGAAATGTAAAGTCCTATTCCTAAATACCTAAAACATATGTCAAAACCAATACTTAAGGTTTAAAAACCTAACAAAATAGTCTAGCCCTAAATCCTAAACAAATAAACATTAGTCCTATTCCTAAACCCAAACCCTATGTAAATTCCTAGCACTATAAACCTAAGTCTTAAGCACTAAATCTTTGAAATAAAGTTTTTGCCTAAAATTTATAAAACCCATAAATCAATTAAATTAAAACAATGCCATAGTTATAACCGCGACATGTTAGACCGCATTGAAGATGGTTAGCAATGTGAGTAGGTAGAAAACCATGTTGGAAATGTTAGTTAACCATCGGGAGTTAACCGTGGATGCAAAACCGTAACCGTCGGGATCATGTGAACATTTATCGACATTTTATATAGTCGGAACCGCGTAAGACCTTGATCGCCAGACCATAACCGCCATAATTGATGCTGATCACATGCCGAGAAATATTTCTCCGCCCGCTTAGTTAGCTGCTTGGCTAAGAACTTTATTATAAAGTTCATTTTTGGGTTTTTACAATTATTTGCGCCAAGATGTTAAGATATGATATTATCCCTAAGATATATGTGTAAACTTTTTAAAGGACCGAGACCCCATATCCCTTCAAATTATAAACCAGCTCCTAAATGAGGAAAATGGAGGTTCGATTCAGTCTTTATATAAAGCCATGGAATTCCTTATGGAAGATATCTTTGGTTTTTGAAGGCTTGGAGAATTTAGTCTGCAATTGCAGGAATAAAGGCAGTTTTGTTTGCAGTGTTGCTCAGTCGTCGGGTGTCGAAATTGAGTGCAGAGACAGGCGTCAGAAAGGCAAGGAAGAGTACTTTTTGTTTATAGGGTTTAGAAGTGTCTATGAGCACAATCATTTTGTTCCATTTCAGTGTAAATATTCTTCAAGATCAAACGTAATAAAAACGGACGCCCACTTAAAAGTGGACCCGGAGATGTAGTCCAGGAGGGACGAACTCCATCATCAAACTGTTTGCTTCTTCTTCTCTCTGATTATTGCTGTTATTTAATTCATTTATTGCTGCTAGTTTATGTCATATTTCATTAAAGCATACTTCAGTTAACAATCAATCTAAAGGACAAACTAATCAAACTGCTTAAGCACTTTTATTCGGTCACATACAGATCACATAGTGCTTATTAACATATTGCATATTTAAAAGTTAATACCATGTTTCCACACTTTCAGATTTCTTCTTGAAGAAAATGGAAATGATATTTGTATGAATATCTATTGAATTTGTAGATAAGATGCACAAACCCCAAATTATGCAACAAGTCAGGGACAATGATAGTGGTTGCGGACTTCACACAGAATAACCAAATAGATTTTGTAGTATCTCAGAGCACATTATCAAGCATGGCAATAATAGATGAAGGCTCCCAACTTATCAAGGGTGGGATTGTAGATATCAAGTATAAAAGGTATAAAAATAATTTGAACCAATACAATATTTTGGAATTGGATAGACAACCTAGGCTTCTATGGCTATATAAAATTCGACACTTTTACACGATAATGATGAAACTCTTCTAAATTTTCACATTTATCTTATTAGCAAAATAATTTCTGTATCTTACAAATAGAGCATAAAATTGGTGCATCTCTCCCATATTTAATAATTAAATATCTCCCATTACAGAGTGCCTCATTCACTTCTCTGAATATAGCTATATTAAAAAAGATTATTCCTGATCATACATTGTACAAGGCAGCGCTGCCATTCAATCACTATGTAGGAAGACAAGATCCAATTGCATGGACCTACCATCATTAATTACAAGGTTGTTGAATTCTTCAGTGAAATGTGTTATATGAATGTGAATTAAATAACAATAAAAGAAATCCAACTTATGGCTATAATAGTTTCTACCCTAGTTACTAACTCTGAGTGTTTTCTAATCACTCTGTAAGTTACTTGTTTTCTTATACTTAGAAATGAAATTTAAATATCATTGTTGCTACAATATTATCATACGTGCTTTTCCCATATTTTGTCTTTTTGTAATATGAAAAACTGAATTTTATATGACCTACAAAAATTCCAATTTAAATTTTGGAAAGATTTTCGGCCACTTTTTTCAGGCAGTTGCCGCCCATTTTCTATTTTCCAATTTCTCTTTTCCAAAATTGATTTTATATTCTTCATTTTTCCTTTGTACGTGCAACTTTACAGTGGTATCCACCATCTTTTAACTTTGAATGACAACTCAACTGTATCCACTATCTTTTTTATTCTTGGGCCCATTTCTCTCGCTATTTGTTTTTTTCACATTGTAATTTCCGGGTAGCTACTCTCTTTTTCCCAGGTCACTTCATATTTATCATCTCTGTCTCACTTTTTGATGTACAACATTCCAATTCCATGTTTGTAAAGATCAAATTTCTATCAACAACAAAAAATTTCCATTGATATTTGCAATATTTTTCGGAGTCAAGGTAAAATGGCCCTTCAATTTTTCCAATTTCTATTTCCTGTTTAGAAATTTCTTTCTTTTCCATAATCAAATCAATCAATGCATCCATCCATTTCTCTCTCTGTTTTTCTTTCCCGGTATGCACGTTAAAATCTACAAGATTTTTCGGTCTCGGTCTTCGTTTCCATTTCCCCAATCACAATCAACAAATTTCTTTTCAATGAAGCTCTATTGATTTTTGAAAAATAAAATAAAATAAATAAATAAATAAATAAAAATAAAAATAAAAATAAAAATAAAAATTTATTTACCAAGTCAAGGGTCCCATTTTTTTATTTCTGAGTATGTAGAATTGAATTTCTGTATATGCCACAAAATTCATAATCAAATCAATCAATGCATCCATCGATTTCTCTCTCTATTTTTCTTTCACGGTCTGCATGTTAAAATTTGCAAGATTTTTCGGTCTCGGTCTCCGTTTCCTTTTCCCCAATCACAATCAACACATTTCTTTTCAATGAAGCTCTACTGATTTTTCGGAAAAAACATTTTTTTATTTACCAAGTCAAGAGTCCCATTTTTTTATTTCTGAGTATGTAGAATTGAATTTCTATATATGCCACAAAATTCTAAACACTTTCCACCACTTTCTTCTCCATGTTGACTTCACTCAATCAGAGTCTACACAACCATTTTCTCTTTTCCCTGAAATTTCTCATTGCGTTAAATTTTTACAACTAAAATCACTATGTCTGCTTCATTTGTTCACACTAACCGGTATTTTTATGACAACTGGTGGTGTGATTATAAATATATTTATGTTCATACTTAATATAAAAAAAACTCACAAGCTTTGGTTATGAAGGAAGTTGGAGTCAGAGAGGTAGAGATGGATCATAAAAGTGGTGTTCTTCCTTTTCTCATCATGTTTGTCTTCTCTATATTGATGATGGTTGTAACAGTGCAAACAGGTGGATTCACTTCTGTTCAACGTCTTCCTTTGATGGGGGAACCCTCTCTCTTCCCATCCTCACAAGACGTGGATCCATTGGGATCGCTTCCTCGACCGGACTACGTCAACTCACATAACGTGGGCCGGAATGAAATTTCAGTAACATAGTGGCTGTACTCTTCTTAATCCTCATTGCGGATTGACTAGTATGTTTCCATCGATCGTGTTTTCTTTTGCGTATTTAATTATTTTCCAATAATGGTTTCACTGAAAATTCCACCCGAGTTAGTGGGTAGTCAAAGCCCCCTGGATACTTGACCTAAGTTACAATAGGCTGCAGGCTTCTATTCCAAAAGAATTGTGTACATAAACTCAATTCTTTTCAGCATGAAAATACGACTGGTTTATATATATGTACCAAAGAAAAGACTATAAAAACGTCCACATTAAGGCCATTACATTCATCTGTTCCAAAATATTAAAAGAGGACATCCCTTCGACTGTTACATGGCATAAATATAGTTATGCATCTCCATAAAAAAAACTGAAAACATGTTCCAAAAAACCATCTTCTGTACCGCACTTAAAAATTTTATGCATACAGTGAAAATTAAAACACATCAATGATGTCTCAAAAATAATAAACAGCCCCTGTCAACAGCAGTCCAACCCTCTCAGGAGTGTGTTATCAAACAAATTTTAACAGAATAACATTGGGGCTTCTCGAGAGCATTAAAAAAAATTGACCTTCCCCACCGCTCCCGGACCATATGTGTTGAATAATTCATAATTAATTTCTCCAAAAGTACCATCCAAACCTCTTTTGGATAGTCGATCAGTTTCCGTGTTTTTCTCCCTGTATCCTGTCCTAAGGTAATAGGTGGATGGGGCCTGCTGGACCTGCGGACCTTCACGTTTGCCCTCTTATCTAAATCTTTATGGAGGGCTGTGTCGGGTAACGGCATCTGGTCAAACATCATGATGGACAAATACTTGGGCGTGAGATCGTTGGAGATCTTCTTTCTGGGACCTATTATATCTTGTAAGAGGGCCTCAATGATATGGCGGAGCATATCAAAATGCCGTGTGATCATCACTAACAGAATGAAGTGGAAGTTCGGTAATGGGAGGAGGATCCCAATCCATTGCAGCAACATACAGGGTGTTAACGCTGCCTCAAACATTGATCCGGATTTCTTTCATCGATTGACTCATAGAGGCCTAATACTTTTATATGATTTAATTACAGATTTTGAAGTGGGTGCTCCTTTTTGGAAGACCTTTGAGGCATCTGGTTTGCTGGATGCAGACAGGGAGAATTGGCTGAATCTCATCAGTTCTTTTCAGGCTGCAGGCTTATGTTTTGACCCTTTAGGTGATCGGTTTGTGTGGGGAGGGACACAAAAGGGATCAAACATATGTGTCAAGGACCTGTATTTTCACCTAAAATCTGAAGGCCATACTGTAACTGATTTTCCTGGTATCTCAAAGGTGTGGAAATGGAAGATCCCCCACAAGATTACACTCTTCAACTGGCTTATCAGAAAAGACAAGATTCTCACTTGGGAGAATCTCCAAAAAAGAGGGAAACATGGGCCGGGGCGTTGCATATTGTGCAAAGAGGCGCTGGAAACAGTTAACCACATTTTCTTTGAATGCAAGGTGGCTATTGGACTTTGGGATATGTTATCACACTGGGCTGATAACCAACCTTGGAGGCCGCTATCTCTGATCTAGGCTTTTGATTTTTGGGCAACGAAGGGTGATGGGAAGAAAGCTCTTCCCTACTATGTTTGTTGGGAGATCTGGTGCAATAGGAACAACATGCTGTTTAATGAGGGACGTTTGGATATCTCTCGAATGTTCACGAGAATACTAGATTGGCTACATATTAATCCTGCCCCGGAAAAGGTATGTAGGGATCTGTCCATCAGGATCAGACCTCACTGTATCCAACTTCCGGCCGTTTTTTTTTATGGAGCTCAACAGGAAGGTGTTTGTGGATGCGGCGCTTCGATCCAAATGGAGGGAGGGGAACGCTATCATATTATTTTGAATGGGGGCCCAGGTACAAACAATAAAGCTAAGGTCATGGCTTTATGGAGCGGGCTCTTAGTGGCTCACTTCTTGATGATTCCTAGCATTGATATCTACGGGGATTCCCAGATTGTCATCGATGGCATATCAGGCAGGGCCTCCTTCAGGTGTTCAAGTCTATCTGGATGGGTTGAGCGCATTCACCGCTTTCTATCTCTTTTTCAGAAAGCTCATCTCCACCATATATACAGAGAACTTAACGGGAGGGCGGATAGGCTTTCAAAACTGGGGCTGGAACAAGCTTTTGGTTTTATCACAGTCACTCGTTTCAATGAAAACATTGAAAGGGATTCCTTCAGAATCTCTTTGTAGGACCATTACTATGGGGCTGATGTTCATTTCCTTGGCCAGCTTTTCATTTACAGGAATTTTGACATTTTTTGTGTGCATCAATGGCTCACTTTCTTTCTGGACCAGCGGATGGGTGTTTTTATTTGATGCATTTACACCTGTTCTTCTCCTCGTGACGGGCTTTTAGCTGGAGGTACCTTATGCTGGTTTCTGGGGTGTATACTTCTATGGAGGTACCTGTCACAGGGCTCTTGGGTCTCATGATGTCTTGGACCTATTGATCTTTGGCATCGACCTTGTACATACTGTTCGGGTGCTGCAGCGTTTCGGTGTTCCTGTTTTATATGGCCGGATCACTTGCTCTCTAGTCCACAGTTATTGGCCTTCTTGTTGTTGGATAATGGTTTATTTGGTGCTCTATACAAGCCGGTTCCTATCTGCACCTTCTTATATGGGCCATTTTCTGTCCGTTCATAGTCTTTTGGGGATGTCTCTCTGCTTTTAACTCGTTCATGTGGATCTTCACTGAGTGTATTTCATGCACCTGTTGATGGAAACAATTGGAACAAGCGAGCCTGACTGTCCTATGCATCCTGGATAGTTGCAGAAACACTTTCATATTGGGCTCTTTGGGTTTTCATTATGGGATTTGTGTGCTATCTACAGGGAGTATATTTTGTCATTGGAGTTTTTTTTGCTACTCTGCTTGTCTGGCTACCAGTTGGCATATTTTGCTCGCTGGTTGGCCATTGATGCTGGCTTTCTGTTGGTATGTTGGCTTGGTTTTATATGGTCTTATCCCTCGTTCATACTTTTCCTGGAGTTTTTGGGCACTCTGGTGTTTTTTTGGTACCAATGGACAATCGATTCTCCATTTTCTTTGGGTGAATTCTCCACTTGGGACATTTCTCTATCTCTCTTGATGTTTGGGCACACTTGGTAATATCTCTGCTCTGTTTTTTCATTTGGATCATAAGGCCTTTTATCTTGCTTTATATCCCGGTATGAGAAGTGGGATCTTAAACATTATGTAATGATCTATGGACTGTTTTATCTCCTTTAATATAAAACAGAGTTTTTTCTCTTTGTGAAAAAGTGAAAGTGAAAGTCCTTTTTAATACATATATTCTCTCAAGCTAGTGAGATAACATACTCGGGTTTAATGAGGACTTTGAGTTCATGTGATCAATAAGGATTTTGGAATCCACAAAAACCCATAACTTTTCCACATATAGTTGATTGGAAAACCGTCATAGGCCCCATAATGCCAAACATTCCGCCCTCATGTTCGTACCAGCCCTCCATTCCAGTAGATTTTATAATGACACGAGGATGATAGCATAAGCCGTGCCCACACCGCAAATTGCATTTCGTGCTACCCCCCATCAAAATAATGAGCTGGGTAATGTACCTCATGAGGTCTTAATCTTTTAGATAAATCCATAGGGCATTTCGGCAATTTTTGGCCCTATCCCAATAGCTATATATCCTGAAAACTCCGTTCTTCTCGTGAGAGCATGACCTTCCTCAAATAATTTTTTGTTCCTATAGCGCCAAATGTACCAAAGGAAAAGGATGGGGATATCCG
>JAXQQM020088418.1:0-337320 GCA_034641835.2 Pinus albicaulis
ATTACAACTGAGAAATTTCTCATGATTTTGTGTGATCCACTTAGCACACGTAAAATTTAGTGATGCTCATAGGGATGAAGAAATGGGATTGAAACAATAAAAAATAATTACATAGCATCAATCATCACCTTCGGTTCTTGCATCTAGTAATGAAGAATTCCTAGGGGTTCACCTATCCTAAGAATCCTTTGGCTTAAGTGTGCTTGATAATGGAGTGTTCCACGAAATCAAGCCCACATAGCCTGATACCCCATTTACAAAATATTAACAGATATTGATCCTTATGAACTATTCTTAAAAAAATTAATAATTTAAATTTTCAGTTAAGAAAAAAAGGAACATTGAAGCAAAGAAAATATGTCATTGAAAATAAAAATAAAAATAAAATTTAAATTAAAAATGTAACAATTAAAGAAAATATGTTGATACTTTATAACTAATATTCAAAATGTCAAAAAACTACCTCTTAAAAAATGGTAATTTTGAAGCACCACTTCTTGAAATATTTCTAAAAGTAACACTAAATGCAACTTCTAAACGACCAATACATTTAGAGGGTTCTCATCAAGCAACTACATTTAGACATTTATATTATAAAAAGGTGTTGGAAAATATGAGGGCATGTTTATGGAGCCATGGTGAGTGAGGTTGGATATGAATTTCTTCTTATGGTAGATTTGGATAGTGGTTAGAGAGATAAAATGCATGTTTATATTTTGACTATATTTTTATTATGAATTGTGAGGGAGCTCCTTGTAGACATCTATATGAGGAAAGTAGCCATAAGGATTAAATAATTTGATCACTACAAGATTGAAATGGGAATACGCAATAGAATTCTTCATAACTTTCTTTAACATTTATAATAATTTGTTTGTTGTTGTTGTGAAATTTTGTATTTGCAATTATATATATTTTCTCAATAGGATCTTTTGTAATTTATATTCTACTAACAAATTCCCTTTGTACCTTTAGCTATGATTTTAACATGCATTTGATTTATGATGACATATTTAGGGAAACTATTGAAAGTATGAAATTAACATAATGAAATTATTGAAAGTATGGTAAAGGGTTCGAAGGTAGTTTAGGGTTTAGGGGTAAGAGTGTCCTTTTATCATTAGGTGCAATGATGGAGACATGTGTAGCTCCATAATTTATGAGATTTATGTGTGTTGTGCATATCAGTGCCCCTATTTAAAATTTTGGCCCCCGAGTCCCTTTGGATCTGTTTAAAACATCTTTCGCAGCCACAGACCTCCATATTTTGTCTATGGTTACCTTTTCCGCTCATAAAATACACTGTGCCAAGGTTAAAACCCATGATTTAAAGTTTATCGGGCCTAGTACTAAGATCTTAGCCCTCCATGTTTTGGTTTCCATATGTCCCGAGCGCAAAACCTCAGCCCAGAAGGAAAGGGAGCTTAACAATAAATGTTTTCGAGCGCAATTGTAACCGTCAGATTCGAAGCCAATCGACGGAGTGGAGACTGTTTTATATGGTGGCCCCCGCATCCGTATCCCACCGCAGAAAACCAACGGTTAATTTCGCACCACCTCCACCAAGCCGGCGGTTTTCAACCAAACGCCAGCGATTCCAGCGAACGCGCACCGCGTGCCTTTGGTACGGGCCCGAAAAACCACTTTTTCGCACGTTAAAGGTTGTACAATGGCCGGGCAGCGGAATTCACCCGCGCCGTTGGATCTGTCGACCTCAATCCAACGGCGGATATTCTCCAAAGCTGCTCGCACGTTAACCTATGTCTGTTGTGTCCTGTGGCCCACCATTACGCCGCTCCCATCGCCTTCGAGCTGTTGATCTGTCTTCCAAAATCCGACGGCCCAGAATCCAGTCTTCTTTGTCTGTTGACCCTGCAGCCACGTCATCCACCCACCTGTCCTTCGTACACCCATGTGTCGTATTCTCGTGTGTCTGTGGCGTTCTCCCCTCCCGAATATATATATGTGTGTTTATTCGTATTCATTATTGTATTCCGCCGCCACGTTCAAACCATTTTACGTAGAAAACCTGCATTCCCTCTGATTATCAAAATCTTCCATCGTATTTTCTCCACCACCCTGCGCGTTCTTGTCAATCAGCCATGTCCTCACCGTCATTATCGTCGACACCTCCTCGTCCATCCCACTTCTACCTGGTTTTTCTAATGTGTTGGTGGATTTTGGAGGGTTTCAACAAACGGAAAGATGTTTTAGTTCACAGTCTTGGCCGCAGCAATAGAGCATCTAAGAAGGCAATTCAATTGAAGCTGTCATTATGAAGAAGGGTCCTGAAAGCCGCCATGATAAGACATCCATCGCAGGAGCTGGATTTAAAATCTTTCGAACTCTCCAAGGACAATTTAAAGATGCCAGTTAGCGTATGGGGATATAAATGCTCCTGCAAAGAACATCAGCAAAGAATTAAAGATTTCAACTACCTCATTGAAGATTATGAGCTCATATCTGGTGTTAAAAGACAAGGGTATCGGACCAAAGATTTTCTAGATCAAGCCGTGGGTACAATACATTAAAAATCATACCCTACAGATTATATTTCAGCTGATTTTCTTCTCAGGAAAGTACAGAAGGTTCATGAATATTTTCTCTTATGCCATGTCTCTGAAGAGATCTTCTTCCCAGTTCATTTATTCTTGCAAGCAACCTCAAGGTTTTATTGCAACAGATTTTCCTCCTCCAGCCAAGTACATAGCATTTGTATATTTTATTATTTGTGTCTTGTTTATAAGGAGATTTTCATCTCCTAGCATTTATTTCTAGAGGCAGATTGTAAAGTACAGTCATTTATATTTAGTCATTCACAGTGTGGGAATGTTTTCCGCCATTTTGTTCAAATCAAGTCATTAAGTGTGCTCCACCTACCTCCTTCTCTAGAATTCTCTATCTTTTCTATAAAAACCCAGAAATAAGACATTAGAAGGGTTCCAGATTTCTATCAGCAAACTTTGTAGTGAGAAGGATTTTGTATACATTTTGTAACACTTCTGTATGAAGGTTCAGAGCCCGTAGGGTCTCAGTGAGGAGGAGTTATAACTGTAATGAGGATTCTGGTCTTTGGTATCTCACAGTATGTAATTTTCTCTTATGTGTTAATATAACATCTCATTTCATGCTATTTATCTTCTTGTATCATGCTCTAGAATGCGAGTAGCTCACTAATATTTAGTAAGGATTCATCCTAGTTGGTACCCATACTGAGGTTCGTCAAGCGCTTTAAATAGGCCTAGTCATGATACACTGTTCCATGTTCATCTCATTCATATTTTCTGCTATATTAGTTACTTGAGGAGGGTGATTTTAAAACGCCATTGTCATGTATGGATTCTTAGTTGGATAAGCCCATATGTGATTCTGTTGTGTATTTGGGTATCAGTCTCATGTTAGCTAATATCTCTTTCATGTTTCTTCACTGCATTCACTTTCTGATACTTGATTTATGTGGTATATTATTTGAACTAGCCCTCTTTATAGTAAGTTGTCTCTTAACTGTCTGATGCTTTTGTATTGGAGTTTTGCATGATGTTCCTACATTATTCTTATCTTTGTATCAGCTTCTGAGAGAGATTGGTCCCATTTAAATTAATTTCCTTGTTTAACAAGAGATAGTAAGTGAGCTTTTGGATTGACAACCCAAGCTATATGATGAGCTCCTTGCTATATTAAGATGTCCTAGGCACTGGTCTATGGAAACTCTAGGCTGTCTCTAGGGGTGACAAAATTGTCCACAACATCTTTCTGGTGCCGTTTCCGGGGATTGAATTTGAGAATATCGGTTTCCCTGGGCCTCGAAAAATTGTTTTCACTCTCTAATCAGGTGAGCACAGAGAGTTGAAGAGTTGCGTATCTCTCACCTTAGCGACTCCACTGTTCCTTATTTCATAAATTTATTGGTAGTCCTGGCTCCTCGTAAGCCACATTTGAGGTCAGATACATCTCAGTCCAAGACACCTTACGTGTCTGACCCAGCGAAGATTATTCACAAAAGAGTTTGGAAGGAGAGGAAATCAGTTCGTGCTGAAAACCCTGAATATTCCGTTGAAGATCATCTGCCCTCTTCTTCTCAAGAAATCAGAACAGAAAATCCGGAGTTTTACTCAGAAACTCCAAGTAGAGGAAGGGCCTGGATTGAAGAATATTCTCACCCTACTCTCGAGGCTGAGGAAATTAAATAAGTCACAGAAGTAGCTGTTGTTAACCGTGAACTATTCCCAACCACACCTCAGGCTTCTGTGCAATTTATTCCCATTGTTATACATACTCCACTTCCTCCTACTCCTCTTCCTTCATTTGTATCTCAGACTGTTGCACAACCCCCACCTCCTCCAATGGCTAATGTTCCTGCTTTTCTATTGAACAAATACGCTCCACTGGCCTTACCCCAAGTGCTAAATGATATGCCATAGGATTATTTGAAGATTCTGCCAAGATTTAACGGTGAAAATGAAATTGATGCTCAAAAACATCTTGAGACTTTTTGTTCCTTTGCAGAAAATTTAAATGTTGAGCATCTAGATGTGGTCTTAAGATTATTTGTTCAATCTTTGGAGGGTGAAGCCGGAAAATGGTTCAAGACATTGGGAAATCGTTCTGTGACCACCTGGGACGAGATAGAGAATACTTTCCTCAGGAAGTGGGGAGAAAAGAAAGATTATGGTCAGTGTCTTACTAAATTTAATACTTTGAAGAAGAAGCATAATGAAGGAGTATCAGAGTTTATTAAAAGATTCAACAAGTTATATTTGAGCCTGCCGCCTGAAATGAAGCCCCATGAAGCAGTTACCAAGATAGTTTTTATAGCAGCCTTTGATTTTGACTTTGGATTCTCATTGAGAGAAAGAAAACCTGCCACTTTAGATGATGCTCAATCAGATGCTCTAGAGTTGGAAGCAAACTTTGCCTCCACTGGGAAATTAAAGGGAAAAATTGAACAAGATACTAGGAGGAGAGGCAAAGAAGAGGTTTCCACCTCTAATCAAGATAAAGATTCAGATAAAATGGATGAAATAAGCAAAATGATAAAGAATATGGTCAAGCTTGAACTGGAAGCTAAGAGTTCAGCTCCCAAGAAATTTTACAATGCTCCAAACAGAGGATACAATCCTCAGTATAAAAGACCACCATTGCAGATACTACCGAGAGAAGCAAAGGAGCAACCAGACCAAGTACCACATCCATTGTACTTGGAAGGTCCAGCAGAAGACTCCACTGAAGATGTTGCTTATGGATTAGAAGATTCAAATCTGGCTTTTTCAAATAATGATGATATAGAATGCCCATTGCAAGACGAAGAAGAAGAAGCAGAGATTGACCATTATTGTAAACAATTTGTTGATTTCATGCAAGCAAAGTTCAATGTAAAGTATGATCTCAGATCTTCAAGGAAGAAGACCCTAACTCAAGAACAAGAAGAGGAGCCACCTCAGAAATAAGCACCCGCTCAGAAGGAACCAGCAACAAAGAGAAACATAGAAAAAGGTAAGAGTCCTCTAAATGCTTCCTTGCAGCCTAATGACCAGATTCCTTCTTCTTCAAAAATAGTCAGTCCTCCTAATGCTGAGACAGTGTCAAAATAAGTTAAATCTTCAGCTGACAATAAAGAGTCAAAGGAAGTTGTAATAGAAAAACCCCCTCCTGCTTTTAATCTCCAAAAAGAACTTGAGAAAATTAAGATTCCAGCCCCCCTGACCCAACTATTAAGACAGCCTGTATATCAGTCTCAAGTTACTTCTTTCATGCTTCCACCTGAAGTACCAATTGTGCCTGATATTTTAAACCTTCAAGAAGAAAGACCCATGGTAGTCTTAGGCCCACATGTCGAGGAGATAGACCCTTCTACTCCTCCTTTTTATGTGTCTCTAGTTATTCATGACCTGCTGTTACACAATTGTATGTTAGATTCTTGGGCTTCCCATAATCTTATGCCTCTGTCTGTCATGGAACAACTAGGATTGAAAATTACAAGACCATACAAAGACCTATATTCATTTGATTCTAAAAGAGTTAAATGCTTGGGAATGATTAAAGACTTAGTGGTCAATTTGGCCCAAATTCCAGCAAAGAGTGTGGTCATGGACATTGTGGTTGCTGACATCCCAGCCCGCTTTGGCATGTTATTCTCAAGGTCCTGGGGTACAAAAATTGGTGGGTCAATCAAATTGGATTTAACATATGCTACTGTCCCAGTCTTTGGAGGCCAGGAAAGGAGGTTATACAGGGAGACTAGATTTGTTAAAATGGTAACTAAGGCTGACTGCTCAGATAATTCCCCAGTTTATAACAAAGAGGGAGACTTCTCATGTTTGAAGCTAGAAGAAAATCAAAATTATGAACATGCGCCCCTCTTTGGTCAAATCCAAGCTGAGCAGCCTAAAGAAGATCAGGAATCAGAAATTTGGAATTTATATTTTGATGGAGCAAATTCAAGGGAAGGCAATGGAGCTGGGGTGTTATTAATCTCTCCTATAGGAAAATGGGTGCCACTGTCCTTTAAATTGGAATATGAGGCTACCAATAACGTAGCCGAATATGAAGCACTATTATTGGGACTGCAGACAGCTAGAAACATGGGCATCCAAAGTCTAAAAGTCATGGGAGACTCTGAGCTGGTGGTAAGGCAGATCAGAAATCAATGCCAAACCAAGAATCCTCGGTTGAGAGCATATAGAAATGAAGTATGGGACATGGTGGAGAACTTCTTCTCAGCGTTTAACATACAGTTCATGCCCCGGGAGAAAAACAGAATATCAGATTCTCTTGCTGTGGCTGCCAGTACATTTCGTCCTCCTCAAAATCCACTTTTAAGTACGAAGTGGAGGTACGTTACAGGCCATCTATCCCAGATAATATTAAGCACTGGAAGGTATTTGAAGATGATGAACAGATGAAGAGATTCATGGAGACAGTGGGAGAATTTTCTAATATGGGGATCGATGACAATGAGGAAGAAGAGGAAGCTGAAAATATTGTAGAAAACAGATGGGAAGAGAAAATAGCAAGTAATAAAGTGCTGCAGCTGAAAGGAAATGTTATACCTAGAGGTCTGGTGCCTCTTGAAAGATTATTCAATAAATATGATATCCCATTGTAGCCAAACAAAGTGGTGGAGGAAAATCAAGTGGAAGATTTAAATCTCGGTACTTATGCTGATCCTAAAATTGTAAAATTATCCAAAAGGGTCCCAGAGGAATATAAAGAAAAATATTTGAAGTTGTTTCAATCTTATAAATATGTATTTGCATGGTCCTATCAGGACCTAAAAACTTTTGATGTTAATATAATGCAGCACAAAATTCCTTTGAGGGAAGATGCGAAGCCTTATAAGCAGAAGTTCAAATAGATAAATCCTCTGCTACTTCCCTCTATTGAAAAATAAATCAAGAAGCTACTGAAGGCCAAAATAATTGTGCCATTGAGATACTCAGAATGGGTAGCAAACCTGGTTCCTGTTCGGAAGAAAAATGGAGAAATAAGGTTGTGTGTGGATTTCAGCAATTTAAATAGAGCATCGCTAAAGGATAATTATCCACTGCCTAAGATGGACTACATCCTGCAGAAAGTGGTGGGAGCATCTAGAATGTCAATGATGGATGGTTTTTCTGGCGATAATCAGGTAGCTGTGTTTCCAGAAGATCAAAAGAAGATTGCTTTTACCACACCATGGGGAACATTCATGTATGCCAGGATGCCATTTGGATTAATTAATGCTGGAGCTACTTTCCAGAGGGCAATGGACATAGCCTTTGTTGGAGAGCAGGACAAGTTTTTGGTGGTATATCTTGATGATATCACAGTGTTTTCAAAGAATGATGATGAGCATATTGAGCATTTAAGAAGAACTTTTGAAAAATGCAGAAGGTATGGCCTATCCCTCAATCCTCAAAAATCTTTATTTGCATTAGATGAGGGAAAACTCTTAGGGCACATTGTAACTAAATATGGTGTGAAAATAGACCCTAAGAGAGTTGAAGTAATATACAGTATTCCTTTACCTAGGAATAAGAAGGAAGTGCAGGGGTTTTTAGGTCGAATCAATTTTCTGAGAAGGTTTATTCCTAACTATGCTGAGATAGTTAGGCATATAACTGATATGTTGAAAAAGGATAATGAAGTAAAATGGTCCCAGGAGTCTAGAGATGCATTCACCAGGATAAAACAAGCATTTTCCGAAGCTCCTGTACTAGCTGGACCAGATTACAACAAGCCATTTATGATCTTTTCATTTGCCTCACCTCATACAATAGCTGGAGTATTATTGCAGAAAAATGAAGATGGATATGAGCAGCCTATAGCTTTCTTCAGTCAAGTGCTGCATGATGCTGAGTTAAAATATAATATATTGGAGAAGCAGGCCTATGCCCTGGTAAAGTCCCTCAAAGCTTTTAGAACCTATGTTTTGCAATCTCACATTACTGCATATGTTCCCATAGCAGCTATCAAAGACATTCTTGTTCAGGGGGATAGCGAAGGTAAAAGAGGAAGATGGATTGCAAAAATACAGGAGTATGATTTGGACTTAAGGCCCACTAAGCTGATTAAAGGACAGGGACTTGCTCAAATGTTATCTGAATCAAATCATCAAGCCTTAGGCATTAATTTATCCATGATAGCAAATGAAGAATCTGAGAAAGGAGAAGAACAGCAAGGACTAGAGATGGCCACTCAAAAGGTACACATGAAATATCTCACTAGT
Organism: Pinus albicaulis; assembly: GCA_034641835.2. NCBI lineage: Eukaryota > Viridiplantae > Streptophyta > Pinopsida > Pinales > Pinaceae > Pinus > Pinus albicaulis. Next base: position 8,708 of record JAXQQM020088418.1, read on the forward strand.
CCTTGGTATAAAGAAATAGTTGAATATCTTTTAACGCTTAGTTGTCCTCCAAGTTGTGATCAGGTAAAATACCGAGCTGTAAGAATGAAATCCCAGAAATACATAATTGCTAATGGACAGCTATATTGGAGAGACCCTTCAGGTATATTACTATTATGCCTCATAGAAAAAGAAGTGGAGAATATAATAACAAAATTTCATGAGGGAATTTGTGGAGGACATTACAGCTGGAGGGATACAACTCATAAAATCCTGAAGGCTGGTTTTTACTGGCCAAAATTATTTACATATGCTTTTTCTTGGGTCAGGGCGTGTGACAAGTGCCAAAGATTTGTAGAAAGACAGAAATTAGCAGCTCTACCCTTGATTCCTATTCATGTGAATGAGCCATTTCAAAAATGGGGATTAGATTTTATAGGAGAGATACATCCCCGATCAAGTGGCCAATATAAATGGATACTAACAGCCACAGATTATTTCACAAAATGGGTGGAAGAAATACCTACAAGAAATGCTACAGATGTTGTGATAATCAAGTTTATGGAGGAAAATATCATATCCAGGTTTGGCTGTCCTGCTAGGATTGTAACTGATAATGCACAGGCTTTCAAATCTACTATATTTGTAAATTTCTGCCAACAGTATAACATCATATTGACCCATTCCACAGCTTACTATCCATAGGGAAATGGCTTAGCAGAGTCTTCTAATAAAACCCTGGTGAGGGCCTTGAAGAAAACAATAAATGAAAATCAGAAGAATTGGGACTCCCAATTAAAATTTTCTCTATGGGCGAATAGGATAACCAGCAAGAGGGCAACAGGGAAATATCCCTATGAGTTGGTGTATGGGCGAGCAGTTGTGTTTCCTGTGCAATTGGCGTTACCGGTAGCACGTTTTATGCAGGAAAGCCAGGAAGAACCAGATGACATGGTCAGAAGGATTAATCAATTGGTCGAATTAGAGGAAACACGGAACCAGGTCAATCAGAGATTGATAGAATATCAGGAGAAAATGAAGAATGTATTTGATCGGCATGCGAAAGACAGGAAATTTAAAATTGGAGACCTGGTTCTCAGATGGTACGTTCGAAGAGCAGAGAAAGGCAAGCATGCTAAATTTGACCCGTTGTGGTATGGCCCATTCAAAATTGTGAATCAAGGAGGAAACAACACTTTCATGTTGGAAAACCTACAGGGTGATCTGCTGGACGCCCCTGTGAATGGCCAATTCCTCAAGCCATACTTTCAATTCTGATCCAGGCTGGGAATGCCTGTTGTATTATATTGTATATAAGTTCTTTTAGCTTTTATTTTTATAAAGAAAGAATGTCGGAAAATTATCATAAAAAGTGCAGAGGAATTGAAAGACATAATGTTCACACAAAAATGTTAAGTGGTCTGCGCGTTCTCGACATGTCCAAGGACGAACATGTCGTCCCCAGATGGAGCCGATGTTGTACATATTGACCCATGCCTATAGATTTTTGGTCTACTGCCTCATCCGAATCCATTCCAAACCCCTGTCATGGCCTAAAATCCTCATGCTCCTGTTTGATATTACCATCTTCGCCCGAAAAATCCGCCCTGCAAAGGTTAAAACCCATAATTTAAAACTTATCGGGCCCAGCCCCAAAGATTTTAGCCTTCCCTGTTTTGGTTTCCATATGTCCCGAGCGCAAAACCTCATGCCAGAAGGAAAGGGAGCATTAACAATGAATATTTCTGGGCGCAATTGTAACCGTCAGATTCAAATCCAATCAACGGAGCGGCGATTGTCTTATGTGGTGGTCCCCTCACCCATACCCATTGCCAAAACCGCTGGTTCTATTCCGCACCGCCTTCACCAGGTTGGCAGTTTTAAACCAAATGCTAGCGATCCCACAAATCGCATGACACGTGTCCCTGAGTATGGCGTTCAAAACCACTTTTTCGCGCACTAAAGGTTGGACAATGGCCGGGTAGCAGAACTCACCCACGCCGTTGGATCTGTCGACCTCAATCCGACGGCGGATACCTTTCGAAGATGCTCGCACGTTAACCTGTGTCCGTCGTGTCCCGTGGCCCACCATTACGCCGCTCCCATCGCCTTCGAGCCGTTGATCTGTCTTCCAAAATCCGACGGCCCAGAATCCAGTCTTCTCTGTCTGTTGACCCCGCAGCCATGTCATCCACCCACCTATCCTTCGTACACCCATGGGTCGTATTCCTGTGTGTCCGTGGCATTCTCCCCTGCCGAATATATATATGTGTGTTCATTCGTATTCATTGTTTTATTCCGCCACCACATTCAAAACATTTTACGTAGAAAACCTGCATTCCCTCTGATTATCAAAAGCTTCCATCGTATTTTCTCCTCCACCCTGCGTGTTCTTGTCATTCAGCCATGTCCTCACCGTCATTATCACCGACACCTCCTCGTCCATCCCACTTCTACCATGGCTTTTCTAATGTGTTGGTGGATTTTGTAGGGTTTCAACCAACGGAAATATGTTTTGATCCACAGTTTTGGCTGTAGCGATAGAGCATCTCAGAAGGCAATTCAAATGAAGCTGTCATTATGAAGAAAGGTCCTGAAAGCCGCCATGATAAGACATCCATCGCAGGAGCTAGATTAAAAATCTTTCGAACTCTCCAAGGAAAATTTAAAGAGGTCGGTTAGCGTATGGGGATATAAATGTTCCTGCAAAGAACATCAGCAAAGAATTAAATATTTCAACTACCTCATTGAAGATTATGAGCTCATATCTGGTGTTAAAAGACAAGGGTATCAGACCAGAGATTTTCTAGATCAAGCCGAGGGTACAATACATTAAAAATCATACCCTACAGATTATATTTCTGTTGATTTTCTTCTCAGGAAAGTACAGACGGATCATGAAGATTTTCTCTTATGCCGTGTCTCTGAAGAGATCTTCCCAGTTCATTTATTCTTGCAAGCAGCTTCAAGGTTTTATTGCAGCAGATTTTCCTTCTCCAGCCACGTACATAGCATTTTTATATTTTATTATTTGTGTCTTGTTTATATGGAGATTTTCATCTCCTAGCATTTATTTCTGGAGGTAGATTGTAAAGTACAGTCATTTATATTTAGTCATTCACAGCGTGGGCACGAATGTTTTCCGCCATTTTGTTCAAATTAAGTCATTGAATGTGCCCCCACCTACTTCCTTCTGGAGAATTCTCTTTCTTTTCTATAAAAACCCAGAAATAAGACATTAGGGATGTTCCAGATTTCTATCAGCAAACTGTGCAGTGAAAAGGCTTTTGTATACATTTTGTAACACTTCTGTATGAAGGCTCAAAGCCTGTAGGGTCTCAGTGAGGAGGAGTTATAACTGTATTGAGGATTCTGGTCTTTGGTATCTCACAGTATGTAATTTTCTCATATGTGTTAATACAATATCTCATTTCATGCAATTTATCTTCTTGTATCATGCTCTAGAATGCGAGTGGCTCACTAATCTTTAGTAAGGATTCATCCTAGTTGATGCCCATACTGGGGGTTAGTCAAGCGCTTTAAATAGGCCTAGTCATGATATACTGTTCCATGTTCATATTATCCATATTTTCTGCTATATTAGTTGCTTGAGGAGGGTGCTTTTAAAACGCCATTGTCATGTATGGATTCTTAGTTGGATAAGCCCATATGTGATTCTGTTGTGTTTCTGGGTATCAGTCTCTTGTTAACTAATATCTTCTTCATGTTTCTTCACTGCATCCACTTTCTGATATTTGATTTATGTGGCATATTATTTGAACTGGCCCTCTTGACAGTAAGTTGTCTCTTAACTTTCTGATGCCTTTGTATTGGATTTTTTCATGATGTTCCTACATTATTCTTGTCTTTGTATCAGCTTCTGAGAAAGTTTGGTCCCATTCAAACTTATTTCCTTGTTTTAAAAGTAATAGTAAGAGAGCTTTTGGATTGACAACCCAAGCTATATTATGAGCTCCTTGCTATATTAAGATGTCCTAGGCACTGGTCTATGGCAACTCTAGGCTGTCTCTAGGGGTGAAAAAATTATCCACAACATATTTCTGGCGTCGTTGCCAGGGATCTAATTTGAGAATATCAGTTTCCTTGGGCCTCGAAAAATTGTTTTCACTCTCTAATCAGGTGAGCATAGAGAGTTTAAGAGTTGCGTATCTCTCACCTTGGCGACTCCACTGTTCTTTATTTGATAAATTTATTGGTAGTCCTAGCTCCTCGTAAGCCACATTTTAGGTCAGATACAACTCAGCCGAAGACACCTTACGTGTCTGACCCAGAGAAGATCATTCAAAAAAGAGTTTGGAAGGAGAGGAAATCAGTTTATGTTGAAAACCATGAATATTCTGTTGAAGATTATCCGCCCTCTTCTTCTCAAGAGATCAGAACATAACATCTCGAGTTTTACTCAGAAACTCCACGTAGAGGAAGTGCCTGGATTGAAGAAGATTCTCACCCTACTCCCGAGGCTGAGGAAATTAAAGAAGTTACCGAAGTAGCTGCTGTTAACCGTGAAATATTCCCAGCTACGCCTTAGGCTCCCATACAATATATTTCCATTTTTATTCATACTCCACTTCCTCCTACTCCCCTTCCTTCATCTGTATCTCAGATTGTTGCACAACCCCCAACTGCTCCAGTGGCTAATGTTCCTACTTTTTTATTGAACAAATATGCTCCACTGGCCTTACCTCAAGTGCTAAATGATATTCCATAGGATTATTTGAAGATTCTGCCAAGATTTAATGGAGAAAATGAAATTGATGCTCAGAAACATCTTGAGACTTTCTGCTCTTTTGCAGAAAACTTAAATGTTGAACATTTGGATGTGGTCTTAAGATTATTTGTTCAATCTTTGGAATTGGGAAATCGTTCTGTGACCACCTGGGACGAGATGGAGAATAATTTCCTCAGAAAGTGGGGAGAGAATAAAGATTATGGTCAGTGTCTTACTGAATTTAATACTTTAAAGAAGAAGCAAAATGAAGGAGTATCAGAGTTTATTAAAAGATTCAACAAGTTATATTTAAGATTGCCTCCTGAAATGAAGCCCCACTAAGCAGCTGCTAAGATAGTTTTTATAGAAGCCTTTGATTTTGATTTTGGATTCTCATTGAGAGAAAGAAAACCTGCCACTTTAGATGATGCTCAGTCGGATGCTCTGGAGCTGGAAGCAAACTTTGCCTCCACTGGGAAGCTGAAGGGAAAAATTGAACAAGATACTAGGAGGAGAGGCAAAGAAGAGGTTTCCACTTCTAATCAAGATAAGGATTCAGAAAAAAAAATGGATGAGATAAGCAAGATGATTAAGAAGATGGTCAAGCTTGATTTGGAGGCTAAAAAAAGAGCTTCCAAGAATTTCTATAATGCTCCAAACAGAGGATACAATCCCGAGTATAAAAGACCACCATTGTAGATATTGCTTAGAGAAACAAAGGAGCAACAAGATCAAGTACCACATCCATTGTATTTGGAAGGTCCAGCGGATGACTCCATTGAAGATGCTGCTTATGGATTAGAAGACTAAAATATTGCTTTTTCAAATAATGATGATGTAGAATGCCCATTGCAAGACGAAGAAGAAGAAGCAGAGATTGACCATTATTGTAAGCAATTCGTTGATTTCATTCAAGCCCAGTTTAATGTAAAGTATGATCTCAGATCTTCAAGGAAGAGGACCCGAACTCAAGAACAAGAAGAGGAGCCACCTCAGAAAGAAGCACCTACTCAGAAGGAATTAGCAACAAAGAGAAACATAGAAAAAGGTAAGAGTCCTCTAAATGCTCCCTTGCAGCCTAATGATCAGATTCCTTCTTCTTCAAAAATAGTCAGTCCTCCTAATGCTGAGTCAGTGCCAAAGGAAGTTAAATCTTCAGCTAAAAACAAAGTGTCAAAAGAAGCAGTGATAGAAAAGCCCCCACCTGATTTCAATCTGCAAAAAGAACTTGAGAAAATTAAGATTCCTGTCCCCCTAACCGAATTATTAAAACAGCCTGTGTATCAGTCTCAAGTTACTTCCTTCATGCTTCCTCCTGAAGTGCCAATTGTGCCTGATAGTTTAAACCTCCAAGAAGAAAGACCCATGGTAGTCTTTGGCCCGCATGTCGAGGAGATAGACCCCTATACTACTCCTTTTTATGTGTCTCTAGTCATTCATGACCTGCTGTTACACAATTGTATGTTAGATTCTGGGGCTTCCCATAATCTTATGCCTATGTCTGTCATGGAACAACTAGGGCTGCAAATTACAAGACCATAAAAAGACCTATATTCATTTGATTCTAAAAGGGTTAAATGCTTGGGAATGATTAAAGATTTAGTGGTCAATTTGGCCTAAATTCCAGCAAAGAGTGTCGTCATGGACATTGTGGTTGCTGATATCCCAGCTCGCTTTGGCATGCTGCTGTCAAGGTCCTAGGGTACAAAAATTGGTGGGTCAATCAAATTGAATTTGACATATGCTACAGTCCCAGTCTTTGGAGGCCAGGAGAGGAGGCTATATAGGGAGACTAGATTTGTTAAAATGGTAACTAAGTCTGACTGCTCAAAGAATTCCCCAGTTTATAACAAAGAGGGAGACTTCTCATGTTTGATGTTAGAAGAAAATCAAAATTATGCTCATGAGCCCCTTTTTGGTCAAATCCAAACTGAGCAGCCTAAAGAAGATCAGGAATCAGAAATTTGGACTTTGCATTTTGATGGGGAAAATTCAAGGGAAGGCAATGGAGCTGGGGCGTTATTAATCTCTCCTACAGGAAAATGGGTGCCACTGTCCTTTAAATTGGAATATGAGGCTACCAATAATGTAGCTGAATATGAAGCACTATTATTGGGACTGCAGACAACTAGAAACATGGGCATCCAAAGTCTAAAAGTCATGGGAGACTCCGAGCTGGTGGTAAGGCAGATCAGAAATCAATGCCAAACCAAGCATCCTCGGCTGAGAGCATATATAAATGAAGTATGGGACATGGTGGAGAACTTCCTCTCAGTGTTTAACATACAGTTCATGCCCCGGGAGAAAAACAGAATAGCAGATTCTCTTGCTGTAGCTGCCAGTACATTTCGTCCTCCTCAGAATCCACTTTTAAGATACGAAGTGGAGGTACGTTATAGACCATCTATCCTAGATAATACTAAGCACTGGCTGGTATTTGAAGATGATGAATAGATTAAGAGATTCATGGAGACAGTGGGAGAATTTTATAATATGGAGATCGATGGCAATGAGGAAGAAGAGGAAGCTGAAAATATTGTAGAAAACAGATGGGAAGAGAAAATAGCAGGTAATAAAGTGTTGCAGCTGAAAGGAAATGTTATACCTAGAGGTCTGGTGCCTCTTCAAAGATTATTCAATAAAGATGATATCCCATTGTAGCCAAACAAAGTGGTGGAAGAAAATCAAGTGGAAGATTTAAATCTGGGTACTTATGCTGATCCTAAAATTGTAAAATTATCCAAAAGGGTCCCAAAGGAATATAAAGAAAAATATTTGAAGTTGTTTCAATCTTATAAAGATGTATTTGCATGGTCCTATCAGGACCTAAGAACTTTTGATGTTAATATAATGCAACATAAAATTCCTTTGAGGGAAGATGTGAAGCCTTATAAGCAAAAGCTCAGACAGATAAATCCTCTGCTGCTTCCCTCTATTGAAAAAGAAATCAAGAAGCTACTGAAGGCCAAAATAATTGTGCCATTGAGATACTCAGAATGGGTAGCAAACCTGGTTCCTGTTCGGAAGAAAAATGGAGAAATAAGGCTGTGTGTGGATTTCAGGAATTTAAATAGAGCATCACCTAAAGGATAATTATCCACTGCCTAAGATGGACTACATCCTGCAGAAAGTGGTGGGAGCATCTAGAATGTCAATGATGGATGGTTTTTCTGGCTATAATCAGGTAGCTGTGTTTCCATAAGATCAAAATAAGACTGCTTTTACCACACCATGGGGAACATTCATGTATGCCAGGATGCCATTTGGATTAATTAATGCTGGAGCTACTTTCCAGAGGGAAATGGACATAGCCTTTGTTGGAGAGCAGAACAAGTTTTTGGTGGTATATCTTGATGATATCACAGTGTTTTCAAAGAATGATGATGAGAATATTGAGCATTTAAGAAGAACTTTTGAAAAATGCAGAAGGTATGGCCTATCCCTCAATCCTCAAAAATCTTTATTTGCATTAGATGAGGGAAAACTCTTAGGGCACATTGTAACTAAAGATGGTGTGAAAATAGACCCTAAGAGAGTTGAAGTAATAAACATTATTCCTTTACCTAGGAATAAGAAGGAAGTGCAAGTGTTTTTAGGTCGAATCAATTTTCTGAGAAGGTTTATTCCTAACTATGCTGAGATAGTTAGGCATATAACTGATATGTTGAAAAAGGATAATGAAGTAAAATGGTCCTAGGAGTCTAGAGATGCATTCATCAGGATAAAACAAGCATTTTCCGAAGCTCCTGTACTAGCTGGACCAGATTACAACAAGCCATTTATGATCTTTTCATTTGCCTCACCTCATACAATAGCTGGAGTATTATTGCAGAAAAATGAAGATGGATATGAGCAGCCTATAGCTTTCTTCAGTCAAGTGCTGCATGATGCTGAGTCAAAATATAATATATTGGAGAAGCAGGCATATGCCCTGGTAAAGTCCCTCAAAGCTTTTAGAACCTATGTTTTGCAATCTCACATTACTGCATATGTTCCCACAGCAGCTATCAAAGACATTCTTGTTCAGGGGGATAGCGAAGGTAAAAGAGGAAGATGGATTGCAAAAATATAGGAATATGATTTGGACTTAAGGCCCACTAAGCTGATTAAAGGACAGGGACCTGCTAAAATGTTATCTGAATCAAATCACCAAGCCTTGGGCATTAATTTATCCATGATAGCAAATGAAGAACCTGAGAAAGGAGAAGAACGGCAAGGACTAGAGATGGCCACTCAAAAGGTACACATGAAATATCTCACTAGTCCTTGGTATAAAGAAATAGTTGACTATCTTTTAACGCTTAGTTGTCCTCCAAGTTGTGATAAGGTAAAATACTGAGCTGTAAGAATGAAATCCCAGAAATACATAATTGCTAATGGACAGCTATATTGGAGAGACCCTTCAGGTATATTACTATTATGACTCACAGAAAAAGAAGTGGAGAATATAATAACAGAATTTCATGAGGGAATTTGTGGAGGACATTACAGCTGGATGGCTACAACTCATAAAATCCTGAAGGTTGGTTTTTACTGGCCAAAATTATTTACAGATGCTTTTGCTTGGGTCAGGGCGTGTGACAAGTGCCAAAGATTTGCAGAAAGACAGAAATTAGCAGCTCTACCCTTGATTCCTATTCATGTGAATGAGCCATTTCAAAAATGGGGATTAGATTTTATAGGAGAGATACATCCCCCATCAAGTGGCCAATATAAATGGATACTAACAGCCACAGATTATTTAACAAAATGGGTGGAAGCAATACCTACAAGAAATGCTACAGACGCTGTGATAATCAATTTTATGGAGGAAAATATCATATCCAGGTTTGGCTGTCCTAGTAGGATTGTAACTGATAATGCACAGGCTTTCAAGTTTGCCAGATTTGTAAATTTTTGCCAACATTATAACATCATATTGACCCATTCCACAGCTTACTATCCACAGGGAAATGGCTTAGCAGAGTCTTCTAGTAAAACCCTGGTGAGGACCTTGAAGAAAACAATAAATGAAAATCAGAAGAATTGGGACTCCCAATTAAAATTTGATCTATGGGCGAATAGAATAACCAGCAAGAGTGCAACAGGGAAATCTCCCTATGAGTTTGTGTATGGGCAAGCAGCTGTGTTTCCTGTGCAATTGGCGTTACCGGTAGCACGTTTTATGTAGGAAAGCCAGGAAGAACCAGATGACATGGTCAGAAGGAATTAATCAATTGGTCGAATTAGAGGAAACACGGAACCAGGTCAATCAGAGATTGATAGAATATCAGGAGAAAATGAAGAATGTATTTGATCGGCATGCGAAAGACAGGAAATTTCAAATTGGAGACCTGGTTCTCAGATGGGACGTTCGAAGAGCAGAGAAAGGCAAGCATGCTAAATTTGACCCGTTGTGGTATGGCCCATTCAAAATTGTGAATCAAGGAGGAAACAACACTTTCAGGTTGGAAACCTACAGGGTGATCTGCTGGACGCCCCTGTGAATGGCTAATTCCTCAAGCCATACTTTCAATTCTAATCCAGGCTGGGAATGCCTGTTGTATTATATTGTATATAAGTTCTTTTAGCCTTTATTTTTATAAAGAAATAATGTCGGCAAATTATCATAAGAAGTGTAGAGGAATTGAAAGACAGAATGTTCACACAGAAATGTTAAGTGGTTTGCGCGTTCTCGACATGTCCAAGGACGAACATGCTGTCCCCAGATGGAGCCGATGTTGTACATATTGACCCATGCCTATAGATTTTTGGTCTGCTGCCTCATCCGAATCCATTCCAAACCCCTGTCGTGGCCTAAAATCCTCATGCTCCTGTTTGATATTACCATCTCCGCCCGAAAAATCCGCCCTGCAAAGGTTAAAACCCATAATTTAAAACTTATCGAGCCCAGCCCCAAAGATTTTAGCCTTCCCTGTTTTGGTTTCCATATGTCCAGAAGGAAAGGGAGCATTAACAATGAATATTTCCGGGCGCAATTGTAACCGTCAGATTCAAAGCCAATCAACGGAGCGACGATTGTCTTATGTGGTGGTCCCCTCACCCATACCCATTGCCAAAACCGCTGGTTCTATTCCGCACTGCCTTCACCAGGTTGGCGGTTTTCAACCAAACGCCAGCGATCCCACAAATCGCATGACGTGTTTCCCTTAGTACATCGTTCAAATCCACTTTTTCACACGCTAAAGGTTGGACAATGGCCGGGCAGCGGAACTCACCCATGTCGTTGGATCTGTCGACCTCAATCCGACGGCGGATACCTTCCGAAGATGCTCACACGTTAACCTGTGTCCATCGTGTCCCGTGGCCCACCATTACGCCGCTCCCATCGCCTTCGAGCCGTTGATCTGTCTTCCAAAATCTGACGGCCCAGAATCCAGTCTTCTCTGTCTGTTGACCTCGCAGCCACGTCATCCACCCACCTGTCCTTCGTACACCCATGGGTCGTATTCCCGTGTGTCTGTGGCGTTCTCCCCTGCCGAATATATATATGTGTGTTCATTCGTATTCATTGTTTTATTCCGCCACCACATTCAAAACATTTTACGTAGAAAACCTGCGTTCCTTCTGATTATCAAAAGCTTCCATCGTATTTTCTCCTCCACCCTGCGCGTTCTTGTCATTCAGCCATGTCCTCACCGTCATTATCGCCGACACCTCCTCGTCCATCCCACTTCTACCATGGTTTTTCTAATGTGTTGGTGGATTTTGCAGGGTTTCAACCAACGGAAAGTTGTTTTGATCCATAGTTTTGGCTGTAGCGATAGAGCATCTCAAAAGGCAATTAAAATGAAGCTGTCATTATGAAGAAAGGTCCTGAAAGCCGCCATGATAAGACATCCATCGCAGGAGCTGGATTAAAAATCTTTCGAACTCTCCAAGTAAAATTTAAAGAGGCTGGTTAGCGTATGGGGATATAAATGTTCCTGCAAATAACATCAGCAAAGAATTAAATATTTCAACTACCTCATTGAAGATTATGAGCTCATATCTGGTGTTAAAAGACAAGGGTATCAGACCAGAGATTTTCTAGATCAAGCCGAGGGTACAATACATTAAAAATCATACCCTACAGATTATATTTCAGCTGATTTTCTTCTCAGGAAAGTACAGACGGATCATGAAGATTTTCTCTTATGCCATGTCTCTGAAGAGATCTTCCCAGTTCATTTATTCTTGCAAGCAGCTTCAAGGTTTTATTGCAGCAGATTTTCCTTCTCCAGCCACGTACATAGCATTTGTATATTTTATTATTTGTGTCTTGTTTATATGGAGATTTTCATCTCCTAGCATTTATTTCTGGAGGTAGATTGTAAAGTACAGTCATTTATATTTAGTCAGTCACAGCATGGGCGCGAATGTTTTCTGCCATTTTGTTCAAATTAAGTCATTGAATGTGCCCCCACCTACTTCCTTCTGGAGAATTCTCTTTCTTTTCTATAAAAACCCAGAAATAAGACATTAGGGAGGTTCCAGATTTCTATCAGTAAACTGTGCAGTGAAAATGCTTTTGTATAAATTTTGTAACACTTATGTATGAAGGCTTAGAACCCGTAGGGTCTCAGTGAGGAGGAGTTATAACTGTATTGAGGATTATGGTCTTTGGTATCTCACAGTATGTAATTTTCTCATATGTGTTAATACAATATCTCATTTCATGCTATTTATCTTCTTGTATCATGCTCTAGAATGCGAGTGGCTCACTAATATTTAGTAAGGATTCATCCTAGTCGATGCCCATACTGGGCGTTAGTCAAGCGCTTTAAATAGGCCTAGTCATGACATACTGTTCCATGTTCATCTTATCCATATTTTCTGCTATATTAGTTGCTTGAGGAGGGTGGTTTTAAAACGCCATTGTCATGTATGCGTTCTTAGTTGGATAAGCCCATATGTGATTCTATTGTGTATCTGGGTATCAGTCTCTTGTTAACTAATATCTTCTTCATGTTTCTTCACTGCATCCACTTTCTGATATTTGATTTCTGTGGCATATTATTTGAACTGGCCCTCTTTACAGTAAGCTGTCTCTTAACTTTCTGATGCCTTTGTATTGGAGTTTTGCATGATGTTCCTACATTATTCTTGTCTTTGTATCAGCTTCTGAGAAAGTTTGGTCCCATTCAAACTTATTTCCTTGTTTTACAAGTAATAGTAAGAGAGCTTTTGGATTGACAACCCAAGCTATATTATGAGCTCCTTGCTATATTAAGATGTCCTAGGCACTGGTCTATGGCAACTCTAGGCTGTCTCTAGGGGTGAAAAAATTATCCACAACAGATGCTACCTGAATCAATCAACACTATTACCTTTTTCTTCTTGATTTGTCCTTTTATCTTGAGAGTTTGAGGAGTGGTAATTCCTACCAGTGCATTACACGATATGGTCGGATTCATTTCTTCCTCTTCTGGGGCTGGTTCCTGGTGTATATCCTCTTCTTGTTCATTTTCTTCTTCCTCTTCACAATCTATGTAAAATAATTTCTTCTCAGCACACTTATGACCTTTAGTGTATTTGCTATCACAACTGTAGCAAAGCCCTTTTGCTCTTTTTTCTTCCAATTGTTGTGGTGTCAACCTTGTAGGTTGTGGAAATCTAGGTGTAGCCACACTTCCTTCTTTATAGAATTGAGTAGTAGACTTCCTTGTTGCCATAATTTTACATTCAACTTTTCTTGCCAACCTGAATGCCTTCTCTAATGAATCAGGTTCCAGAACATGAACTTCATGTTGAATGTTATCCTTTAAACTGCCTAAGAAGAGATCAATCCTGTGGTCCTCTAAACTATCAGTTACCCTTATACTCAATTTTTGGAAGTCCTCAATGTGCTGCCCCACTAAACCCTTTTGTTTGAGATTTATCAATTGGCTAAAGAAGGTGTTGCTCTTTGTATCCTCATAATGTGCTATCATTTCCTCCATAAAAATTGACCAAGTGACAATTTTTTTATAGGAGCAAAGCCATTGATACCATACAAATGTATTTTGTTCTAAATGTAAAGTTGCAATGCGTACCTTTTGTGTGTTTTGCACATTATGGAGATCAAAATATTGCTCCATCTGTAGTATCCATGTTACAGGATCCTTTCCATCAAACTTCCTCATATCCATTTTTGGAATATGGTGGTTCTTCCCGCCAACATTAGAGCTTATGAAATCACGATTAACATTTATTATGTTCTCATCATGATGTTCTTCTACTATCTTTTCACCATTAGGAAACATTTCCTGTATGAATTTTGTCAAATCTTCGATGTTTGATTTTAGATCATCCATCTTATCTTCCATGCCATCCATATTAGCTTCCATGCCAGCTTCCATGTGATCCATCTTAGCTTCCACGCCATCCATCTTAGCTTCCACGCCTTTCTTCAAACCATCCATCTTCACTTCCACGCCATCCATCTTAGCTTCCATGCCTTTCTTCAAACCGTCCATCTTTACTTCCACGCCTTTCTTCAAACTTGAATTTCATTTTTGTTTCTCTTTGAGAGTAAAATATGTTGCTTATCTTATAATTTGATGTAGATCATGTTGCAATTCTTCATCTTCATGAGTCATGGTAGAGCCTTCTGAAGGATTAATGGGTGTTGAATTATTTTTAGGCGCCATTTTAGAATCCAATATTGATACCTATTCTACAATATTCCCTTGGAATCAATTCAAATTGATTCTTCAAACAAGACTAATGCAATTCGGAAAAAAAAATGCACACCTTTTACTTTCTTTGAGGAGCTCGATATTGAAATTGAATTATCTCTGTAATTTAAAATCTTCAATATCTGAAATTCAGCCTTGTAGTAGCCCTCTCAAGCTTCTTTCAAATGCCACAGGTCTGATCTAATTTGGATTCCCCAAGAAAAGTTGTGTCCAATCTCCCACAATGACCTAATTTTCGACTGGTTCAGTAGAGCAAACTTGTAGGACTTGCCACGTGTCACTATTTCATCCTTTGTGTCTGAAATTCATAGCTAAGAAAATAGAAACTACAGTCTGTGTACTTGCGACCACTTTTTACGGCACTCAAATCCACTGCCCAGAGAGAGAGTTATTGAACTTTTCCCACAATCACCTCTTTGAGATGAAATTCAGGAGCCTGAAAAAGCACTACCTTCCACAGATCATATCTCCAAAAATATTGCGAACCAAGCTCTAAAATTTTTTTACGAATTTCCTCAGGATTTCAGCTTCGTACCATATGAATTTCAGATTCTGAACCTTTTTAGAAAAAACATTTATAGCGAAAATGCCACGATGACCTGTTTTAGGAGCTTGAAAAAATACCTAACTTCCACAGATGATATCTCCGAAAATGTTGCGAACCAAGCTCTAAAAATTTTAGACAATATTCTCGAGTTTCAGCTAGTGACAAAAATTTCGGCTTACGGAAACCGTGAAAAAATTATAGCGAAAATGCTGCGATGACTGTTTGGGTGAACGAGGCACAAGTCCAAAGCTCGTACGAATGTTGGAGTATGACTCAAAAATGCAGAAGAAAAAGATATCAACGCCTTAGAAATAAGCCACTTCGAGGGGCCAACCTCCAATACATTACATGAATGAACAATTCTTGGATGATACAATTCACAAAACCTTCTTTCTATGTATAGGAGTCCATGGGGCCATAATGTAATCCTAGTGGGCCACAATGTAATCCTAGCCGACCTAACAATAATAATTTAAGGGCACAATAATAACAAAATGGGGGTTACAAGGGTACAATAATAACAATAAGGGGGTACAATAACAATAATAAGGGACTGTACTAATAATATAGGGACCTAACACAAGGTAATGGATTAGCTGAATCCTCCAACAAAAGTCTAGTCAACATTATCAAAAAACTCTTGGATCAAAATTAGAAATCATGGCATATTAAGCTGGTGCATGCATTATGGGTTGATCGAATAACCACCAAGAAATCAATAAATATGTCCCCCTATCAATTGGCATATGGCATAGGTTCAGTCTTACCCACATTTTTGGGAGTTCCAATCATGAAACTTCTCTAAAAAGTACAAACAGAAGAAAATGACATGTAGAGAAGACTAAATCAAACTATTCATTTACAGTAGACAAGAGAAGAAGTATACAAAAGGACACATGCAGTTCAATAAAACATCAAGAAGATATTTGACAAAAGAACTAAAGCTAATAATTTTCAAGTTGGAGATACAGTCCTAAAATGGGATTCTAGGAAGGAAGATAGAGGTAAACATGGAAAGTTTGAGAATTTATGGAAAGGGCCTTATATAATTCACTCAATTAGGGGTCATAATGTTTTCTTTTTACAAGCGCTGAATGGAGAAGAACTATTTGGAGGTCCTGTCAATGGCAGGATGCTTAAACATTATTTCTGTCAAGAGTCCTAAATTCAAAATTTTCACTCATTATAAATAACATAGCATGAGAAAAATCAAATAAAATACATGTTATTCGTCAGTATTTTTCACCTATTTATATGACTATATGTTTTATCCATGTTTTCTAGAAACCAAATTCAAACAATCATTTTGTCCTCTAGAAATCCCCTCAGAGAAATTTTTTCACTTTTCCCCCTTTCTTATCTACTCTGATTAAAGTGGTCATCCTGTCAAAACCCCACCCTAGACTGGTAGACTTTACTCTGTCCATCACTGTCACTTTTGTCTACAACTTCTTATCTCTGATGCCTAAATCCCCCTATTTCACAAAATTGTCTGGCCAAGATAAGTCAAGCCTTTCCTTATATCTTCTTGCTTCCCAAAGTCACTTTTGATGACAAAAGTGTGTCTAAAATACCCTTCAAAATAATGACAAAGTGTCTAGGTTTATAGGTGATGGTTCTTAGGTAAAGAATCTAAAAAACCCTGTGTCTAGTTAAAAAAATCTTTTTTTCATCATCAGTCAAAAGCCCTTTCCTAAGAAACCTTGAAAACAAACCTATTAGTCTCCCTTAAGTCATGCACCATCATGTTTTTCATGTATTTTTGTTCCAGCAAAGCTCGAAGGTGAAATCAAGAAAAACAGAGAAAATATGGTGATATTTGCAAAAGGCGCTCAAGCAATCTCCAAGGTAGCCCCTACTAGTCCATACAGTGAAAATTTCCAAAAACAAGCCACATTTTATCAAAAAACATCCCTCCATGGATGTCATGATGACTGGTCCTAATCTAAAACCTGGAAAAAAAGGGAAACACCATAGAAGAGATTCAGTAAAGACAGTTGACTATTTAAACTAAAGGAAACAGAGAGCTGAAGAAAATAGGAAATACAGGTTTTCTCTCTACAAATCAGGGATAACTAAAAATGTCAGAAGATCATCCACAGTGGCTAATAAGCATAAAAAACTGGAGGATACTAAAAAGGACTTAATTTCACTTAAAAAGGTAACATTCTTCTCATTCAAGCTTCTATGGCAAAAAACTTAGAATATCAGTGATATGTGAAGAAACATGGCGCAATTTTGGCATAAGTGCCATTAAAATAGTTTTTATGCCTCAAGCATAATGGACAGGGACAGCTACCTTTTTCCCATGCCCCTGCAGACAAAACAAAAAATCATCAAAGGCACCATCAGAGGAAGACTAAAACTACTACAAAGGGACAGTCACACTAAAAGTGGAAAATAGCAGGTATATTGTTTACAAAAATATGTTTATTAACCCCACAGTGGAAAGTTGTTTCAGGATTTTTCATGAAATTTGGATGAATATGTAAATGGGCATCAAGAAGAAAAAAACAACACCTCCTTCATAGACAAGCAGAGGGTGCAAGTTTATTTATTACTGAGCAATCTATTGAAAGACAAGTAAAGATCACATTTTATGGTTTTCAAAAACAGAGAGTGCCTTTGCACTAAGAAAAGGGAAATCAATTTTTGAAGGATAAACTGCTGCATAAGGACAGTCACACTAAAAGGAAGAAAACAACAGGTATGTTTTAATTTGAAAAGTAAAATTTTTTTGATTATTTTCACAACAGTGGAATGATTTAAGATACATTTTCAGAAGCTTGAAGAGATAAGTAAACAAGCTTGAAACACCTCCTTCATTAACAACAAAGGGTGCAAACGTTTTCCTGATGTTATCATTCCAAAGATAAAGTGAAAAGGTACAAAAATCCATCAACTCAAATATGTGATTTTGAAGTTCAAAAGGTGAGAAAATTTTATTTTTAAAGCACTGAGTACCATTGCACTGAGGAAAGAAAAATCCAAGATTGATAGATAAGGTGTTACACAAAGGGCAGTCACAAACTTGACTTAAAAAATGTGGAGGCAAACATAGTTGTTAAATTCACCTTGAAAAATGATAAAATGCCATCATAAGCCTAATCACGTGTTCAAATTCTAAAGGTAGTGGTGAAGGGAAATAGAAAAGGGACAAAAAAATCTATCAAATAAGCCATAAGGTGAAGGTAAACTGCATTTTTGCACCAGCATTCACCGCTTTTGACCAGTGTTGGGAAATTAGGTTTTTGGATAGACAAATGGACACCAAATGAAAACAAAAAATTATATTTGGAAATTATACATCCATTTATTTCCAACGAGCCATCTCGAGCCCAATTATGACATCGGGAAGGCCTCCAAAACCTTGCTGCAAAAAGGTCTTTTTTGGTGTTGCGCGCCTGTAGGTGCGGACAATGCCTGGGTAGACGCTACACGCCCACCACTACGCCCATCGCGCACGGCCT
The DNA here is from genome assembly GCA_034641835.2 of Pinus albicaulis. NCBI lineage: Eukaryota > Viridiplantae > Streptophyta > Pinopsida > Pinales > Pinaceae > Pinus > Pinus albicaulis. Next base: position 27,092 of record JAXQQM020088418.1, read on the forward strand.
CATGCGGACGACACTTGGGCAGGTGCTACACACCCAACACTGCCATCATCACACCTCTATGGGTAGAGGCTACCTGGGCCAAGGGTGCTGCGCGCCCACAACAGTATCCATCGCACTTCTGTGGGCAGAGGCCACCCGGGCCAAGGGTGTTGCGCGCCCACAACCGTCTTCATCGCACTTCTGTGGACAAAGGCCACCCAGGCAAAGGGCGTTGCGCGCCTGTGTGAAAAACATAGTGCTGCCCAGATTTTCACCAAAAGACCAAATTTTCCTGTTTTTGCCCAGTTTTTGTTCCTTATCACGGGGAAGATTTTTTCAAGATTAATTGGGAGGTCCTAAGATTCCTAGAGGCCTCTCTCACCTGCACTTCATCTACAAAAAGGTTTTTTGTTTCAAATTTAATAGAAAGGATAAATATTCATTATGTCTCAAGAAGAAAGTGATAAACACATCCAAGAGCATGACGAAAACAACGAAGAAGATGAGGACAACCCCCCAACAAACAATGAAAATAGCAAAGACACTGGCAGCCAAGGGAGAAAACAGTGAAAACGACAGAGAAAAGGATAATGACATGGACAGTTTTGTAGATGAAAAATATCAGAACTAGGTGCCTCTCACCAAACAGAAACTGAGCATGACATTTCTGAAGATCCTCTCGGTGATAAGGTCATCACAAATATTGAAATTGATGTTCGAGATTTCCCACAGCAAGGTAACAAAGAGATACAAATATAAAATGATTTTGATGAAAAAGGCAGCCCTAAGGCTGTAGGTGACCAAAATCAATCAGCCCAGTTTGTGACACCTCTTATCATTCATCATCAGGAAAGTAAGGAGCAAGTTTTTACTACCTCTCAAAGGCAAGGGGCCATGCATCCTCCCTCAAAAACAGTGAAAGCTAAAGCCACTCAAACAGTGCAAAGAAATGTCACCAAGGCATTGAGGAGCAGAGGTAAATTTCCAAAGAAGGATAAGAGTGAGTTTCCAAAGAAACACATGAAATATAAAGGCAAGAAGTCAAAGGAAGATGACTCGACATTATAAAAAGCTAAATCAATTTGCTAGAAAAAGGCTCAAAGTTGCCCTTGCCCAAAGGAGGCACCCGGCACCAAAAAATGAAAAATACCAAGCTAGGCTTAATATTTTGGCCCAATATTTTTATAGGTCTCTAAAAACCCTTGAGGGACTCACTCACCAAATTTAAGCAAAATTGAAAAAGTTTTGGTTTTTTACAAATTTTTAGGCCTAGGAGCGCAGCACCTTGGACGTTGCACTTTTTCTCAGAGCATATTCAACAGGGAAAGTTTATATTTTTGTATTTCTTGGCACTAGCAGAGTATTCTCATAAATTTTCAGATCATTTGGAGTTGTTTTGGTCCCTCAAAAGGCCAAAAATAGCCATTTTTTCACCTTTCTGCCACTGTTTTTGAGCAGGTGTTGTGCTCTTGCATTTTTGAACCTTTTCCACTTTTTCATAGGCTTCTAGAGACTGTATTGAAATAATTAAAGTATAACTGGAAGGTATACATCCATATCTTTCCAACGAGCCATCACGGGAACTTTTTCAACATCGGGAAGGCCTCCAAAACCTTGCTGCAAAAAGGCCTTTTTTGGTGTTGCGCGCCTGGAAATTCTGCTAAAACAGAGACAATTTTCTGCATTCCTGTGTGATTTCTGGGCCAAATGTGCATTAGGAAAGTTTATCATGTATTTCAGAGCCTAAAAGTGATTATTTTTTGCTATTTTGGTCCGAAAAGATATTTTAGAGAGATATTTTGTGCCTTGGACCTTGTAAGGCCTCAAGGACAGTTTTAGATATTTTGTTTTGGCCAATGGCCTTCTAATTTCTCTAGTGAGCTCTTTCTCCTCTTGGCTTATATAAACCATGAGGATTCATTGTGAAAACAAGGCAGAAATTGACATGTTAAGAGAAATACATAGTTTTATGAGCTTGGAGAAAATATTGGTTTTATGAAGTGGATGAATGTCTTGCTAGGCTTGATGGTGGAGGAGCATTGTGTGCAGGATTCCATAGTTTGTTGAATGGTGATGTTTCTCTGATTTTTTTATGTCTTCTTGCTTTCATTAAATGTTTCATGCTTATTATTTGTTGTAGATCAGAAAAGTATAGGTTAAGATATGCTCACGGAAGCACCTCAAACCTCCTGTTTATTACAACTTTGATGTTTTCTTCTTCTTTGTCATTATAAGGAATTCTTAACTGCTCCTTAGGTCCACCAAGAACTTCTTATTTGTTTCATTAATGGTCACTATGTTAGTTTTCAAATTTTATTCAAGGTATGCCCTGCTTATTTGAAGTTCTCAAAACTCTATTTCCGAAACCTTTCTATGAAATACTGATTGCTTAGGTTAAGTCAAAGAGGTCTCGTTCGATCTTGCCCTTTGTCCATGCTTAAAAACTTGTTTCAGAGTTCCCGATGGTTTGATATATGTTTTTTAGGAGTTCCCTCTTCATATATTAAGTTATTTGTTTATCTTATATGTTTTCCCAAAAGCTCAAGGTGAATTTCTAAAGTTAGGAGTTCTTATGCTTCTATGTCTCACCTAAATGTTTATCTTTCATGTTTATCAGTTTGAGTATTGTTCATAGAGATTAATGGTTTGCCCTACCTCATGATTATTTTCTTTAAAACTATATATATTTAATACTTCTTCGTTTTTCACAAACTTAATGTTCATTTCACCTCATACCTCACCCAAAGGAACCATTGACCTCGCTAAATTGGCACTGCAGTACACCTTGTCCATCATTTAGAAATCCTTGACTTTATCTGAACCCATAGACCTATTGATTTGATGAAATATCTTTCCATTTATCTTACTTGATCAGTTTTACCTCAAAACCAAAACAAACCAAAATATACTAAACAACTAGCCTAAAATCAAACATACAAAGCGAACAATTTCACATCCTTCGCATAATAGAGAGAGCCCTCTCTGAGTCTAGGAAGGTTAGGTCCTAGGACTTTAAATATTGGTTTGAGGTTACCCTATCATTTGGTTTACCAATCTGCCAAATTACGAGACTCCAATAATACAAAAACAATGAAAGAAAAGAAAAGGAAAAAGAGGGCAAATCAAAAGAGGTACAGTCCCATACCCAAAAACAGTACTGCTGAAAGTGTGCAAGTCTAAATGTCATTGCTGATTCAAAAGGATATCTTGTTCAGTCATATAGACTAATCATTGTTGAACATGCTTTAAATTTATGTTGATAAGGTAGCAGAAACAAAGATTGTCAAGATTATTTCAAACTTGAATTATCAGGAATGATAGATTAGGGAAATATAAAGAACCTTGTTCCACATGCTCAAAACAGAACCAAAGAGATAGATAAGGATGCATTACTAATGACAAATCACAACCTTATCTTTCTAAATTTACTTTTATGAAAATAATGTTTGTGTGCAGCTTGTTCCAATGCCACAAGCATGGTGAATCAGTCTGTCTAAACCCGATTTAAAACCATGCTTTAAATTTCATATCACTAGATAGAGAATGAAGACTGCGAAACATCTTAAGCTTGGCAGATGAATAAGTTCAGGTAGAAAATGAAAAGAGTTCAATATTTTAATTTGAGCTCTTGGAAGAAATAAGGATAGGAGTAGATAGTTTATTTTCTATTTTCAAAAATAAAAAGTCAAGAGTTTCCCAATGAAAATGCACTCAAAGAAGAAAAAATGTTAGGACATGTAGGATTGGGAAGGTAGAAATGTTGTTGATAGAAATCATATGTTGCAAATTGATCAGATTGTCACTTCAAAGAAATAACAGCAAGTTAAAAAGAAGGGAAATATTCCCAATGGATAAGGCACTGATCTACTGAAACTCAGAGATTTCATGAACTGTGGTTCTGGACACCTTGAAAGGAAAGCTGCCCTCCCCAAGTAGAGCCACTGTTAGTCATCAGTGATTTTTTTGATATGAAAAGATGAGTAAGTTTTAAAGCCTAGATTTCTAGAAACAATATTTGAAGAAACATTGTGAGTTCTAGAAACCTCACTGCCTTGATCATCCTACACCTAATTGTTCCATTATAAACTTTATCTTCTGCCTTCTCAAAATTTTCCTTGTTGCAAAGAAAAATCCATTTTCTAGGCTTGTTTCCCTCATTTCATCACCTCACTTACACCCTCATTCATTCCATTTTCCCCCTCTCAAAAACTCTCAAAATTTCCCCTCACAAATCATTTTCTTCTAAAAACCCTTAAATAATGTAAAAACCCTTTTTACATTGTTTAAAACCAATTTCTGAGCCTATCGAACCCTTTAATTTTTCATAGAAACTCTGTTTTTATGTTAAAAATGCCCTTTTGCACAAAATAAACCCTTAAGCCCCTTTTCATCCTAAAGCCTCAGCCCCTTACCCTCATAAGACCTTTCCCTCCACTTATTTCTAAGCCCTTTCCCTTTTTTTACCCCTCCACCCCTTTTACTTTGTTAACCATCCTCACAACTTTATAAAATCCCACTTAAACCTTTGAAATATTATAATGGTCCTATTTTTCTTCACCCCTCTTCACCTTTTCATCAAGCCATCTCCACTGTAGATCTGGAGCCCCAGACCCTGATTCGACGGCGGTTGTATCCCCGTCACTTTGCACGTTCATCATATAACCCAGCGCTGCCCGACAAACCTGCATACGTCATCACACCTGAACCCTACTCTCTGCTTAACCCTTCGTCAAATGAAATTCCGACACTTGCCCTGGGCTCTACTCCATAGATCTACGCCCCGGTCCCCAAAGCCTTCCATACCATCAATATCACCTCTTGAGACACGATGGCTGAGACCATATATCGCACAGATTCTTGCGCTAAGATTTAACAGTCCTGACCCACGTGAAAAAAGCAGTATTGGCTAGGACACACATCAAATGATAAATGGAACTGCATAACCCCCGCCCAATACCACTTACCGCCTTTAACCTATGTGATAAACCATCATGGTTTTTTCAAAACCAACTTTCTCCCCCTCGCACCAAAATTCAAATTTCTTCGCCTCTGTTCAAGATCCACCATGTTCCACCTCTGGAACCCTCCCCTCTGCACCTTCTCCTCTTTTTCAAATTGCCCCCGATGCCTCAGAAACCCTGAAAAGCAGTAAACCCACCCCTGTAGGCTTTACACTGACTATTTGTGTTATATGCAGGTTTTTCATGGCAGTTATGCCCCAAAAATGTATTTCGACAGTCAAATAAAAGGTAGAATTAACCTTTGGATGACGATCCAGAGGAAAATTCATATGGAAGAGTTAGGGGATCTGGATAAAGGTTTAACCCTCGATGAATCATGATCATCGATGGGTTACAAAATCCTCTAATACCATAAATAAACCCTCCCTGTGCGCAAAAGAAAATTATAGTCAGAGGAAGCAGTGAATAAATGAAGGACAGAAGGATCAAAAGGATAAACCCTAAATCAAAATATAAACACAGAGGATTAGCCCTTAAGAGAGTGATTAAAGATAATAGGCCAAAGTTTAAAAACAAGGATAAAATAAGAAAATAGTCATAAAAGCGTAATAAAGGATAAAAGTAGTAAGGAAAATTATAAGGACTGAATCAAGTTTAAACGCCTATTACTGAGTTTTATGATTAAACAAAGGAAACTTAAACCCCATGATAGTTTCAGAAGACCCAACCACAAGCATTCACTTCTCCAAAGACCGAACTGCCACCTATAGCATGATTTCTCTCCATAAAGGAATTTGGCAGTTATTCCACAGTCAGAGATATTTTAATCTGTCAAGGCAGTTATTATAGGCCTTAAAATTCAAACTTTTTTCCTCTTCTTCTTTATTAGTTAGGATAGGATTTATTGAAACAGAGAAGTAGCTGTAGATATTTGTACCTTAAGCCTTGCATGGTTTTAAAGGTTAGGAATGCATTTACTATGTAATTAATAACACTCAAACCCTATATTGAGCTCCACCTCCTCATTTGCAACATAATTAATGCATCTAAACTCATTTTATTGTTGGAATTTGATGAGTCTTTGAAGTAATACATAGTCTCTTGGAAGTTGAAGGAAAATTGATGTCTTGGATTTTGTGGATGCCCTGATTTGTTTTTTGATGGAGGAGGCTAGATCACTGGATCCCTGAGCTTGGATGTTGGTGAAGTGCTTCTATCTGTTATTTTTATTTCCTATTTTCATTATGTTTTCATCTTTCTTTGTTACAGTAGAGTAAAATTTTTAGGTTGAGAAACGTCTTCTGAAAGCACCTTAGTTCTGTTTACTCTTCACTATCTTAATGTTTTCTCCTGCAAGGTTTGATTGGAGGGTTCTTAATTGCCCTCTAGTTTTATATAGCTTGCTATTTTAGAAATAATTCAATAGATTATAATGAAGGAGTTTCTCTTTTGGTGAGTCCATGCTCTTTTGAGTACGGCTTGAGAGGTTGTTTTGAGGAATGATTTCAATAAAGTGAAACCAGGAAATTCAGTGGTGAGTCCATGCTCCTTTGAGTACAAATTGAGAATTTTTTCTGAGACTTCTTTAAAATTATGCTTAGTAGAGTCTAAATGAGGGAAGTCTATGGTGTGCCCTATCCTCTAGTCTGCCTTTAAAATTTTCTTTGAAATATCCCTAGAGAGTTAGTCAAAAGCAGATTAGATTATTTCTGTTTGATCTTAGGCTACTCTTATTGTTATCTTACATGTTCTCTTTATCTGAAAGTAGTATTTTTTATTGTTGGATTTTTGACTGAAAGGTTTTCTTATTAAAATTTTGTCCAAAGAAGTCTATGGTTTTCGCTATCCTTCGGCTTGCTTCAAAACAGTTACCTTGAAATATTTCTCTTGTTTAAAGTACACGATAAAGAATTCTTAATTTCTCTTTGTCCTACATTTCATTCTTATCTTTAATCTTCACCTCATTATCCCAAAAACTTTGAAGATCCACTGGAAAAGTTAGATTTTCCCTATGATACTCCCTGATCCTTGAATGAACTTATCATAACTTCCATTTGACTCCATTTCCCAATGATTTAGAGACTTACTCATTCTATCTATGCTTTTTTATCATTATGTCCAACCAAAACAATCAAAGAAACCTTGCACTTAATAACTAGCCTAAAATGAACCCTTAAAAGAAAACAAGCACATATCCTTTACAAATAACTTGAGAGATCCCTATCTGAGTCTAGGAAGGCTAGGTCTTAGGAATCTAAAGATTGGTTCCATGTTGCCTTGTCATTTGGTATGCCAATCTACCAAATCACAAGACCACAATAGTTAACAGCAGAACAGATGCAATGTAAGAGGCCTAAACCCATAAATGACATTCCACTACAAGAGAAAGGACACAACAGGCCTAAGTTCACAAGGAAGATCATGATCTCATAAAAAATTGTTGAAAAGTTTTTCCCATCAAAGAGCCCATGCATATGGTCCTAAAGACAGTGGCACATGAGCACAACTATGCACCAACCAAAGATTCAATAAAAAAAAAGTCAAAATGAAATGTATCCTTGGTTGAAAACAGGTGGAGAAGAGAAGATGATATCAGAGAATAGTTTTAGGAGTTTTTTAAAGACAAAATTCTTTCACTGCAACAAAATGTCATAAAAATCCATCAAAGAGACAAAAAATTTTCAGAGGAAATTTGAAAGAAGCCCTCTAAAGTTGAAAAATATGAAAAGACTATCAGTGTGAAGGATTCTTGAGCTCCTCAAGCACAGTCACAGGTTTACAAAATAACCAAAAAAATAGAGCCTGAGTGCTACTGCTGAGGGTGTAAAAGTGCCAAACTCTAAAGGAAGTTCAAGGATCAAAAACACTGCTTTTATGATACCACCAACAAGCAGAAATTGACCAAAAAAGGGTTAGGATTGTTGTGCAGGACAAATTTTTTATGATTCTAAAAAATTAGTGGCCAAAGAAAGGATGAAATCATCTTTACAAAAGTTTCCCCACCAAGATAACTTTGTTGTTTAAAAACACCACCTACAAAATAAAAAAGGGAAATACTAGCGAAAGGTTCAGTAAAAAAGCAAGAAGCAAAAGTCAAACATTATAAAGTGGGTTATGTTTTTAATTTTTCAAAGGGCATAAAAGGCCTAAAACCATCTTCACTCAAAATCATTTTGTCTTATGCAAAAGAGAGAAAAACTCCCAAGGCACAGAGTTATAAGTTTCTAGCACAGTCTTCGGGTAAAAGAACTTGCACTGCGCTCCTGTAGAGTCACATTGTGCACTTGGAGGCATTGCTCGTGCATTTTTTCAACAACACTCTATGCGCCTGTAGCACAGTGATACACACAGAGCTGTTGCCTGACAGAAACGTGCAGAGGCACCCGACCTGTCTACCAACTCTCTGTAGCGCTATGCTCTTGCTATCTACCCGGAGGCACCCGACACCCGCGTGAAGAGAAACCTCGATAGCATGCAGGGTGCTACATCTGCCATTGTGAAGACTCTGCCCTGCCAACATTATGCAACCTCCACCCAACAAACACCTTCAGGGGTTGCATGAATCTTTGTTTAAGGGTGACCCAAATACATTCAGGGCCGCCCAGGGGTGACCTGACTCCGTTTAGGAGGTGACCTGACACTGCGTTCATGAGGCACCCGTGTTGTGCTCCTGTCTGTTTAGGACCTCCATGATAGTGTGTTCAGGAGCTGCCCAGATATTCGTTTAGGAGGCACCTAATCTACCCACAAGGTGTTTTGAGCCATTTTTTTCAGTTGTGGAGATATTTTGAGAGGTATTTTGAGTTTTTCCAACTTATTCTTGTTTTTCTAAAGATAATATTGCAAAGAAAATTGAAATTTTATTTTAGAGAAGGCAGTGAAATCCTAAAGAAAAAAATTGGCCTATACATTGCTGAGCCTTGGCCTAATTAGAACCTCACTATCTCATTCACCATTTTGACATCCTTCCACAAGCAGTGTCAATTCTTTTCAAAAGGTCTTGAGGCAGGGGTGAAGGAAAAAATTCCTAAGGAAGGAAGTGTCGACATTGATGAGGCAAGTCAAAGACTTAAAGAGCATCAAAGGAAGGGTGGGAAGCCAAATAGGTTTGAGCCTACAAGCACTGAAGAGATGATAGCCTCTCCTACTATATTTTCCCGTTTTCAAGAATTAGGATGCTATCAATTGTGTAAAAAAGTACAAAAGATCCAGAGTCACCTTCAGTTAACCAAGCTCTTTGCCTTAAAACTTCATAACCACCAAGTACACCTAGCTAGGGTGAAGCTTAAGCTGACCACCAATGCCATCTCTATGGCCACTGGAATACCTTGCATAAGAGAAAGGTGGTTCAAACAAATGCATCTGGACTTAAGCCACTATTACCCATTCTAGAAACTAATTTTTCAAGCTGGTTGAAAAACCATGTTCCCCTTATCTCATCTATTGGACATATATGCTCTCATAATGAAAATCATTATGAAATTATTCACCTGTTAGGGTAGGTTCTCTAGAGTTTATTCCTACCACATAAGACTCCTCATGCATTTCAGCAAAACCAAGCTACTACATTTTCCCTACTACCTCTATAAAAGTATTGAGAAAATCTCTTCCATCATGCAAAAGAGGCCTCCATCCCAACATATGTCAAGCCTTTTTTATCATTCCCTCATCAAAGTGATTGTCTCACACCAACTAGAACAATAAGGCATCCCATGGGAGGTTTTCATCACCCATGATGATTTCACAACTCCACAGCCTATCCCTCTGCAAAGTCTGCCATCGTCATCTCAAATTCCTCCTCACACACCTCCATCACCCTCCAATAACCTTGGTTCATCCTCTTCACATGAATCATTTCCTTGAATATACCTTCCTCATTCACCTTCCCCTAAGAAATCAGAACATGAAGAAAAAAAATGGAGAGGAAGATGACCAAGAAGAAAGCAGTGATGCAAATGAATAAATCAGTGAAGGAGAGGAAGATGACCAAGAAGAAAGCAGTGATGGAAAAGAAGAAAGTGGTGATGGAAAAGAGGAAAGAAGTGATGCAAATGAAGAAAGCAGTCAAGGAGAGGAAGATGAAAGTGAAGAAAGCAGTCAAGGAGAGGAAGATGAAAATGAAGAAATCAGTGAAGGAGAGGAATAGGAAAGTGATAAAGGAAGTGACAAAGAAGAAAGTGTTGATGAAGAAGAAAACAGAGATGAAAGAAGTGAGCCCAATGATGAGAAAAAATACCAAAACAGTGGGTCAAATGATGAAGAAGGTGAGTCCAGGGATATAGTGACAAAGGCAGCTTACCAAGAGGAAGATAGTGAGCTAGAAAAAGAGGAAGACAGTGAGCTAGAAAAAGAGGAAAACAATGAGCTAGAAAAAGAGGAAAACAGTGAGCCTTATGACAGTCAAAAAACAAATGACAGTCATGGAGAAGAAGTAAGAAATGAAGAATATGACACTTAAAATACAAAGGACAGTGGAGAGGAGGCATATGAAATAAGCAAAGAGAACAAATAGCACAGTAGCGAAGATGTAAAAGGTAGCCAATAAACAGAGTTGGAAAGTGATTTCAGTGGGAAAAACAATGAATATCATGAGCCAAATAATGAGGGTAATGAACCAAACAATGAAGAAGAAATCAGCCAAGAAGATATTATACATGATAGTGAAGGGAAAAATTCTGAAGACAAGGACAGTGAGCATAGAAAAAATGAAAATGATACAAGTTATGAAACAGAGGTTGAGATTGAAGGTGAAGACCATAGGCAAGATAGAGAAGACAATGGGCAAATAAGTGAAGAAAGCTCACCTAGTGAGGAGGAAAGTGACCATGAAAGTACAAAAGGGACTAATGATATTGCCTATGACAGTGACCCCACAGAGAGTGCAAATAGTGATACAAAGGCTGAGTTTGACAGTAAAAATAGTGGGTCAAAGGTTGAGGAAGAGGACATTCATGAAGATGAATATGTACCAAACAGTGATAAATACACTTCTAGCATTGTAAAAATAGAGGATGACAGTCCTAAGGGTCTTGATAGTGATGATGGCATAAGAGATAGTGAGAATGCTTATAAAAAGGGTAGTCAAGGGAAAGGTGAAAAAGATGCACACATAGAGATCATACATGAAGAGAAAAGCATTCCTAAGGCCACTAATGATCAAGGTTTCCAAATGAAAATTGTGGCACCTTTCCCCATTACCTATCAAAGAGGAAAGATGAATGTTTTTTCTGCCTCCAAAGGGCAAGGGGCCATACCATCCTCCTCAACTTAGATGATTGACAAAGGTAAACAACAAATGAAGGAGGAAGTAGACAAACATGAGGAGGAAAGAGAATTTGAACTCATCCACATAGACAGTGATGAGGAAAATGAAACAAGAATTGCAAACTCCTTCTACAAGACAGGAATGCACAGATCAGGTATTTGGAAGTTGAATTAGAGAGAGCTAAGGATGTCATTCACTTCTTGCAGATGCAAAAAAAAACAAATGAGTGGCCAGTAGACCATCTATGAATCAAGGGCACTCAAATAACGGAAAGAGGCTCAAAGAGCATAGGTTAAGTTGGAGGAGTACATGGGAACCTATGAAGAAACTGAGGATGGGGAGGGTCAATCTAGAAGGAGGCCTAGAACTATGGGTCTAAGAAAGGCTTTGGCACAAGAGAGGGAAGAAGAATCAACCCAAGCTCAAAAATTTCCCCTCACTCAACTCCTTTCCATGCAAATTGAGCATAACAAGGAATCATGGCTTGAAAGGGCCAACATACATCTTGCGGCAAAACCAGAGAAGGCCAACAAAGATTTGAACTTGCAAAGGAGAATGACTGAGCACTACGAACGAAGAAACCGACTTGCAAGGAAAAAACTAGAAATTGCCTTAAATGAGGGCCTGATGCCAAAAGATGAAAAATACCAAGCTAGTCTTGGTATTTTGGCCCAAGCTTCTCTCCAGGTCTCCAAGTACCCATGAGACACCTACCCACCAATTTTGAGAGAAATTGAACAACGTTTTGTTTTTTGCAAATTTTGAGGCTAGGAGCATAGCACACCCTGTGCTACGCTTTTTCCCAGGGCATCTTCAGGAGGATAGGTTTACATTTTTGGATTTACCATCATTAGAGGAGTATGCTCACCAAATTTTAGCTCAATTGGAGTTGTTTTGACCCCCCAAAAGGGTAAAAAACACTCAATTTTTCACCTTTCTGCCCACTTTTCTGGGCATGTGTTGCTCTCCTAGAAGTATTGGAATTTTCACTTTTTTTTGAAACTTTCAAAGGTCCGATTGAAGAAATAAAGGTATATCTGTAATTTAGACTTCGAGGTATTTCCAATGAGCCATCAGAGAGCCTTTTCTGACATCGGGAAGGCCTATAAAACACTGCTGTAAAAAGGCCTATTTTTGTGCTGCGCTCCTGGCATAATTTCAATTTTTGACATAGTGTGGTGCGATCTTGTAGGTGACTGGGAAGAATTTGAATTTGGCAAGTTTTCATATTCTTTTTAGGGCCTAAAATTCAATTTAATTGCTATATATGGTTGGTGTTGATTATATCATTATCCCTTTAATGTCTGAAGAAGGATTATAAAGGCAGATTACCCGACATTATTAAATTTGGCTTATGTTTTAAAGGGTGTGAGGGAGAAATAAAATAAAAATGAGTCCTATATGAAAGGGGGACAAGAACACTTTATACATAGGCAGGAGGGTGTCAAAGGTCTTAACTGAAATAACAAAAGTCCGAAAGGTGCAAACAAAATGATGTAAAGTGGGACCCGCTCGTATTCGGCACACACACACATAACAAAGGAATGCAAGAACAATTCCGAGGGGGTCACGAATGGTAGGGGGAAGGCGGAAGCTTCCCCTTCGGAATTATTATGATGTGTCAAGACTGACACCGGGAGTTAATTGCTCTATGGATAAAACGACCATGGGTTTAAAGTTCTTACGGAGATCGCCTCACGTCCTTCGTGCGTCGGGTCCCAAGGTACAATTGTTTCCACGATCCAACAGTAAGGTAATTCCTAGGACACCCGGTACCAAGATTAGTACCGGCATTTAACCCGACACGCAGTATTAACCTAACCAAAGTCTAATCCCCTATCCCTCTATGCCGTGTGTCTCAATGTGAGAGTCCTTATGACATCAACCCTACTTGTTTCACCCTGTCATCATTTCTTGAGCTGCTTTGGGCCTATATAACTGTGTTTTGTGATTTACTCTGGTAAAATACTCTCTGTTTATGGTTACTGTATAAGCGAAAGTGAGTTCCTAGTACCAGGTCTTCCCAGTCATTGTCAATCTCCCTGCGTCATTTTCTCGAGCATTTTTCCTACTTCGCAGGTACTCCATCCCTTTTATTCGATCTAGTCTCCTTTTGTTTTTAAATTTTTATGATGGTCATGGGTAAAGTCACAGTCAAGAAATCAAAGCTTGAAACTCCCCAAGCCCATGAGTCCAGGGCTACCCCTGGACCCGAACCTTTCACATATTTACAATCCGACATCCAAGACCCGCAATACCCATTTTTAATTAGCAGCATCAAGCCTGAGCTGTTCAGGAAGCATGTGGAAAATAGAGATAGGTTTCGAGTCGTTTTGTCTGGTCTGTATCATCAAATTACTCCCCCTGTCTACCCAGTGGTCGAATTCATTTTTTGGCTCCGAGATGCTTACGATAAACTTCGGGGCATGTTCCTATCTTCTCAAGGGAACAAAATATTCACCATCTCCCCAGAAATCATCAGAAAAACCTTCTGTTATCCTACCAGTTTGAACTATGTCAGTTTTAATGAAATGACACTATCTCATCAGTTTTATAAACTTACATGGAGGAAACAGAGCGATTTCATCCCTGCCATTACTGACTCCCATTTCACAACTCTCCCCTCATGCTGGGAGCCTTCCAACGTAGTCCTACAGCCGTTACCAATGTACGAGTGCTAACTAAAGGAAGTAATGAACTAGACTGATATACCTTCTAAAAAATCTTCTCGACTCAAAGCTGAAACCATAGTTTTAGTCCTCGACAAAGAGTTTTCGCTTCTGCATCAACTGAAATATAAAATTCCTACTCATGCAAGCTACGATGAACTTATCGAGGTTTACATCAAGGCAGAAGTTTTCACCGCAATGCCTGAACCTGCAGTTGACACTTGGCAGAGGTGTACAAGTTATGCTATTTTGTTAGCAAGCTCTTCTGCAACCATCACACCACCTGCTTCAGCCAATGCCTCGACTCTTTCCCACCATTGAAAATGTTAAATCATGATTTGGCCCATGTGGCCTCTTGTTTTTATTTTTATTTTTACTTTCAAGATCCGAGTGAGATTCACATTTCACTCTTGCAATTTACTTTCTATTAGAACAGCTATAATATTTTTTAGAAATGGCCATGAGCCCAGATTGTAAATGATGGGAAGTTTTTTATTCTCATCATGAATTTTGATATTTTGATCAGGACTTAAAACTGGCTACTAGCACACGGAAAAGATATTTTCCCAAAACATTTTTCCATGTATGTTCATTGAAAAATCTATAAAAGCAGTAAGAAGGGACAGATATAGGGTTCCATATTTTCAAAAGAACTGACTAAGAAAGAACTCTGTATGTATTTTTGTTGGAACTTTGATATTAATGTTGAAAATCCCATTAGGATTCAGTGATAAGGAGTTTTGTCGATATTGGGGATTCTGATCTAAGTGCTTCACACTTTGTAGCTCTTCCTTATGTTTTATGGTGTAAATTTTCATCTCGTCCATTTCCATATTTCTCATATCTGTGTTCTTTTATGCGAGTGCTCATATGTTTAAATGTGAATTTATCATTTTTGATACTCATATTTACTCATGTCTAGTGCTTTAAATATGGCTCTGGCAAGATATTATGTTTCACCTTTTACTTCTACCCAACGTTCTTTTGATATTAGTAGCAATGGAGTTATGTCTTTAAAATTGATCTCATGTATGGATTATTATTATTGCATAGGCCAAGTATATGGGAACACTTGTTTCTATGTTGAGCTCTCATTACGGTTAGTGTCCATTACACTTTCTTATACAGCTATCGCCCTCCTTTTATTAACCTCTGTGAATCATTCTAGAATTCAGCCCCCTTTTTAGTGTACTGTCTTAAAATTGTCTGATACGTTCACATATCAACGTTTACACTCTGTTACTACATTATTAATTTTTATTGCGTTTAATTTTTTAGATTCTTGGTTCCACTTTCAAAAAATATTTCCACTTAAGATATGATAGCATTAGAGCCCCTTCTTGTCAACCTTTATAAGTTGAACTTTGTGCTCCTTGCTGATTAAGATGTCCTAGGCACTGGTCTTTGTACAACTCAAGGTTGTCTCTAGGAGTGATCCAGGTGGATATTGGTGGTCACCCGCCTATTCCACTTGGGGCTCCACCATTGTCTATTTCATTTTTTCAGTTTCGGCACATTTTACTATTTTTAGCAGTTTTTCGGGTCCTAAACTTCTGGAGTCGTTTTGAGGCCTTAAACGACGTTTTTTTGGGAAAACGGAGAGAAAAATAGGTCCATGGACCAATGTTTCTCATTACAAATTTGTAGTCCTCGGATAGATCTTTCTAGAGGTATGGTACACGTCAAACGGAGATCGTATGCCAAAGTTACGCCCCTGGGAAGTTGAAATACCAATTTACCCAAACGGGGCCCATAGTTTTGGCGCTTCATCTCCTAGGGTTAGGGTTTTGGATATTTAGGATTTCCCATTGTTTCTAAATAATAAATAGGCCCTCGAGCCTCATTGTAACTCGGTTCGGAGGCCGTAGCCACCACATGTCTTCTCGGGGAATCGCTACCGCTACCAGCGCCCCAGTTTTATTTCCATTCGTACATAGCAAATTTTGGTTCTTTAATATTAATGAAATGAAGTGTTATTTCCGCTGCATCTGTGTTTTTATGGTTATATGTTTTATTCGTGCGTTCATACACCGCCCGAAAATCTGGATAAAGGTAGCAAGCCTGCTGGCACCGTTGCTGGGGATATGAATTTGAGAAAAGAAAAACCCCTGGGCCTCGACAAACTTTCCATTCCCTCTTCAGAACAGGTGAGCAAGAAGAGTTGAGAGTTGTAGATTGCTCACCTTGGCGACTCCACTGTCATTCATAAGATAAATCTATTTGTAGTCCTGGCTTCCCGAAAGCCACATCTGAGGTCAGATACATCCCAGTTGAGAACACCTTCGGTGTGTTACCCAAAAGATATTTTACACAAGAGAGGTTGGAGAGAAGGAAAGTTAGCCTACACATATATCCCTAGATTTTCTTTGGAAGACTCATCATCCTCCTCCTCCTAAATAGCCCAAGATCGAGGTCCTGAATCGACCGTGAGAACCCTTGATTATTCTTTAGATAACCCTCCCCTGGAAAACATCCAAGTTAAAGATGAAGCTGAATCTGTAGACACCACCAGCTTCTTTCCTCATCCCACTCCTGAAGTTGAAGAGGTTAAAGAAGTCACAGAATTTTCTGCTGTTAGCATTCCAACGTTTCCATCAACTCCTCAAGCCTTTGTTCAGTATATACCAATCGTCATAAATACTTCTCTTCCACCACCTCCCCTTACTCACTAGGTTCTCCCTCCACGCCCATAACCTCCGATGGTTGTTCTGGGCTTCCTGTTAAACAAATATGCCCCCCTGGATTTACCTCAGGTCTTAAATGGCATGCCTCAAGATTATCTGAAAATCATGCCTCGTTTCAACGAGGAAAATGATATTGAAGCTCAGAAACATCTGGAAGTCTTCTGTGCCTTTGCAGAAAACTTCAATGTCGAACATTTGAATGTAGTGCTGAGATTTTTTGTACAATCCTTGGACGGAGAAGCCAAAAAATGGCTCAAAACTGTGGGAGACCGTTCCATCACTACTTCGAAGGAGATGGAAAATTCCTTTATCGGAAAATGGGGGGAAAAGAAAGATCATGGATACTGTCTCATAGAGTTCAATGCACTTAGGAAAATACATAACGAGGGAGTACCAGAATTCATTAAAAGGTTCAACAAGTTATACTCGAGCCTCCCAGTCGAAATGAAACCTCACCATACTACTGCTAAAGTGGTATTTGTAGCAACATTTGATTCAGAATTTGGGTTCTCTCTAAGATAAAGGAAGTCTGCCACCTTGGATGATGCCCAAACTGATGCACTAGAGCTGGAGGCTAATTTCACCTCCATAGGAAAATCAAAAGGGATGTCAGATCAAGATGCTAGGTGGAGAGGAAAAGAAGAGGTATCCACATCCAGCCAAGACAGAGAGGCAGATGAAAATAAAATTTAAGAGATGAATAAAATGATTAAAAACCTTTCAAGCAAGTTGGTGAAGCTTGAACTTGAAGCCAAGAATTCATCCTTTAAGACATTCCAAAATTATCCAAATAGGGGTTACAATCTGCAATATAGAAATCCACCCATGAAAATACTGCAAAGAGAGAGGAAGGAGCAGCAAGACCAGGTACCACACCCACTATACCTAGAAGGTCAAATGGATGGTCCTACAAAGACATTCTAGATGAGCAAGATGATCCATATCTTGCTTACTCGAATAGTGACAAAATTGAGTGTCCTTTGCAAGGAGGTGATGGAATGGGGATTCCATTGAAAGAAGAAGAAGAAAAGGCTAGAGTCACTGAGGATCCAGAGATTGAAGATTACTGCAAGTAGTTCGTTGACTTCATGCAAGCGCAGTTCCATAGAAAACATGATCTCAGGTCTTCTAGAAAAAGAGCCCATACACAAGATCAGGAGGAAGAGGTGCCTCAAAAATAAACAGCTGTGCAGAAGGACAACGGTGCAGAAGGTCATAGATAAAGGTAAGAGGCCTATAACCGAGCCCTTACATTCTAATGATAAAATTCCTTCTTCTTCAAAGTCAGCCACCCCTCCAAATACCAAGCCTGTATTGAAAGTAGTGAAACCTGTAGTTGAAAATAGAGAGTCAAAATAAAATATAATAGAAAAGTCCTCCTCTATCTTTAATCTGCAAAAAGATCTTGACAAAGTCAAAATCCCAGTCCCTTTGACTGAACTATTGAAGCATCCAGCCTATCAGTCTCAGGTCTCCTCTTTTATGCTTCCCCCAGAAACAGCCCCCATCCTAGATAGTCTAAACCTCTAGGAAGAAATGCCCATGGTCGTGTTTTGTCTGCATGTCAAGGAATTAGATGCCTTGACCCCTCCTTTCTATGTGTAATTAGTGATCCATGATTTGCTATTGCATAATTGTATGTTGGATTCTGGAGCTCCCATAACCTTTTTCCCCTGTCAATAATGGAGCAATTGGGGCTGCAAATCACTTGTCCATACAAAGACCTTTATTCTTTTGATTCCAAAAGGGTCAAGTGTTTGGGGATGATCAAGGATTTGGTAGTTAATTTAGCCCAAATCCCAGCCAAGAGTGTAGTTATGGATATAGTGGTGGCTGATATCCCAGCTTGTTTTGGGATGTCGTTGTCAAGGTCTTGGGGAACCAAAATTGGATGGTCAATAAACTAGATCTGACTTATGCTACTATCCTTGTATTTGGAGGGCAAGAAAGGAGACTGTATCGGGAGACGAGGTTTGTAAAGATGGTTACTAAGGCTGATAATTCTGTTAATTCACCAGTATATAGTAAAGAAGGGGATTTCTCATGTATAATGTTGGAGGAAGACCGAGATTATGCACAGGAGCCATCATTCTGTCAGATTAAGACTAAGAAATCCTCAGGAAATCGAGAAGCCAGAGTTTGGATGTTGCACTTCGATGGAGCCAACTCTAAAGAGGGAAATGGAGCTGGGGTGCTCCTGATTTCCCCTATTGGCCAATGGGTTCCATTATCTTTTAAACTGGAATACGAAGCTACAAATAGCATAGATGAGTACGAGGCATTGCTCCTGGGATTGCAAACAACAAGAAGAATGAACATTCAGAGCCTAAAAGTTCTGGGAGATTCAGAATTGGTGGTGAGGCAAGTGAGAAATCAGTGCCAAGCTAAACACCCGCGGCTGAGGGCTTATAGAAACAAGGTATGGGACCTAGTAGAAAAACTTTTCTTAGCATTTAACATTCAGTTTATGCCAAGAGAACATAACAGAATGGCAAATTATCTCACCGTGGTTGTCAGTACCTTTTGGCCACCTCAGAATCCTCTTTTAAGATACGAGATAGAAGTTTATTATCGACCTTCAATTCCCGACAATGTCAAATGCTGGCAAGTGTTTAAGGATGAGGATCAAGTAAGAAGATTCATGGATACTATTGGAGAATTCGCCAACATGGAGATAGGCGTTTGTGAAGAAGAGACTGATGACCTTTCTCAAAACAAATGGGAAGAAAGTGTTGTTGGTCATAAAGTGTTGCAACTCAAAGGAAATATAATATCTAGAGGATTGGTCCCTTTGAAGAGATTGTTCGAAAATAATGATGTCCCATTACAGCCAAGAAAAGTGGTAGAAGAAAACCAGGTGGAAGACCTGAATCTTGGCACCGAAGCTGATCAAAAAAATGTAAAGTTGTCTAAAAATGTCCCCGATGAATATAAAGAAAAATATCAGAAATTATTTCAGACATAAAAAGATGTTTTCGCATGGTATTATCAAGACTTGAAGACTTTTGATATCATCATCATTCAGCATAAGATTCCTCTAGGATATGTGAAGCCACATAAACAAAAGCTCAGACAGATTAATCCTTTGCTCCTTCCCTCCATAGAGAAGTAAATCAAGAAGCTATTAAAGGCCAAGATCTTCGTCCCATTGAGATACTCCGAGTGGGTGGCCAACCAGGTTCCAGTCCAGAAAAAGAATGGAGAGATAAGATTGTGTGTCGAATTCCAGAATTTAAATCGAGCAACTCTAAAGGATAATTATCCACTTCCAAAGATGGATCACATATTACAGAAGGTAGTGGGAGCTTCACGGATGTCTATGATGGACGGTTTTTTTGGATACAATCAAGTGGTTGTGCTTCTAGAAGATCAAAAGAAAACTGCCTTCACCACTCCCTGGGGGAGATTTATGTATTCTCGGATGCCATTCAGACTAATCAATGCGGGGGCCACTTTCCAAAGGGTCATGGATATCACTTTTGTTGGGTATAAGGATAAATTTGTAGCGGTCTACCTCGATGATATCACTATGTTCTCAAAGGATGATGTAGAGCATATTGAACACTTGCGCAATACCTTTGAGAAGTGTTGAAGGTATGGTCTCTCTCTAAACCCTCAGAAATCACTGTTTGCATTAGAAGAAGGTAAGTTGTTGGGACACATTATGACAAAGGGGATGGGGTGAAAATTTACCCTAAAAGGGTAGAGGTTATAAACGGCATATCTTTCCCGAAAAATAAAAAATAGGTTCAAGTGTTCCTTAGGTGTATTAATTTCCTGAGAAGGTTCATTCCAAATTATGCAGAGATAGTTCGGCATATAAATGACATGCTCAAGAAGAATAATGAGGTAAAATGGTCTCCTGAGTCACGAGAGGCTTTTAATAGGATTAAAAATGCCTTCGTAGAAGCTCTAGTGTTGGCTAGACCAGATTATGCTAAGCCTTTCATGATATTTTCATTTGCATCGCCTCATATAGTTGCAGGAGTATTATTAAAAAATAATGAAGAAGGGTACGAGAAACCTATTGCCTTCTTCAGTCAGGTGCTCCGTGATGCTGAATTAAAGTACAACATTCTGGAGAAACAAGCTTATGCTTTGGTGAAATCCCTCAAAGCGTTTCAGATGTATGTTCTACGATCCTCCATTACTGCATTTGTACCCACAGCAGCCGTGAAGGATATCCTGATCCAGGGAGATAGCAAGGGGAAAAGGGAAAAATGGATTACGAAGATACAAGAATATGAATTATGGATACGCCCCACCAAGCTATTTAAAGGACAGGGATTAGCTAAAATCCTATCAAAGTCAAATTGTCAGGCTTTGGGGATAAATCTGTCTATGATAGCAAACGAGGAGTCTGAAAAAACAAATGAACGGTGTGGGATATAAATAGATACATAGAAAACTCATATGAGGTACCTCCTCAGTCCGTGGTACAAGGAAGTTGTAGAATATCTTTTGACTCTCAGATGCCCCGCTAGTTGTGACAAAGAAAAATATATAACACTGAGGTTGAAGTCGTAGAAATTTGTTGTGGCCAATGGCCATCTGTATTGGAGAGAACCCTCAGGCATCCTGCTCCTATGCCTTACTGATAATGAAGTGGAGGAAACAATGGCAGAGTTTCATGAAGGCAACTGTGGTAGTCACTATAGCTGGAGAGCCACTGCCCATAAAATTTTGAAAGTTGGTTTCTTCTAGCCCAAGCTCTTTGGAGATGTCTTTGCCTGGGTGAGATCTTGCGAAAAATGTCAAAAATTCGCAGAAAGGAAGAAATTTGCACCCTTGCCCATGATCCCTGTACACATAGATGAACCCTTCCAACAGTGGGGAATTGATTTTATTGGTGAAATTCACCCTGCATCATGTGGGCAACATAAATGGATATTAACAGCTACCGACTATTTCACTAAGTGGGTGGAAGTTGTGCCAGCAAGGAATGCTATAGACACAGTAGTGATAAAATATTTGGAAGAGAACACTATCTCGAGGTTTGGTTGCCCTGCCAAGATTTTTACCGACAATTCCCAAGCCTTTAATTCTGTTAATTTCATCATTTTTTGTTAGCAATATAAAATTGTGTTGGGACACTCCACCGCCTACTACCCACAGGGGAATGGTTTAGCATAGTCTTCAAATAAAACTTTTGTGAGAGCACTAAAGAAAGCCATTAATGAAAATCAGAAAAATTGGGATTCCCAGCTAAAATTTGCTTTATGGGCGAATAGGATTACTAGAAAGAGATCAATGGGGAAATCTCCATATGAGTTGGTCTAAGAGAGAGCAGTAGTTTTTCCCCTACAATTTGCTTTACCAGTGGCTCGATTCATGTAGGAATGCCAAGAGGATCTGAACGACATTACCAAGAGGATGAACCAGTTGGTAGAACTGGAGGAGACACGAAATTAGGTGAATCAGAGATTGACCGAATATCAGGAGAAAATGAAGGACCTGTTTGATCAACATGCCAAAGACAAAAAGATACAGGTTGGGGGTTTAGTACTAGGATGGGACATACTAAGGGCAGAGAAAGGGAAGCATGGAAAATTCGACCCTTTATGGTTCAGTCCCTTCAAAA
The DNA here is from genome assembly GCA_034641835.2 of Pinus albicaulis. NCBI lineage: Eukaryota > Viridiplantae > Streptophyta > Pinopsida > Pinales > Pinaceae > Pinus > Pinus albicaulis. The sequence continues at coordinate 49,231 of JAXQQM020088418.1, forward strand.
TTGTTGAGCAAGGAGGAAATAACACCTTCAAGCTAGAAAATTTGTAGGGTGACTTGCTTGATGCCCCTGTGAATGGTTAATTCCTAAAACCCTTCTTCCAGTTTTGATTCCGGCTGAAAGGGCCTGATGTATTATATTGTACATTATTTAGCCGCTTTTATTTTTATTTTTTGATGTTTATTTTGAAGAATCATGAAGAAGAAGGAAAGGTGCTAAGGAGCCATGTCTACACAAAAACGGTTAACAGGTGGTCTACGAAGTTCTCGACACGTTTGAGGACAAACGTGTTGTCCCCAGGTGGAGCCAATGTTGGTTATATCATTATCCCCTTAATGTCTGAAGAAGGATTATAAAGGCAGATTATCAGACAATATTAAATTTGGCTTATGTTTTAAAGGGTGTGAGGGAGAAATAAAATCAAAACGAGTCATATATGAAAGGGGGACAAGCACACTTTATACATAGACGGGAGGGTGTCAAAGGTCTTAACTGAAATAAAAAAAGTCCGAAAGGCGCAAAGAAAATGATGTAAGGTGGGACCCACTCGTATTCGGCACACACACACATAACAAAGGAAGGAAAGAACAATTTCGGGGGGGTCACGGATGGTATGGGGAAAGCGGAAGCTTCACCCCCCGAAATTCTGATGATGTGTCAAGACTGAGATCATGGGTTTAAAGCTATTACGGAGATCACCTCATGTCCTTCATGGGCCAGGTCCCAAGGTACAACTGTTACCATGATCCAACGGGAAGGTAAGTCCTAGGACACCTGGTACCAAGACCAGTATCGGCATTTAACCCGACACGCGGTATTTACCTAACTAAAGTCTAATATCCAATCCCTCTATGTTGTGTGTCTCAATGTCAGCATCCTTATGACGTTAGCCCTACTTGTTTCACCCCGTCATCATTTCATGAGCTACTTTGGGCCTGTATAACTGTGTTCCATGATTTACTGTGGTAAAATACTCTTTGTTTATGGTTACTATATAGGAAAAAGCGAATGCCCAGTACCAAGCTTGCCTAGTCATTGTCAATCTCCTGTGTCATTTTCTCGAGCATTTTTCCTACTTTGCAGGTACTCCATCCCTTTTATTTGATCTGGTTTCCTTTTGTTTTTAAATTTTTATAATGGCCATGGGTAAAGTCACAATCAAGAAATCAGAACCTGAAACTCCCCAAGCCCGTGAGTCCAGGGCTGCCCCTGGACCCGAACCTTTCATAGATTTACAAGCCGACATCCAAGACCCGCAATACCCATTTTTCATTAGCAGCGTCAAGCCTGAGCTGTTCAGGAAGCATGTGGAAAATAGAGATAGGTTTCGAGTCGTTTTGTCTGGTCTCTATCATCAAATTACTCCCCCTGTCTACCCAGTGGTCAAATTCATTTTTTGGCTCTAGTATGCTTACGATGAACGTCGGGGAATGTTTCTATCTTCTTAGGGGAACAAAATACTCACCATCTCCCTCGAAATCATCAAAAAAGCCCTCTGTTATCCTACCAGTTCAAACTATGTCAGTTTTAATGAAATGACAGTGTCTCATCAGTTTTCTAAACTGCCATGGAGGAAACAAAGTGATTTCATCGCTGCCATTACTGACTCCCATTTCACAACTCTCCCCTCATGTTGGGAGCCTTCCAATGCAGTCCTACAGTCGTTACTAGTGTACGAGTGCCGACTAAAGGAAGTAATGAACCAGACTGATATACCTTTTGAAAAATATGCTTGAATCAAAGCTGAAACCATAGTTTTAGTCCTCAGCAAAGAGTTTTCTCTTTTGCATCAAGTGAAATATAAAATTCCTACTCATGCAAGCTACGAAGAACTTACTGAGGTTTACATCAAGGAAGAAATTTTCACCGCAATGCCTGAACCTACAATTGACACCTGACAGAGGTGTACAAGTTATGCTAGTTTGTTAGCCATCTCTTCTGCAACCGTCGCACCGCCTGCTTCAGCCAGTGCCTCAACTCTTTCCCACCATTGAAAATGTTAAATCATGATTCGGCCCACGTGGCCTCTTGTTTTTATTTTTATTTTTACTTCCAAGATCCAAGTGAGATTCACATTTCACTCTTGCAATCTACTTTCTGTTAGAACAGTTATGATATTTTTTAGAAATGGCCATGAGCCCGGATTGTAAATGATGGGAAGTTTTTTATTCTAATCATGAATTTTGATATTTTGATCAGGACTTAAAACTGTCTACTAGCACACGGAAAATATATTTTCCCAAAATATCTTTCCGCGTATGTTCATTGAAAAGTCTATAAAAGCAGTAAGTAGGGGCTGATATAGGGTTCCATATTTTCAAAAGAACTAACTAAGAAAGAGCTCTCTATGTATTTTTGTTGGAACTTTGATATTAATGTTGAAGATCCCATTGGGATTCAGTGATAAGGATTTTTGTCGATATTGGGGATTCTAATATGAGTGCTTCACAGTTTGTAGCTCTTCCTTATGTTTTATAGTGTAAATGTTCATCTCGTCCATTTCCATATTTCTCATATCTGTGTTTTGGAATGCGAGTGCTCATATGTTTAAATGTGAATTTATCATTGTTGATACTCATATTTACTCATGTCTAGTGCTTTAAATATGACTCAGGTAAGATATTCTGTTTCACCTTTTACTTCTACCAAACATTCTTCTGATATTAGTAGCAATGGAGTCCTGTCTTTAAAATTTTTCTCATGTATGGATTCTTATTATTGCATAGGCCCAGTATATGTGAACACTTGTTTCTAGATTGAGCTTCCATTATGGTTAGTGTCCATTAAACTTTCTTACACATCTATCGCCCTCGTTTTGTTAATCTCTGTGAATCATTCTAGAATTTAGCCCCCTGTTCAGCGTACTGTCTTAAAATTGTCTGATACATTCACATATCAATGTTTACACTCTGTTACTACAGTATTAATTTTTTTGTGTTTAAGTTTTGAGAGTCTTGGTTCCACTTTCAACAAATCTTTCCACTTAAGATATGATAGCATGAGAGCCCTTTCTTTTCAACCTTTATAATTTGAACTTTATGCTCCTTGCTGATTAAGATGTCCTAGGCACTGGTCTTTGTAAAAATCAAGGCTGTCTCTAGGAGTGACAACAGTCAGAAAATATATTTGTTAGATATTTTTATGCCTTGGGCCTTGCAAGGCCTCAAGGAGAAGTTAGGATATTTATTGTTGGCCAACAGGCTTCTAGATGCTCTAGTAGGATTTCCTCTTCCTTGCTTGTTATATAAGGCATGAGGATTCATTGTAAATAGTTGGGAACTTGATGTGTTAAGAGAAATACATGGTTTTTGAAAGTTTAAAAACAATTTAGTGTTGTGGAGCTTGTGGATGGATTGCCTTGATTGATAGTGATGAAGGCTTGCTTGCAGGATCCCTGATTTTAGTTAATGGTGATGTATCTCTCATATGTTCATGTATTTTATTGTTTTCCATATGTCCATATTTCTATTTTGCAATAGCTCAGAAAAGTATATGATGAGAAATTTTTCTTGAGGCACCTCAGTCCTCCTGTCAGATATTGTTTTCATGTTTACTTCTGCTGGGTTATCTTAAAGAATTATTCATTGCTCATTAGGCCCACCTAAGTTTTTTTATTTCATTGTTGGATTAATATGCTAGTTTATAAATTTTAGCCCCCTAAATGCTTTCTTTTTGCCATTTTCCCTTTCCCAAACCATAACTGTTTACCTATGTTTTACCCCTTTTTACAAACCCTCATCCTGCACTAGTCCAAGCACGAAGATATATTTTGTACAAACCTTTACTATTCATATTTTAATTCAATTTAGATTTTATTAAATATTTATTACATGATTTCTTTCTTTTAAATTATTCTTTGTAACTTATCGATATCTCCAATTTTGTTTGGTGGTTAGAATGCTTATCGTGATTGCTGATCCTAGTGCAGGATCGGATCCTATACCGTTTCTAGCATAATAGATCTTCACGGCGGATCTGAACCCTCTCGATCATCGCCTTGACTTAAGCAGTTTCCACCACAACAACATGTAATCCAAAGGCGTCCAAATATTAGATCTGCGAATGGTGGAAGCTGAAGATTGGTTACGGCCAGTTTTCAAAACCATCTAATTTTGAAGACCGAACAATCTAAATTCTACATTTTTTTATGAAGCAGTTCAAGGATCTGTTTTGGCCTTTGGCCAACAGATCTATATAATGTAATTTGTAAATAGGACCTAGAGAGTGAAATTTTAGAGAATAAATAAGAACAAAGAGGTGATAGCAGGTTATTTTGTTATCACCTGAATATGGGCTGAACGTGTATTCACACATGTATTTTCCTCAATGATCTAATAAAAAGGAATTCCGCCTCGGTTTCATGAATTGTGTTTTTATGGTTTGGTTGATTAATTAAATTAAGTGTTGAGTAGAGTTTTTTCTTAAGAGGGAAACACGCTGGTTCGCTAGGGCCCATCCAACCCAACACATGTACCCCATTCTCTTTTTCTTGTAATTTATGTTTTATTGTCAGAGTGTGATTTAAATTTCAGTGCATGAATTCATATCTGTGTGAAAACGGATCTGTTGCGTGAAGCAAATAGATTTTGTTTTCCTGTAATTTACTTTCCTACACTTGATTTTGGATTGGATTTCTCCGCCTGGACTAAGCAGGACAAATCATCCTGCACCAGTGCATGTTGGTGTGACATTTATTTTCTGCAATTTTGGTTGATTGGCTTTCCCCACTTGGTCCAACCAGGAGAAATACACGTGCACCAGCGCACGTTGGTCTGTGACAGCAAGTCTTCATTTACTTTCCGAAACATTCTTTCATTGAATGGTTATGACATGATAGATGTTTATGTTTAGTTATTTCTACACTTCTTTAACTTCATAAACATTTATTTTTCATATATGCAGTCTGGTTTTACAGCAAAGTAGCACTTGCGACAATTAAACAATAATTTCAAGAATTAAAAGCTAGGTGTAGGAAGCTCTGATTCGGTGCAAGAACTAGCTTCTTGTCACAGGATCTGAGTTCTCTGAACCTTGAACAGTTCGAGCCCTTGCATGAAGTAGAAAAACCTATAGTAAAGACACAGTTTATACTTTCTACATAAATCTATGATCCTGCACTAGTGCAGGACAGAGTAATGCAAGAAGGAAATCTCTAAGGAATCAGATTTAAGGGCCCATCTAACGGGACTACTAAAGTTCCTCTGCTGAAGAAAAAAAACTCTCAGTAGTTAAGCATAATCAACTAGAGTGATTTCCTTTTTATCTTTGTTCTCCTTTTTGAAAATGCATTCTTTCTTGTTTCAGTCTTAGATTATTTTGATGACTCAAGTTATCTTTTTCTCATCTTGATTTGATTCTGAAATATTTCCTTCAAAGAAGGTAGGGATTTATATCAGAAAGATTCGTACCATCTTTGGCATTTCCTATGCTTCGTCTCTAATTTTATGAATCCCCTGGGTTGACAATTAAGTGTTGAGGAGTTTGCTTAAGTGTAATTCCTGCACCCAACATTTTGGCACCATTTCCGAGGAGGGAATTTGATTTGGTAAGAATTTTATGATTAGACAATAGAGGTAATTTTCTCCTTATTTCTATAGCATTTTTTGGAAAAGTTTTTTGAAGGAATTTTACTGGTGTTAATTGATTTCTGACAGCATCTTTTAGAAGTTGTCTGTTATTTTCATTTATTTTTTCTTTTCGAAATTAATGCCTAGGAAAGGTAAGGGTTCGAAGCCCACTAAGTTCCAAAATAATTTTTCTCATATTGGGTCTCCTTCTGCAAGCAGGAAGCCGAATCCAATTCAAACCCATCATGCAGGAATAATCCACCTGGATTCTAGTGTAAACATCTCAGGTGTGGAACAGCCTGTTGAGAGCGGTACAAGTAAAATGGGAACAATGTTGGACCAAGAAGATCATTTGGAAGGGACTGGTGAGAACCAGGTAAGTAGAGAACAATCCACTTTTGTGTTTCCAATTGTGGATCATGATACTGTGGCACAAATGAAGAATATTCCACCATTAGCTCTCCCTCATTTTCATGGTAAAATTCATGAAGATCCTGACTCTTTTCTATTTGAGTTTGATATTCTGTGTAGAAGTTATGATTATGCAACTGATGCTCAGAAGTTAATATTATTTCCTATTACTCTCAAGTACTCAACGCTACGCTGGTTTATGGGGTTAGGAAGAAACATTATAACCTCTTGGCATCAGATGAAGAGAGTGTTTTTGTCTAAATATCAAGAATATTGCAAAACTCGGGACATGCAGGATGAAATTTTTACGATCATACAAGATGATGATGAAACTCTTGAAGATTACTTGGAAATATTTCTATATATTTTACAAAGGTCGAAACTTAAGTTTGATCCCAGTACTATTAGAACCTTGTTCTTAAGAGGAATTACTGATAATGCTGGAAATAATTTAAATATGTTAGGACAAGGTGATATTTCTCAGCAAACTTTTGAACAAATTTGTGAATTATGCAGGAAATTTTAGAAATCAATATAGGTCCAGTAGAGGAACTCGAAATAGAAATAAAAAAACTGAATCTACTGATAATATTATTATTGGAATAAAAAATAAAATGGAAAACATGAAAATCAATGTAACGAACACTGTTACCAAACAGTTAGACTGCTTAAAATTTTAGTAGAAACTCATGAAGTAACAAGAGTCATTATGTATTTTCTATCCTAAATGTAGAGAGAAGCATCCTCCTAAAGAGTGTCCTCTTAATTTGAAAGAACTAATAAGTGTGCTATTTGTGCATAAGACCATATCACAAAAAAATGTCCCTCTATACTAGGACTTAAAGCTGTATTTATAGGGGGAGAGCTTGAAGCTGAATACTTGCATGCTACAGGAGTAAGAAGGAATTGGCCTCAGGTAGGTGCAGGTATGGCTCCTGAATTTTCTCCACACTATTTTGGTTATAATTCGCATGAATATTCTTATCCTAAATCTCATTAGCAGTGGCAGTATGGGAATCAATATTAGAATAGGAAACCTTCTCGACCATGGCAACAAGGTTTGAAAGGGCCGACTCATTTTCCATATTCCCACCAGCCACCTATGCAGTCATATCCATCTACGCATGCACCTTATAGAATGCCTCAACTTCCGAGTCAGTACACTCCACCATTTCCTTTACCTCCACCCTTTAGACCTCCTCAGTTTCCTGCTCAACTTATGCCCAATCCTAATAATAATAAAGCAGTGCAAATGATCTATGTAACAAACCCACCTTTATCATTTGAATACCAATCTATTTGAGTTTCGGTTCATGATATTCAATTAAGATCGGGAAGGACTATAACATCAGAAAATCAGAAGCAACCTATGGTGATTGTTGAAGAGAAAGGAGAAAAGGAAACTCTTCTCCATTCTCCGAAAGCTGTCACTAAGCAGCCCTTACCCTCTGAATCCTTGCCATCTTCTTCCAACCAGCCTCCTTTCCTGGAGAGGCTAGTAATGGAAAGAAGTGAGCCTATTTTTTAGACTAGTTTGGCATCTGAGGTTCAGAATATTTTTATTTAGATACCTTTTCTCCAAGCCGTTAAAGAGATCCCCATCTGTACTAAGATTATTAAGGAACTCTGTCTCAATAAAACCAGGAGGAAGAGATTGGAACCCCAAACCATTCAATTTTTTAGTAGGGCAGCAGAGTTAATGACGAGATGTGTGTCTGTGGAAAAATATACTAATCCCGGAAAACTTGTTGTCACAGTTCAGATTGGTAATGTCCTTGTCTCTAATGTCCTTATAGACCTGGGGGAAGCCATTAATGTCATGACTAATAAAACCATGGATCAACTTCGGTTATCTCATCTTCGCCTTACTCTCACTGTGCTTGAATTAGAAAATAGATCTAAAATTAAGCCAGAAGGAGTATTGGACGATGTGATCATCTCATTAGATTCTTGGGAATATCCTACTGATTTCATTGTGCTTTAGCCAAAGAACCCAGTAGGAGGACATCCCTTCATCTTGGGTCGAACATGGCTTGCTATGGCTGATCCATATATTGGATGTCGTTCCAGTGATATGTATATCTTACATGGAGATTCTAGGAAGAAAGTTACCCTATACCCCCCTGCCAGATCCTTTCAAGACCTTCAAGATACTTTATGGTTAGAATAAAGAAGTGATGAGGAGACTCAACCTATTTCCCTTATCCATCATTATACTGGGTCTTCACCAGAAGATGAGATTCAATATTTTCTAAATAATCTAGACACTATGCCTAATTATGAGCCTTTGAGCCAATTTTTCAGCCTAGATTTTCAAGATAATCATGATTCTCATTCTTCTGCACTACTGCATTTGACCACTCCCTTGAGTACTCCTAAGCCTAATACCACTCTTTTTGAGATTAGTTGTGGTAAATCCTTGCATATTAGTTCAGATTTGGACTCATCTAAGCAAGAGAAACTAGTGAATTTGTTGCAAAACCATCTAAGTGCCTTTGCTTGGGGTTATTAAGATATGAAGGGTATCCCTCCTGAAACTTGTACACATCATATCTATATTTAGGAAGGAACCCGACCTATCCGACAACCCCAAAGGTGAATGAATCCAGCTCTAAGAGACATTGTGAAGGAATAAGTACAAAAACTCTTAGATGTTGGTTGTATTTATCCTATTTTTGACAGTCATTGGGTCTCTCCATTAGTGCTAGTACCTAAGAAAGATGGAAGATGGCGTATTTGTATTGATTATCTTGAATTAAACAAAGCCACTCTCAAATATTACTTCCCTCTCCCTTTCATTGATCAGGTGCATGTTGCCATTGCAAGAAAGAAATATTTCTCCTTTTTGGATGGCTTCAATGGTTATAACTAGATACAGATTGCACCCAAAGATCACGATAAAACTACTTTTACATTTCCATGGGGTACCTTTTCTTATAAATTTCTTCCCTTTGGTTTATGTAATGCCCTGGCTACCTTTCAAAGGGTAGTCTTGGCCACTTTTGCTGATCTAGAATTTGTAGAGATTTATATGGATGAATTTTCTGTGTTTGGTAATTCTTTTCAGGAAGCTCTCAAAAATTTGGAGAAAGTACTTCGTTGTCAAGAAGCCCACCTTGCTTTGAGTGACAAGAAATGTAGATTAATGTGAAAATTAGGAGTGGTACTTGGCCATTTTATTTCTGAAAAAGGTATCCAGATTGATCCGACAAAGATCGAAATCATTATGCACCTTCCTGCACCCAAAACTCAAAGGGAAGTAAGAGGTCTTTTAGGACATGTTGGTTACTATAGAAGATTCATTGAAATTTTTTCCAAGATAGCTGCTCCTCTTTTTCGACTTCTAGCTAAGGATAGTGAATTTTTCTGGTCCGCGACTTGCCAAAAGGCTTCTGAAACATTGAAGGAAAAGTTGGTACAGGCACCAATCTTGAGAGGTCCAAACTGGTCCCTACCTTTTCACATTTCCTTTAATGCTTCAGATTTGGATATTAGCGTAGCTTTAGGAAAAGAATAAAATAAGCAATCATATGCCATTTATTATATTAGTAAGAATTTTTCTTCTACTAAATTGAATTATACAGTTACAGAGAAAGAGTCTTTAGCTGTGATTTTTGCAATTGATAAGTTCAGGCACTATATCACAGGATATGAAGTATTTGTACATACTGATCATTCCGTGATTAAATATTTGATGAAAAAACCATTGAAAAGCAGTAGAGTGACTAGATGGTTGCTATTGTTGCAAGAGTTTAATGTTACTATTGTTGATAGACCAAGGAAATCTAATGTTGTAGCAAATTTTATTTCTAGATTAGATAATCCTGGTGAAGCAGCTCTTGTTAATGATGATTTTCCAGATGAACATATTTTTGCTATGTCTACATATTCTCCATGGTTTTCTGAAATTTCTAATTACTTGGTTACTGGAAAAACAACACCTCACTTGTCCGCTCGTGAAAAACGAAATATTATTCAGAAAAGTGCTGCATATTCTTGGATTGAAGCAGATCTCTTTTACACTGGTCCAGATTTGATTATTTGTAGATGTGTAAGAGAGGAAGAAGTGTTTGACATATTGAAATTTTCTCATGATGAACCTTGTGGAGGCCACTTCATTGATAAGCATATTGCATATAAAGTATTACGTGCTGGTTATTTTTTGCCTTCCTTGTTTAATAATTCCAAACAATATGTCAAGCGATATGATAGTTGTCAATGAATGGGCCAGCCTAATCAAACCAATGAAATGCCTTTATGCCCTCAAGTTGTGATTGAGCCATTCAAAAAATGGGCTATTGATTTTATAGGGCCAATAAATCCAACATCCTTAAGTAAAAATCATATTTTGGTTTGTACAGTTTTCGTTACAAAATGGGTAGAAGCTAAAGCTATTTCTTTTGCTACAGAAAAGGTTGTTGTTGATTTTCTTTTTACTAAAATATTTACTAGATTTTGTGTGCCTAGAGAAATTGTTTCTGACAATGGTCTGCAGTTTATTTTTAATATAGTACAAGGTGTGATGGAGTAATACAAGATCTGGCACAGGAAATCCACGCCGTATCACCCGCAAGCAAATGGCCAGGTGGAATCTACAAACAAAGTGATCAAGTCCATTATTACAAAGACAGTCAATATGCATTGGAAAGACTAGGTTGAAATATTACCAGAAGCTTTGTGGGCATACAGAACCACTTGGAGAAATAGCACGGGAGATACACCATATGAGTTGGTATATGGCAAACAGGTTCTGCTACCAATTGAGTTCCAGATCAAAAATTTCAGAACTGCAGTTCAGTTGGTACTAGATCTCTTTGAGGAACAACAATAGCATATTCTCCAATTAAATGAGTTAGATGAATTTCATAGAGATTTTTTTCAGCGAAAGATATTAATTCAGCATCAACGAAAAAAGGTGGAATGACAAGTCTATTCAGAAAAAAGCAGTTCCAACTAGGTGATTAGGTGCTCCTTTATGATTCTAAATTTAAAATTTTTAAAGGGAAATTCCATACACATTGGATGGGACCATATGAAGTGATATAAGTATTTGAGAATGGAGCAGTAGAAGTCAAAACTATTGATGGAAAAAATTCAGTATTCTTGGTAAATGGACATAGATTAAAGAAGTATTTTCAGCCACTTACCAGGAAAGATTTTACATATAAATTTCAACATCAATTTGGAACGGTAGTGGTGAATGGTAATAACGACATTTTGAAAACTTGAATTTCTCTTCTTCTTAAAAATAAAAAAATTTAATAAAAAAAAAAATTAAAAAAAAAGGTAAAGAAAAAATAATTTCCTGTAATTTTGAAAATCAGTTTGTTGACATGATTTCAGAAGGATCAACCTGAAAACCAGCTTTCTGGCGGGAAGATCAAAAATTTCTAATAAAAAGAGAATTTTTCTTGATCTTTAGATATGCTAGTAACCACCGAAGTAAAAGCAGGTTCAGCAGAGCCAACCTTTATACAATTGGGGTAATTAGCATCGATATTTTTATTTCAAGTAACGCTTAATTCTCGCTGTAGTTATTTTTCTTGCACCAGTGCAGGCAGACCTTCCAAAAAAAGTTCTACCTTTCTTAATATCCCATTTCGTAATGATCCCTCAGTTTTCTTCTTGAAATCCTAGTATAATTTACCTTCCCAATTCTTCTAAATTTACCCTATTCCCTTTGTAAAAATCCCACTTACCCCTGAATTTTTTTCCTTATCTCACTTCTGTTTATTCCCTCTATGGTACTATTCTTGGAATCCCTATAAAAAAATTCCTTCCCATTCTAAAATTCCCCTTTCCCACTTCTTTGTTCCCCAATGAATTTATTGCAGAATCTTATACACAGAGCAAAAGGATATGCTATGAAGCATCAAAAAGGGTGAAGAAAAATTCCAGAATTGAGGAAATTGTCAGAAGTTTAGCCTATATTTTATTTAAATTCTCTATTTTTTCAGATATTATGCTTGCACCAGTGCAAGCATGTTGTCCTATATAATGATGTAAACAGATACCAGCAGAACAGCTTAGTCAAGCGGTGTAAGCATAATAGTGCAAGCATGCACCTCATCCAAAGCATAATATTTATTCTTTTCAGAAGTGTACGCCATAGGAAAGTGGTCATCATAGAAGTTATGAGAAATTATTTCATTTAGTGATAAGTACTTATGCTATCATATCAACTAGGAAAAATATTTTCAAAGTACAATTTTTTTAAAAGTTAAGAGTCATAATTATTTTTAATGAATGATAAAGATCTTTTTTGAATTATGAAAGAATGTGAAAATATTTAACCATTGCTTAGAAATAATTACTCCTCATTTTTCCATAACATTAATGTCCTTTCACTCATATCATTCCCTCACCTAGCCGTTAAAACCACTGCCGCCAGTACCAATCCAACACGATTCAAAGATTTTTCACATCTACGGCTATTTCGGTGGAAGGAATTAGTGATGAGACAGAAGGGACGGGAGACGGTTGAATCCATATTTATAAAAAGCTCAATTTTTTGGTGTTGCATGCAGCTTTCGTTGGACTGTTCATAACTATTAGCAGCAATGTCGCCTATTCATTGTGAACCGTCATCCCTCAGCAAGGTAGATCAGACCGCCGAGTTTTGCAATAGTCTTGCACTATTGCGAGACTCAAGATTTCTTCTGTTCCTACATAAATTTAACGGGCACAACAGGGAGGCGGCCCTATAGTTTGCAAAAAGCTTTAGAAATGGCCGATTGAAAATTGGGCCCCTGAAATTTAAAGTCACGAAGAAACCAATAGCAGCAGAAATAGGTTTGAGCAACATTGGAGAGCAATGATTTAAGAATCAAAAGTTGGAAAGAAAGCACTGGCAGTGTTTCATTGTTGATAAAAATATGAAGGTAAATTGGAAGAAGGGAGTTCCGTGCAGTGCCCTGTTGGGACAGTGGCGGGACCTCCTCTTTATCCTCCAGAAGTTCATGACTTGCAAAGGGAGGTACTCCCTCACCTTTGTATATCATTTCAAGATGATCCAACACTTTGAAGCCTGCTGTCACATTCGATGGAGGATTGATTTCCCCAATTTCTTGCTCAAAATCTTGGAGAAGATAGCCAAGGGTGTGCAGGGTGCGCGGGCATATCAGGCCAATAAGAAATTGTATCATCACGGCTTGATCAAGATCTTGTTGCAGAAATATTTGAAGACTAAAAGCATGACCTCAGAGACATTGTTGGAACAGCTAAAGGAAATAGAGGACCCCACCAGTACGATCAAAGGACCAAGTAAGAGGCGAATATAAGTCCTTCTTGCACTAGTGCAAGAAAGAAACAAACTAGAAAATCAACAGAAAAAATGGTTCCATCTCCAAATAAAAAGACGGCCAGTATACCTATTGAAGAATCTCCACCAGTACATGAACGTACCCCTGAGGAAGACAATTTTCTGTCAGTCCTTGCGGACACAGCAAAATCTATAGAGGTCGAAGATGATATACGATTGGTTTATTTCCTTAAACAGTGTTAGAAAAAGGATGATGAACCTGGTTCGGGGGTAGAACCACAATCTCCACAGGACGTTGAGTCCCCTCCTACACTAGCGTAGGTAGAAGAAGAAGAATCGGAAGAACAGGTAGAAGAGAAAGAACATGAAGAAAATAACTCGAGGAAGAGGAAGAACCCGATGAAGAAGAGGAAAAGGAAGAAGTACTCGCTGAAAACACAAGAGACACTGAAGTCCCTGAAGTTCCTGTCATTATGGAAGAGGAAGAAGACTCGGTAGCTCCTACTACTCAGATAATCGAGCTAGAACTTCAAGTGCAAAACTTGGAGTATCTCGTAGCTAAAGCATAGAAAGAAAAGGAAAAGAACAAAGAAGAATTAATCTCAGAAATCCAGAAAAAGAGAAGTGAAGGCAGAGTCTGGAAATACCGAGCTTCACATTGTTTCAAATGACTAAAAAAGGCAACAAGGAAGCTGAAGAGTATCAAGAAAAATAAGTTTGAAACATTGCAGGCTGAAGTCACTATAATGGAGTAGGATTGAGCTGGAATGCTCAAATTTTGAAGGTTTTTTTGCAAAGGTAAAAAATTTGTGCGAGGACACACACAATATTAGGGATAGGAGGATGTTAGCCCCCTAAACTGCTCTTTTTTTTCCATTTTCCCTTTCCCAAACCATAACTATTTACCTCTGTTTTACCCCTTTTGACGAACCCTCATCCTGCACTAGCCCAAGCACGGTGACATATTTTGTACAAACCTTTATTCTTCATATTTTAATTCAATTTAGCATTTATTAAATATTTATTACATAATTTCTTACTTTTAAATTATTCTTTGTAACTTATCGATATCTGCAATGTTGTTTGGTGGTTAGAATGCTTATCGTGATTGTTGATCCTAGTGCAGGATCGAATGTTGTACTGTTGCTAGCACAATAGATCTTCATGGCTGATTTGAACCCTCTCAATCACCGCCTTGACTTGAGTAGTTTCCGCCATGACAACACGTAACCCAAAGGCAGCCAAAGATTAGATCTGCGAAGGGTGGAAGCTGAATACTGGTTACAACCAGTTTTGCAAAACTGTCTTATTGTGAAGACCGAACAATCTAAATTCTGCATTTTGTTATGAAGCAGTTGAACGATCTGTTTCGGCCTTCAACCAACATATCTATATAATGAAATTTGTAAATAGGACTTATAGAGCGAAATTTTTAGAGAACAGAGAAAAACAGAGAGGCGATAGCAGGTTATTTTTTTATCGCCTGAATCTAGGCTGAACGTGTATTCACACATGTATTTGGCTCAATGATATAAATAAAATGAATTTTGCCTCGGTTTCATGAATTGTGGTTTTATGGTTTGGTTGGTTAATTAAATTAAGTGATGAGTAGCATTTTCGCTTAATAGGGAAACACGTTGGTTGGCTAGGGCCCAGCCAACCTAGCACGTTTACCCCATTCTCTTTTTCTTGTAATTTATGTTTTATTGTCATAGTGTGATTTAACTTTCAATGCATGAATTCATGTCTGTGTGAAAACGGATCCGTTGCTTGAAGCAAATAGATTTTCTTTTCCTGCAATTTAATTTCCTGCACTTGATTTTGGATTGGCTTTCTCCTCCTAGCTTAAGCAGGAGAAATCATCCTGCACCAGTGCACGTTGGTGTGATATTTCTTTCATTCAATTTTTTTTTATTTTCTTTCCCCGCCTGGTCCAAGCAGGAGAAATACACCTGCACCAGTGCACGTTGGTGTGTGAAAGCAAGTCTTCATTTACTTTCCGCAACTTTCTTTCATTGAATGGTTATGACAGGATAGATATTTATGTTTCTTTATTTCTGCACTTCATTAAATTCAGAAAAAATTATTTTTCATATATGCAATCTGGTTTTACAGCAAAGTAGCACTTGCGATAATTAAACAATCATTTCAAGAATAAAAGCTAAGTGCAGGAAGCTCTCATTCGGTGCAAGAACTAGTTTCTTTTCACAGGATCTGAGTGCTCTGAACCTTGAACAGTTCAAGCCCTTGCATGAAGTAGAAAAACCTTCAGTAAAGACACAGTTTATACCTTCTACATAAATTTTTTATCCTACACTAGTGGAGACACTAGTGGAGGACAAATTAATGCAAGAAGGAAATATCTAAGGAAGCAGATTTAAGGGCCCATCTAACGACACTGCTAAAGTGCCTTTGCTGAAGAAAAACACACTCTCAGTAGTTAAGAATAATCATCTAGAGTGATTTCCTTTTTATCTTTGATCTCCTTTTCGTAAATGCATTGTTTCTTTTTTCAGTCTTAGATTATTTTTATGACTCAAGTTATATTTTTCTCATCTTGATTTGATTCTGCAATATTTCCTTCAAATAAAGTAGGGATTTATATCACAAAGATTCATACCATCTCTGGAATTGTTGGTGCTTCATCTCTAATTTTACAAATCCCCCAGGTTGACAATTAAGTGTTGAGGAGTTTTCTTAAGTGTAATTCCTGCACCCAACAATAAACATGATTCATGGTAAGCCCTACTTGTTTATTGCTATCTAAAATCTGTCTTGAAATCTCTCTTTGATGCATTGATTGATAGGTTAAGTCAAAGATTTCTTGCTTCGATCTTTCCCTTTGAATATGTTTATCAGTTTGCTTCAAAGTTATTTATAGTTTAATGAAAGATGTTTAGGCGTTCCTTCTTCATTTATTGATGCTATTTGTCTCTTATATGTTTTAAAATCTTGAAAGTAGAATCATTGAAGTTAGATAAGTTGTCTTACTTCATTTTCTCCACTGGATTGTATATCTTGAATGTGTATTTGTTTAAAAGTATTGTTATTGAGTAAATGGTGTGCCCTATCTCATAACGAGTATCTTTTTATTATCAGTATTTAAGATCTCTTTGTTCATATATATTTGACAAAATATTCTTAACTGTCCTTTACCCTACCTTGGTTCCCAAATGTAATGTCCATTTCACCTCACACATAAAATTAAAGATCCATTTACTACACTAGATTTTCCTTGTGACATACCCTGATTCATTATTATTATATCAATGATTTCATAGACTCCATTTCCCAATTGATTTGATAACCTCTCACTCCACCTATCCTACTTGATCATCTTACCCCAACCAAAAAAAAAAACAAACCTACACTTAACAACTATCCGAAAATCAACTATCCAAAGAGAACAAGCTCACATCGTTCACATAATAGAGAGAGACCTCTCTGAGTCCAGGAAGGCTAGGTCCTAGGACTCCAAAGATTGGTCTGATGTTACCCTATCATTTGGTTTACCAATATGCCAAATCACGGGACACTAACACATTGTTTCTTCAAGCTTAAACCATGAAATCATCGGTCTTCCAAATTCAATAAAAATAACAATATTTACCTCAATCAGATTTCAAATCTGATTCCTCTTCTTTTATACTTTGCTTATGCTCCACCTCTGATTCTCTAAAAGCTTCTTCCTGCTCTGGCCTTTTCAAATGATGCAACCACAAAATCTCCATATGCAAGAATCTTCTTGCTATGATACCAAAAAATGATGACCTATCAGGTCTATTCCTCCATGATTGGTACCCATAAAATACTAAAGCTACACTAGAAGTCTCAAGAAAGAGACTTCAACCCTTCCATCTCTATCAATTTTATTAAAAATGTGCTCATATCAGTTATACATAAACAATGGAAGGATTAGTTTTTAGATTTTTTCACTAGCTAAAATACCTGGGCATGATTAAGTGAACACAAGAGAATGTCAACACTTTATTCTTCAAAACCCATGTGCTCAATAACCTTCAATCTTGCTTGATGTATGAATATGTTGGAGGTGAGAACAAGAACTAAACCACTTTTTTAGGAACAGAAACTAAACTGCGGAAACAGGAACCTCTGTATCAGGATCATAAACATAACTCCCTCTTTGACTACAATCGATGGTTACCATTAACCCATCATTAAACTTCTATCTGAAATCATGCCTTTCAAACAAAAGTCACATTCAAAATCTTCCTTAGCCCTTCCTGAGTTCTGTAGCAATTAAATTCTATTCCAATTAAACTCTATGTAAGAGTTTTTGAATTACCTCTACGCCACAGCCTTGAATAGAGCTTCGATCAACCTCTTTGAAAATCTTGAATAGGACTTCGATCAACATCAAATTAGATCTCATTCCTAGAATAGTCAAACAATGTTCTTGTCTTCTGTTTAGAGTCGGTCCTTACAGCCCTCCGTCAGAGATCATTTCACTTTTTGCATATCATTTTTAGGTGTCTCGCTCACTTCACTTCGTTGCATTTCGCTAGGGGCATGCCATTGACTGACGAGAGGGTTTGGTCGTCTTGTATTCCCTCATGCTTGTACCTGCTGGGCTAATTAAAACTCCTCAAAAGTCATCGAAGTTCAGTTCACGTCATTCATGGTCATAAATGATTATTTTGGTCAACAAGAGTCTTTTAGTTTTAGAGTCTAGGGTTCAGTCTTTTGATATATTTAATAAATGCCCGCAGGCCATGAGGAAGGTTTTCGAAAAGGTTCTTAGTTCAAATTTTCATCATCAAACACATTTGAGGACATTTCTTGTTCAAAACTCTGTTTTGAACAAGAAATTGTCAAATTCATTCTTTGTAACAATCATGTATTTTTTCCACCATAAAAAATTTCAATGCGGCCTCTGGTCTTTGCCGAAGTCCAAACGCCAACATCCCTACAAAAATCAAATCATTTCATCAGTCCAAAAACTCAGAAAGTCAGTATAACAAGCCAAAAGACAGAATTTCAATGAAAGGATAAAGTGCCAAATGAAAAACATTACAAAGTGGATTGTGGAGGAAGCAAAAATTAAAACCAACTCTTGCAAGATATGTTCCAAGACTATGTAAATCATTTTTGTCAAATCACATTCACAAATTCTCATTGCAAAGTCGAATTGGGAGGTGGGAGAACAAATTTCAGTTTGAAGGGCCGTGACTGTGTGTGAAGAAAGAGGCGCGACGCATAGGAACAGAGCGCGGCGCACAGGATTAACGCGGCGCATTGGGCCAGAATTTCCTTTGCAATTTTCCACAGGCGCGGCGCACCCAAAGGCCACGGCGCATTGGGTTTGCGCGCGGCGCTTAGAGCCTTAAGGCCAAAAAATCAAATCTGCTTGGAGTGAAATCGATTTGTTTCAGTGCCATCTTCTCCAAGTAAGTTCGCTCAAGTTCATTCAATGGTTTTGGCTATGTGTGATGTGTTTAGAAGTAAAGATTTTGGTGTTTGAAAGGTGAAAGAAATATTTGCTCCGAGGGTTTAAAAGAGACGGTTCAAAACATGAAATTTGGTGCTTAAACCATCATTTCATTAATATGTATGCTCTTGCCATTTGTCACTGTTAGCTACGTTACAATATACAACATAGCCTCATGATCTCCCTCCTATTCCATCGTTGTTGTCACTGTTATTACCATATCATTGTCTCACTTCTTATCATTTCTGTTATAGCACAGTCCCATGTTCACTATCCCATATCCCTTTACCCTTTGTTCCCATGTGAAATCCCAAACCCTACTTGTTACCTCTTTCCCTTCCATTGATTAAATTTCAAGTTTTCATAAGGATCAATGGTTTTTTTCATGTTTTTGACTGCACTTTTTCCATTTTAATAACTCTTATGTCTATCACATGGCAAGTCCCATTAATATTACCCGTTCCCATACCATTTGTAAAGGTATGTAATCCCAACATTTTCCAAAGCAGTGAGTAAATTTTTTGTCTTTTCCAAAGTCACTTGACAGTCCATTGTGTTCATTGTGACATTTCCCATAGTCCCCATTCCATGTTAGAAACATTTGGCATATTTGATATTGAAAGGCAAAGCACCAATTCATCATTTTCAGACATACTCCTAACGCTTGTTTTCACCATACCTATATCAGCATATATTTGTCAAACATCTTGATTTCAGCGCCATGTCAGAGGCAGATTCACCTTATGAGCAGGGGTATGAGCAGGACAGTGATTCATCTACAGAGGTTAATGTGCCAAGGAGGTCTCACAAAAGTAGCAAAAGTGGCAGGCATGTCAGGGAGGAGCCCACTTCTTTGACCCAATTGCAGGCTTGCCCGCTTGCAATGGATTGTTTTCAGCGTCAGTCATGTTTCCATTATTGTGAGATGATTTCCCAAACTCAGCATCATCATGAGTTAGCTCGCCTATTTGTCTTACACTTGCATAACGGTCGTGTAAACCTTGCTGGGGTGGATTTTACTTTGTCACCAGATACCATTTCAGAGGCGACTGGGATACCAAACATCGGGGAAGAGTGGAATAAGCGGCAGCAGTTGGATAGAGCCTATTATGAGCCATATATCAGACCTGGATATATGAGGCAGCTGAGCAGGGTATTTCCATTCCAATTTCTGAAGGATGAGTATGCACCATTGATGAAACTCATCATTCGTTATTTCAGTTGTGAAGGGCGCTTTTCACGCTTGTATGCATATCACATCCGGCTATTGATGCACTTCACGAGAGTGCGGTTGATGAGCATTCCATACTTCATGTATCGTAACATAGAGCGGATGACATTTCTTGTACAGAAGAAGACCCCAACACAGCAGCATAACAACATATATCATTAAGCGCTGATCAAAATCATGGTGGTACATCAGCTCGCAGAACAGGGCATTGCTTGGGAGGAGTTCATCTCCTGTGACTTCTTTGCAGCGCCACAGCTGCCTCCCGAGGTAGTTCATGATGAGGGAGAGCCTTCACACTAGTTTTATATTCCTGAGACTGAGCATATCAGTGCTCTAGTGTATGTGACATATCAGCGAGGCCGCAGAACTTTATTTGCAGCTACACAACGAGTACTATCTCCACCCGGGGTGGAAGGGGTCTCGTTGACTTCATCAGTAGCGCGAGTACTATCTCCACATGGTGTGGAAGGGGTCTCGCCTTCGACATCAGCATAGGTATAGGTTCAGGACAGAGGCAAGAGGCCTATGCACGATGAGGGCCCTTCAGGAGGCCGAGACACTGATTTTATACTCATCGATGTTGATGCGAGCTCTCCTAGCTCGAAACTGAGGGAGGTCATCCAGGAGCAGAAAGCTGAGATTGGTACTTTGACAGAGAAATTGTAGAGAGCACAGTGGGTGCTAAACTACTTGGAGCAGCAGAAAAAATAGCTGGAGGATCAACACACACTTGTAGAGTTGCGGCAAATCCGTGAAGATCGACAATTGGCCCGGAAAAGACCAGGTGACATGACACCATTTGAGCGAGAGACCTGCCTCACGCATGTTAACATTCATCTGGAGAAGTTGTTGGCAAAGGCCAATAGAGACAAAGACATGCTCCATCATATGAAAAATCACTATTGGGCCCGCACGCATGTTTGCAGAGCAAAAATGAAGATCCTGAAGGCAAGGTTGAGCAAAGCACTGAAACGGCGAAAGAGGCCTGATCCACTCCAGATTTTGGTCAAGGCTTCATTGGCTGAGCATGAGACATGATGGGGGATATTCACTCTGAATTTCAGCAAATTTGGAGAATTTTTTGTCATTTTTGAAAATTTTGGTCTCAAAACAGGTTTTTTCGCCCGACGCGTCGCGCCACCCGACGCGCGCTTATGATTGGGACACCTTCTGGAGGAAAAATTTGTATTTTTGGATTTTTCATGGTAATTTATGCATGCTCAGAAATGGCCGAAGCATTTCATCAAGTTCTGGATGATCAAAAGGGCCAAAAACACCATGAAAATCACCTTTCTGCCACCTTTTGCACCAACAGGAAGTACTTTTGGGAGATTGAAGTTTTGGAGGGGCAAATGAGCTCCAAATTGAAAAATTCCACTTGGGTTGGATATCAGACATCCAGGGCTTTCCAACAAGCTATCATGAGCTCAATTTAGACTTCAGGAAGTGCTCCAAAAATAGGTCCAAAGTAGCGTGACGCATAGAGCTTTGGAGCGCGGCGCATAGAGGAATTCAGCCTATTTTTCACCTTCCAGCTCAGGAATTCGGCCAGTTTTGACTAGTTTCACCTCTTGATGTAATTTTTGATTTAGCTTGATGTAATTTGGTAACCATGATGTAATTTTGGCATGTATTTACTTGTTCTAGATGATTCATTCACAAAAAAGTGAAAATCAAGTGAATGGATCAGTTTCCTAGCTTATAGAGGCAAGTTGTTTGGTTGCCTAGATTTTAGCTCTTTGTTTAGAATTGGTTCAAACTGCTCCTAGAAGCATGAGCTCGACCCCTAGAGGCATGGGAAGGGGTTAGACTTGTCTATTTATTGTATTTTCTGAGACACTTTCAGGGTTGGACTCTTGGGAAAATTTTGGCACACTATTGTACATATTTTCTGCATTTTGGCTAAGGAAAGATCAGAGGTTTTGCAGCACCTGTTGGGATTCTTGTGGCTTTCAGTTTTGATGGTGTGTTCTCTTATTTATTTGTAATTTCTTTAATTTTTAATGTATGCCATTCCCTTATTTTGCTTCTGAAACTAAATGAATGAGTAAATGAGGTAGAATCCATTGATTCCAGTGCTCTGCCTTTAAATTTGTTTAGTTTTATATGTTTTCGCCAGTTTGGAGAGGATCCTTGTTCTCCCTTGCCCTCTTCAGCTCCTTTTCATTCTGATCCATCCATACACATAATCAAAATCATCAAGACTACTGCCTACCTTGCCCCAATTCGAATTCTGCAAAGATCTGGCCTCATCCCCGAGCCCAATTTTTTTTTTCCCATTTTTCCAACAAAAACCCAAAAAATTTAAATCAAACTTTCCTATCTATTTACTAGCCTAAAATCAGTATCCATTATAAGTCATCTCAGCCCCTTTGAAGACATTTTTCCGAGATAGACCCGGAGAGAGCCCTCTCCTGTCCTCGTAGGGTTAGCTACGAGGCTAAGCTTGGTTTGATGTTGCCTTGAGTTTTACCTTATTTCAGCCTAAGGTAGATTCGAGTGTTCTTGTCTTCGATAGTGTCCTTAAAACTGAAGTTCAAAAAAACAGAAATGAAATCAAACTACACTGGGATTCCTTCAGGTGTTAAACGCAGAACTCCTTTCATAATTCAACATTGACTTATCTCATCCACATAGAAATATAATTGTTTATTGAACAACTTTCAATAAATGTCAAATTCCTCCAGTTACACCATTGTCATTGACTCCTTCTCTGTGTGAAACAAAGTTCCCTTGCTCGTCCGTGACTCGTTCAAATCCAAATCTCTGACTGTTGGAAACATTGTATGCCAATTCTCCACTATCAACCTTCGATTTTGTTAGATGGTAGCACAATGCTTCAAAAATCAAAACACATAGACTTAATTTTCCATTAATTGTTCAAGTCGATTATCACACGATTTCTGCACATATATTTCTTTTACCTTCTAATAAAACCTCCAAACAACGATTTCATCAACATTTCTCAACGCAGAGAAATCCTCTCATAAACAAATTCTCAATTTGATGCATTCTTAAACTTTTTCTTCTCCATGCAGAAGCACTGTTGGGTTTAAATTCTGATATGATCTACACTACCAATCAATGATCTCATGGATTTGAGGAAATTTTGTCAATTGATGAAAGAATATTTTCCTTATACTTCACTTAAATAATTCAACATAGTCACAAATACATTCACTTCACCATGATTCATAGATTCAACAATCTCTAATCATATATCACACATAGGAACACACCATAACATTATCAATATACATTAACAATAAACAAAGACAATTTTCGATTTAAAAACAAACCAATTCTATAAACATATTCAAATTAAATAGTTTGATATACAAAATATATATGGGCATATCGAGCCCTTGGACTTCTACATATCTCAACACTCTCACACACACTCACACCCACATATTCTTCCCATATGCAGGCTTATATTTATAGGAACAATTACATAGTTATGGATCATTCTAAATCCATGATCTTCTCCATAGATCACTGAACTAATTCCTAAACTCTCTTAATCCATTTTTAACTCAACTAATTCCATATTCTAGGATCTCCTAATCCCTAAAATCTTCATAAGATATTCACAATTATAACTCTCTCATATTCTCACAGATTTAAGAATATTTACATTTAAAAACCTCACATACATATTTCTCACTCAAATCACTAAAAATATACAAATTTCCTATTAATTAAATTCTTTAACAGACATTAGATCCCATAAGTCAACCAAAAATATAATTATTTTTCAAGTCGGATGCTCCTGTATCAGTAAGCATGCAATCTGAAGAACTTTATCATACCAAGAAACCATGCCTCTGCATCCTGTGGTTTCTTCATGTCTCTTTCAAAGGTAGGTGGCTTTTATTTCTTAAACTCATCCAGAAAATATCCTTTTTCACTCCTCCTTTAAGGATGATAGCGATGACGA
Organism: Pinus albicaulis; assembly: GCA_034641835.2. Classification (NCBI taxonomy): domain Eukaryota; kingdom Viridiplantae; phylum Streptophyta; class Pinopsida; order Pinales; family Pinaceae; genus Pinus; species Pinus albicaulis. The sequence goes on from JAXQQM020088418.1 coordinate 73,087, forward strand.
TCATGATGTTTGTCAGAACCAGAACTAGAGTAGTACATGTGTCTGTCACCTCTCCTATTTGGAGTGTCGAAGAATCATCCATCTCTAATCGTTCCATATCTGTGTGACCTATAACCACTAGGAGACCTACTTCTATATGCACAATTAGTACCATCCTCATGTCCATAAATGATCTAGAGTGGCCCCTATCGCTGTAAATCTTAGAAAATCTAAAGAATTTTCGCATTCACTTTTTCACGTTTTTCTTGTGCCTATATAATTTTGTAATTGTTCACTTTACAACTCCTTATATCTTCAAAATTCTTAGTGTATTTGCCAAATAAAATGAGTGCCCAACACCATGTTTCTCATCGGATTTATAAGGATAATATTTTTAGTCTACCATTTTGCTAGCCATTTTTTATTTCTTCCCGCAAGGCATCTCATGTCAACTTAAACAAAATCACTATAAACCAACATACCTTTGAATAATTTGAGGAGGATATATCATATGTGAGATCAAAAAATCAACATATTACATGTATAAACATAATCATGATAACATGTACACTTGTAGCACATGGTATATCAGCACAAAAACAATATTCTAGCTAGAGTCCAATCATCAAGGCATGACCACATCAACTACATACCATGACCCCTTGCATGAAAACCTCAACCATACCACTATACACTCAACAATATGTAAGCACCTGATATGTATAACCATGCATATGTCCATGACAACATATCTACCCCAAGACCATCATCCCTTCCATGTCAACATCACTGCCACCATGACCAATACCATGTTGATGCAATAAGTACATGGACCATCACATTAGAAACACATATATGACTGACATGAATACATAATGATGCAAATATTGATAACATTAGATGTTTCCCAAGGTGAGTGAAACCACGCTCTGATACCACCTGTAACGTACACCTCCCATCACATCTACCCAAGTAATCAGCTAACCAGGGTAAACATGAGCTGAGGGGATTTAAGAGCATACTCAACCTCCTTGGTGACTTTAAGGAAGTGGACTCGACACAGAAAACCATAACATAGACTCCCTGCAGCTACTATAGGACCCTCAAAGGCTATCCCAGCCCTTGAGCTAACTTATCCCTTGGTTCCATTGACTTTTGTTGAAGAAAACCCCTGGATGCTCCCTTTAGATGGGCAAGGGTGTGTTTGGGAGGCTCTAGATGCACCCGCAACATGGGCATGTGTGCATCGAATGGCTCAATTTACAAGACCTGTGCCTGCTTCTATGGGATTTAAGGCACTTTTTAAGCCCAAAATCAAAGATACTGCCCAAATTTTCCTGCAGCTTCTAGAAATCATTAAACACATGATGATAATTCCAAAACCGAAAATAAACTCCAAGACAAGGCCTAACCATCCCCAATTGGGATTGACATTCTGTCAAACACTTGGTGTTGAACCTCAAAACTATTCCTAATTTGGCATCCTTTTCCACCATATTTTCTTCCTTTTTCACAAATCCATAAACTCAATCAGTGATAATTGACATATTTTACATCTGAGAAAACATTTATATGATCACTACTTTATATTGTAATGTTTCTTATTATTTATATGAATTTATGTAATTAGCTACAGAATTTGTGCAATTCTATAGCTAACCTTTGTTTATGAAACCACCATTATTGTTTAACAGGTTTCGAGAAGAAAATGAAGAAGTGAGTCATATGGGTAGCTTTGAAATGGTCCATATATGGATTGTATCCTACTTACCTATTCGAATTCAAGAAGGAATCATGCCTACACTTGCAGTCAAATATCAGTGAAGGAACGAGATTAACAAACGAAGAATCTAGATTTTCTCTTACATAGAAAATTGAGAGAAAGCCAAGAATACTTTGCTTCTGAATATAATTCTAGTCTTAGTTTTTTCTTCTATCCATAGGAAAAATTGTCTCAGACAATTAATTCAAAAACTTGTATAAATATAGGTCTGTTGAAACCATGAATTAGTTGAATTTTGTGATAATACCGTGATACACATTTATATTTTGTTTTGCTAATAAATAAGACCAATTCCATATAATTGATGCATATATAGTATGATTATATTTCACACTCGTTATGTTGCAAAGGGCCCCTGCACAGAAAGGAAAATTGTATAGTTATTTCGTAGTTTAGCTTACTGTTAATTTCATAGTTGAATTTCCTGTTGATTTTGTTAGGTCCCCATAATTTGTCAGATTGGCAAGACCAAATGTACAAGGGTAACATCAAACCAACTTTGGAGTCCTAGGACCTAGCCTTCCTAGACTCAGAGAGGGCTCTCTCTATATTTTTGTAGAATATGCAAACTTGATTTATTGTCAAGAAGAACAAATAGAGTAAGAGAAACTGAAACCATTGGGCTATGGAGTCTGCAACATGTATTGAAAAGTACAACAATAGGTCAAGGGTGTTTCATAGGGCAAGTTAAAAAAGCCAAATGGATCTAAATATGTTTAGTGAGTGTGAAATGAACATGAAGTTGTGAATGCAGTAGGTTTAAAGGGCAATTAAGGATCCTTCAACATACTGGAACAAGAAAATATTTTAGGATGATAGCATAGTAAAACTGAAGAGCAGTTAAGAATTATTCAACTAGACTTTACTAGACAAACCTCAAAACAACAATCAATTAATCCTAGATAGCAGTTAATAATTCTCTAAATATTAATTTAAGACAAAAAGAACTTTTAAGATAACATTTCAGTGAAACTAAAGAGCATTTAAGGATTCTCTAATCATACTAAAAATAAGAAAACATAGAGATAAAAGGATGCAGACATAAGTAGGGTGCCAAGATAACATATCTAACTCTAAAATCTATGTCCTATTATCAGAGTAACCATGAAAATAGTGTAAACAAAGGAAAAAATTGAAAATAGTGGAATAACATCAACATATAACAAATCTCATGAATCCTAGGAATGTGCGGGTCCCATTGATATTCAGTCCAAGAGATTTACAAGGCTCCAAAGCCAAACTTCATCAAAACTCAGAGTCTGAGCTCACCTCAACAATCAACCAACCTAAATAATGAGGCCTCCATGTAGTATTTGACTTGCAAAGAAGTATAAAAACCTTAGATAGGGCTTTGGAAACCATTAATTACTCATAAATATCAATTTTTCCTATGATACCATGCAAGGCCCAAGGCACAAATATCCTAACTTAATAAATGCAAAAATAACTCCTCAACTAATTTTGGCAAAAACTTGACTTTGAGGCTTCTTAATAACTTTCATAATATCTCCAAGTGTGTTTTATTGAATTTCTAGCAAGGGTGCAACACTGAGGTTCAAGGGCGCAACGCTAGGCCAAGGGCGTAGTGCCAAAACTGGGAAAATTGGTCTTTTTGCAGCTGAGATTTGGAGGCCTTCCCGGCATCCAAATGAGCTCCATTATAGCTCATTTGAAATACCGTCCGGCCTACTTTCAAAAACTGCCTTTATTTTCCTGATTGGATTCAATTTACTTATTCAAAAACCACTTTTTCCAATACTGCTCAGGGTGCAGCGCCAATGCTGAAAATAGGGCAGAAAGGTGATTTTTTGCATGTTTTTGGCACTTTTGGAGTAACAGTTTTGCTCCAAATGAGATCAAAATTTTTGAGGGTGATGTCCTTGACCTGATGAACACAAAATTGCAAATTTTTCCTCCATTGGGTGCCCCAAAAAAGAGCAAAGTCTCTATTGGCACTACGCGCTTGGCCCTTGTAATATTCCCAATTAGCCCAAGCTAATGGGAATATATAGTTTTGTTTCATTTTTCTGTTTCATGAATAAAATTGTTAAGGGGGATGAATAAAAATCCTAAACAGAAAAATAAATCAATGCCACATGTGAACAAAGCTAAATCTGGGCTATTTACATACACACACTTAGGTGTGAAAGAGGTTGGACCATTTGACCAAGTCAACCAGGACCAAATCAACAGCTTTGTCTAGATATAGTGAATCTCCTAGATGCACAATGCAGTTTTAGTTGGAGGCTACACATGTGAAAGGAGCTAAATAATTGAGATGGTTTAAGGTTTGGCAGGACTTTCATATTATAAAAGGAAGAGGAGGACATTAGAAGAAGGTTGTTGATTATGTATATTTCTAAATATATTGTTTGTTTAGACATATATCATTCTCTTGTTTTTTAGCTCAGAATAGTGTTTTTTAGCACTAGGGTGTTCCTAATTGGGAATCCCACCTCTTCCGTTGAGTAGATCTTGGAGGATTCTTGCTGATCTTGTCCACTATCAGGAATTTGGCCAGGCTCATCTTCCAACTACAATGCACATCTTGTTGAGGGTTTGGTTTTCCTTGTAAGTTGCAACAAGTGGAGGCTAGATATACTCAAATATAGGCCAATCTAGTGCCTCTTTTCAGTGGGAAAGACTTATATCCCCTTTACAAGAGAGTATTATAACTTTGGAGCTGCATTTCCTAATCTTGGCAGCAGGACAGACTAGTACCAGAGCCTACAACGTAGTTTCCCTTCCAAGACTATGTTATTTGCAAGTGGATAGCTGCAGGGTGTTTTGACACACTTTTGTAGGAGAGATTTCTAGTGTTGGGATTATGCCCTTCACTTTGGTGATCCATGGATTATAGATCTAGTCCATGTTCAGTTCAGATATGATCTTCTTATTATTTTATTTACTTCAGGAAATTTTGAATATTACTGTAGATCTGCAACTTTAGATCTCAGATCTACTCTTTGTATTTCGTGTTTTGCTCAAAACCCCAAGGGGAATTCGTAGAGGAGCTCTTCTAGTGTACATATATGATATATATCTCATATTTTGTACACATATATGCTCTAGATCTGAAGTGTAATATATAACTGCTACAGCTCTTTAAAATAAAGTTGTCAAGCCTTTTTGTATTCAATACATGTGTTGCAGCACCTCCCTTTGATGTATTTCTTCATATAAGTCTTCTAATTTTCTATTGTACATTGTATGGGCCACATTGTAAATCTGATTTGCTGATGTACATGTAATATTTGAGCCACCATATTGGCCTCCTTCCCTTACTCTGATAAACCGCATTATTTTATGAGCAATATTGTTTTGTATTGTTGCAGTCCCATATTTGGGCAATTTTCAACCATACTAGGTGTGGGAGACTTGTTTACCTCACCTAGAGGGATTTGTTTATGATATCCTCTTGGATTTAGGTCTTAGATTATCATATCTAAGGTATCCAAGGGATGGTTCTGATTTCTGTAGCATACATTTCTGAAAAGTGTGTTTTCCAGACACGTATTGCTGATAGTTCCCTATCTGGGGATATTACAGTGGTATCAGAGCAATCATCTTGGTACATCCTGTGATTTTCTTTCTTAAAGAGCTAATATGTCTTCAGAAGAATATGAGCCTCTAAATGACAAAGAGAAGAGGTATCTAAAAAGAAGACAAAAGAAATTTGATTACACCAATGATGATAAAGACAAGGGAAAAGCCCCTGAATCTGGAAGTGATGAAGATGGAAAGGAGCTTGCAAAAACCCTTTTGAAAGCCATGCAAGATCTTGCTAGAGAAATCAAAGAGATGAGAATGAACAAAATCAAGGAATCTCCTAGTATATTTCATCTTGGAGAGAGCTCTGGCATGTCTCATAACTAGAATTATCAACTAGTGAACCAGCCACAAGCTCCACAACGCTCTACCATGCCTACTTTTTTGGCTGTGGAAAATGAAGGGCCTCAAGAGCAAGCGTCCCTTGAAGACTAATTTTAAGAATAAGAGTCTCAGAATCGAGATTCAAGGATCACTTGAGTTTTCAAGAGTTTTGTCACCTTAAGGACAAAAGAAGAAGACCACGACATCAACATAGAGATGGTGGATTTACTTAGAATCATGATCGACATCACTCTATGGGCAGATTCTTTTTACCCATATTTGAGATGGAAGCTATCAAGATTGTAGCGCTATACTTTGAAGGTGAAGCACACAACCAGTGGTTCCATGGCTTGTCTACATTGGGTCGTGCCAATGTGACTGCTTATTCTGAGTTCATTAGAATACTGGTGGAGAGGTTTGACAGAAAGGATCCAGAACCACCTTACACGAGCCTTGCAAAGTTGAAGCAATCAGGTAATACAGAGTTATAGTTTTGAATTTTTGAGATTATCTATTATGGTTCCTGACTTTTCTGCAAAAATAGGGGTGTACATGTTCATCGATGGCTTAGATGAACCTATGAATGGGTTGGTTAAGTCTACCAATCACACTACATTGCATGATGCCATTGAGAGGGCTAGAGACCTCCAATGTGCCTTGCCAAAAGCAAAGGCAAAATTTCAGAACAAGCCCTATTTTCCTTCTAAAGGAAAGGAATAGAATGTTGCTCCTTCAAAGGAGAGGTCATACAAGAATCCTCTTGATGATGAAGTCCGAAGAGATATAAGAAGGAAGAAGCTATGATTCACTTGCTAAGAATGATGGGTACCTAGACATAGATGTGATGTTGGTAAAGCACATTATATAGAGGTCTTATCAGATCTTGAAGAAGATGAAGATGATGAACCAAGAAGGGGTCACAACACTGACAATGTTGAAGGAGATCCAACACCATTGGGAGATGGGAATGGAGAGTTTTCTCCTATTCGAGGAACTCTTGCATCTTTGAGAGGAGTACCTAAGTACTTGACCTTAAGAGTTCAAGGTTCAATCATGAATCATAGGGTTTCTATATTTATTAATAGTGGGGCTACCCACAAATTCATTCATGCCCATCTTGTGCAAAGGAGGGAAATACCCACTAATAATTTTAAGGAATTCTCTGTTTTGGTCCCAAGAGGTATGTAATGTTCCCAAATTGGGATTGAACAACAAACCTGGAAAAGTAACGCACTCCTTGGGAGATTGATGTATAGAAATGAGTTTGCAGCCCTTGGATCCCTTATATCATCAGATCTGGAGTCTAAATCCAAGAGGGGAGCAAAAACAAATCAAACTAGGTGTGGTAAACAAGTCTCCCACAACCTAGTCTAGCTGGAAAACACCCTACAAGAGGAGCTGCAACTATGCACAACAAGCAGCTTCAGGAATAACAAAGTATTTGAAAATTTAAGTAGGAGGCCATCAAATATAATTAATAAATGAATTTACAACAGAAAATCAGAATTAAAGTGAAGCCCTTTCAGTATACAGTACATTACATGAGACAAGAGATCAAGATATCTTCAGGAAAGAGAGTTGTAACATATGTATATAAGCAGAAATGGCTCAACAACATTATTTTCAGTAGTTGTAGCAGCTACATATTACAACTTAGATCTAGGACAGATATGTGGACAAAAAATCAGATCTATATCATATTTAGAAGCTAGATAGTTTTCTATACAAGATCACCTTGGGGTTTTGACCAAATCTTTCATAAATAAGAGTAGATCTGAGATACAAGTTGCAGATCTGTAAAATACTACAGTAATTTCTGAATGTAACATTACATAACAAAATATCAGATCTAAATAGAACATGGATCAACAAGCTAATCCATGGATCACCAAAGTGAAAGGCAAAGCCCAGCACCAGAGATCTCTGATCAAAACTAGCATCAAAACACCACAATGAACCTCATACAAAAAAAATGCAGTCCACCCATGGAAACAACGTTGTAGCTAAAAATGACATAGATAGCCACTACCAAGTTGCATATCTGAAGTACAAACAAGAGAGGCACTCTTCCGGGAGGTTAAAAGACACACTCCATGAGAACAGGCTCCCAAAATACACTAGATCTCTGCAGATCTAGAGTCCCACTTGTTGCAGCTTGCAAGAGCAGAAAAACCCTCAATGGATCAGAATTTCAATTGAAAGTAGAGCTTGGCCTCAAGCTTGATAGTGGATCAATTCAGCAAATACTCCACCAAGAATCCTTAAAGGAAGAGGTGAAATACCTGCATAGGAATTCCAAGAACAATTTTCCACTAAACAACAGAGAATAGTATTTGTCTAAGCAAACAAATTACTAAAGAATATGATCAATCAACAACCCTCTCTTGCTTCCTTCCCTCTCCTTTTATAAGATGAGATCGTTTGAAAACCCTAAACCACATTGATGAGTTAGCTCTATTCACATGAGTGGCCTCCTTCTAAAATTGCGTTGTCCCTTTAGGAGATGGATTGAACCTAGACAATACTGTAGATTTGGTCAAGTTTGACCCAATGTCATAGCTCAAACCCCTTTCACACCTGCAAGTGATTATTTTCATGGACTTGATTTAATTTTTTTCACATGGGCATTGATTTATTTAGTCTTCTTAGGAGTTTTACATGTCCTCCTTTATTCATTTATTCATGCAATAGAAAATAAAACAAAAATGAATATTCCTCTTAGCTTAGGCTAAGTAGGTATATTACAGTCCTCCCCTCCAAAAGGTTGCTTGTCCTCAAGCAACTGATAGGGTAAGAACTTCTCCTCCTTCATTGTTGGTATCATCAAGGATCAAATATTCATCATAACCCAAGTGCTCAGCAAGCCAAAGCATCATGAATTTCTCCTCCAAGACCAACATAATATGTGCATTGTCCACCCCTTCAGGAGTGAAAAATTAATAGAAATGAACATGGGTGGTGAAATGCTACATCTAAAACATGTATCATGAAGTACAAGTTGGAGTTCCAAACCATGTAGTACATGCACAATGCCCATCCTCTGTCCATACAATCCCATAAACAATACAACTATATCATCAATGTATGGAAGCAAGACTACATAGATGCAAACTGAAATCTGAACTTGAGGAGGTGGGTCAAAATCCCACATGTGATGCCAACGCAGTGCACCTCTTGTCTTCATTAGATCCTGGTGTGGTAGGCGGCATTCCCGCCACATTTTTTTTGCATAAGTCACCTTAATATGGCTGAAGGTGTTACATAAGTTTGGTGCCTTCGAGAAGCACCCATCATGAAAATGAATCTCCCTTTGCACATCAAGGGAGTGGCCAAGTTTATAGTTTTAATTGGCCCCCAATAAACTATGAGATCCATATGATATGTCACTCCCTTTAGGAGTCCCATCGTGCAAAAACATGGCAAAGGAATGTAATAGATTAGAAAATACAACTTGTTTACCATGATCAAACCCTTTACCATCATAGTCCTTCACACACATGGAGTTGTGCATGAACATTCCCTTCCTCTCAAGCAAAGGAAGAGTTGGCTGAGATGAATCTTGCAAAAATTTCATTGGCTGCCCCAATCCTCCATAGCTATTGCACTCTTGAAAGTGTTGATTTAAGTCTTCTCTCATGCCTTCCAAATAAAAAATCTTCATGATCAGGGAATAGATCTTTATTGAACACATATGGCTAAGGAAGAATTATTCATATGCTCCTTGTAGGATCTTCTACTTAAGCTTGGAAGCTCTAGCCAAAAATACCTTACCATGATAATAGATTACCCCTCCTTGGACCTAGTAGCCCTCTTTTTGATGCATGCCATCTAGTATCATACCTGTGTGGAGATATTTGGAATACTCTACAAGCAGTTGAGATTTCCAATAAAGATCCACATTGTTAAACAATGACAGCGCTGCTGATGCATCCATGAGAGTGATTTTCATGTTTCTGATTTATCTTTTGACATTACATATGCCAAAATGGTTTGTTGGAATGATGATCCTCCCATTCCCCTCTTCCCACAGCGCAGATCCAAAAAAATGAGAGGGAGATAGTGAAGCAGGGAGAAGATCTGCCTCATTCTTGGGCTGTCCCAAGCCTCTCAGTGTTGTAACTTGGTCTCTCATTGCTCCAATCCTTCCTGGATCTAGAATTGCAGCAACACTTTGTGGAAACTTTCCCACAATATCTGAATCTGATGGTATTCCAGGTGGTTTTCCATGAGATAAGAATGTCCCTTGCAACATCCTCATGAACATGAGAGAAGGAACTATGATATCCTTGCTTCCACTACGCAAATCCATCTCTGTTGTTTTTTTGGAAACATCAAGTGAAGGATAAGTGTGGATGCCTTGAATAATTTTTGATCTCCCACTCTTCAAGTCCACCCACTCCATTTTCAAAACTTTCCAATCAGTGGTAACCTTCCCCAAGGTAATCAACCATTGGACACCCAAGATGATGTTGGTGTCTGGTACGTAAACTACAAAGAAGTGATCCACCAAGGTGTAGGATCCCATAGTGACAGAGAGTGATGAAACATATTGCATGAACTTCATGGTCCTATCTCCCAGAATCAAGACAAAAAATTGCTCAAAAGTATCAGTGGGGATTCCTCTCTTTTGCACAAGGTGAGCATCAATAAATTTTTGGGTTTCCCTACTTTCAATCAGTACAGATACTATCTGATTCATAATTGAACCTCATACTCTTAGGGTCAAGTACTTAGGCACTCCTCTCAAAGAGGCAAGAGTCCCACTGGTTGGTGAAAAGGCTCCCTTCCCATCTCTGGTGGGTGTTTGTTCTTCCTCGTCATCATTAGTGTTGTGACCCTTCCTATGTTCCTCATCATCATCTTCCTCCTCGAAATCAGAGAAGACTTCTATGTAGTGTGTTCTTCCAGAAGCACACCTATGTCCTGGTACCCATGAATCTTGGCAAGTGAAGCACAAATTCTTCTTCCTCAATTCTCTCCTAAAATCAACATCAAGAGGCTTCTTCAAAGAGCTCTCCTTGGGAGGAGCAACTTTTCATTCCTTCTCCTTAGAGGAGTGAGGGGCCTTGCTTTGGAAATTTTCCTTTGCTTTTGGCAAGGAATATTGGAGATCTCTAGCTCTCTCTATGGCATCATGCAAAGTGATGGGCTTGGTAGATTTAACCAACCCATGCAATGGTTCCTCTAGGCCATCAATGAAAATGTAGACCCTCCTGGCTACAGATAGATCAGGGACTATGATTGACAATCTCAAAAACTCGTAGATATAAGTCTCTGAATCTCCTCGCTGCTTCAGCTTTGCAAGGCTTATGAAGGGTGCTTTAAGATCCTTCCTGTCAAACCTCTCCACCAGTATTCAATTAAACTCAGAGTAGGAAGTCACATTGATATGTCCCAATGTAGATAGTCCATGGAACCACCAATTATGTGCTTCTCCCTCAAAGTGCAACGCTGCAATCTTGATGGCTTTAGTTTCAAGGACCTTATTCAACTGGAAGTAGATATCTAGCTTCTATACCCATGCTTTGGAAAAAATGGAGGAGGATCCATCAAACTTGGGTAAAAATAATTTTCCCATAGTGTGGTGTCTACTATGAAAGAAACCACCATCTTTATACTGTTGCCTTGGTCTTCTTCTGTCCTTGAGGTGACAAAAGTCTTCGAAACTCAAGTGATCCTTGAATCTCTGACTCTAAGAATCATACTCTGCAAATTAATCTTCAAGGGAAGCTTGCTCATGTGGTCCTTCATTATCCACATCCAAGAAGGTAGGCATAGTGGAGCGTTGTGAAGCTTGTGGAGCTGGTGGTGGATTCACTGGTTGACCAGTCCCATGCTGAGATATATCTGAGCTCTCTCCCAACTGAAATCTCCCAGGAGATTCCCTCATTCTATCTACCCTCATCTCTTTTATCTCCTTGGAAAAATCTTGCATGGTATCCAAAATATTTTTTGCAAACTCCTCTGCTTCTTTATCATTCACGGCTTCAAGGGCTTTCCCCTTATCTTGATCCTTGTCAGGATCACTAGTAGTGTAGTCATACTTATTATGACTTCTGTTCTGGTACCTATTCCCCCTCTCAGTAAGAGGATCATACTCTTTTGAATGCAACATGATTAGTGCTCCAATGCAAGCATAGGCTGTGCCAAGAAAGGAGCTTCGATACCACTGTAATGTTCCCAAATTGGGATTGCATATCAGGCCTAGAAAAATAATGCACTCCTTGGGAGATTGATGTAAAGAAATGCATTTTCAGCCCTTGGATCCCTTATATCATCATATCTAGATTCTAAATCCAAGAGGGGAGCAAAAAAAAATCAAACTAGGTGTGGTAAACAGGTCTCCCACAACCTACTCTAGCTGGAAAACACCCTAGAAGAGGGGTTGCAGCTATGCACAACAAGCAGCTATAGGAATAACATAGTATTTGAAAATTTAAGTAGGAGGCCATCAAATATAAGTAATAAGTGAATGTACAGCAGAAAATCAGAAGTAAATTGAAGCTCTTTCAGTATAAAATAGATTACATAAGACAAGAGAGAAAGATATCTTTAGGAAAGAGAGCTGTAACATATGAGCCATAAGAAGAAATGGCTCAACAACGTCATTTTTAGGAGTTGTAGCAGATGCATATTACAACTCAGATATAGGAAAGATCTATGGACAAAACATCAGATCTATATCAGATCTGGAAACTAGATATTTTTCTCTATAAGATCCCCTTGGGGTTTTGACCAAATCTTGCATAAATAAGAGTAGATCTGAGATACAAGTTGTAGATCTGTAAAATACTACAGTAATTTCTGAATGTAACATTACATAAAAAAATATCAGATCTAAACAAAACATGGATTAGCAAGCTAATCCATGGATCATCAAAGTGAAAGACAAATCCCAACACCAGATATCTCTAATCAAAACTAGCATCAAAACACCACAATGAACCTCATACAAAAATAACGCAGTCCACCTATGGAAATAGCGTTGTAGCTCAAAATAATATAGATAGCCACTACCAAGTTGCATATCTGAAGTACAAACAGGAGAGGCACTCTTCCAGGAGGTTAAAATACACACTCCATGAGAAGTGGCTCCTAAAATACACTAGATCTCTGCAGATCTAGACTCCCACTTGCTGCAGCTTGCAAGAGCAGCAAAAACCTCAATGGGTCAGCATTGCAATTGAAAGTAGAGCTTGGCCTCAAGAATTATAGTGGATCAATTCAGCAAATAATCCTCCAAGAATCCTCAAAGAAAGAGGTGAAATCCCTGCATAGGAATTCCAAGAACAATTCTCCACTAAGCAGTAGAGAATAGTATTTGTCTAAGCAGACAAAATACTCAAGAATATGATCAATCAACAACAACCCTCTCTTGCTGCCTTCCCTCTCCTTTTATAAGATGAGAGCCTTTACAAACCCTAAACCGCCTTGATGAGTTAGCTCTTTTCACATGAGGGGCCTCCTAAAATTGCGTTGTCCCTTTAGGAGATGCATTGAACCTAGACAACACTATAGATTTGGTCAAGGTTGACCCAGTCTCACAGCTCAAACCCCTTTCACACCTGCAAGTGATTATTTACATGACCCTGATTTAAATATGTTCACATGGGCATTGATTTATTTAGTCTTCTTAGGAGTTTTACATGTCCTCCTTTATTCATTTATTCATGCAACAAAAAATAAAACTAAAATGAATATTCCTCTTAGCTTAGGCTAAATAGGAATATTACAAGATAGAAAAATGAAATGCATGCATTACGTCCCATCACTTTTAGTCACCATGGGATTCTACAATTTGGTGGATCACTTCTTTGTAGTTGACATACCAAACACCAATGTTATTTTTGGTGTTCAATGGTTAATTACATTGGGGAAAGTCACCAGTGATTGGAAATCTTTGCAAATGGAATGGGTGGAAAAGAAGAGTGGTGCACCTCAAATGATCAAAGGAATGCATACTTACCCCTCACATAACATTTCCACACAAAAAACATAGATGGAATTGTGTAGTGGAAGCAAGGACCTCACTGTCCCATCTATTATGTTCATGATATTTCTGAAAGGGACACTCTTATCTAGTGGAAAACCACCTAGGAGGCCATCTGATTCAGTTTTTGTGAGAAATATCTCATTGCATGATGCTCCAAGATTAGATCCAGGAGGGATGGGAGCATTAGAAGACACATCTACAGCGCTGAAAGGTTTGGGCAAGAGCAAGAAAGAGGGAGATTTTCTTCTCTCATCATCATCACCCACCTTCATTTCTGATTCTGCGCTATTGGAGGAGAAGGGGGGAAGGTATGTCCTTCCTACATGTAACTTCGGAATAGGAGATGTCAAATAGGAGATCAGCAAAAGGACAGAAATTCCTATGGATGCATCATTAGTGCTGTCATTGTTGGGGAGTGTAGATCTATATTGGAAATCCCAGCTGTTGGTGGATTATTCCAAAGTTCTTCACACTTGTTTGATGCTTGATGACCAGCTGCATGAAGAGGGCTATCTAGTCCATGAGGGAGTCATCTATTATCATGATAAGATATTCTTAGCTAGAGCCTCCAAGCTCAAGGAGAGGATGCTACAAAGGGCCTACAAGGATTTTTTTTTTCAGCCCTACCTATTCTATAAAGATCTACAACACTATCATGAGATACTTTGAATGGGAAGGCTTTGGAGGAGAGATACATTAGCATTTTCTAGAATGCATGAGCCATGTGGAGTTGGGGCAGCCAAGGGACTCTATGCAAGAGTCATTTCAGCCATTTCTTTCTTCCTTTAAAAGAGAATAAAGATCCATGCACAACCCCATGTGTAGAAGAGACTTTGTTGGTGAAGAATCTGATCATGTAAAGCAAGTTTCATTCTCTGATTTTACATATTCTTTCACCATGTTTATGCAGGCCATGACTCCAAGGAGGAGAGATGTATCATATGAATCTCATGGCACACATTGGGCCACTAAATTTCTAAATTTGGCCACTCCCTTGTTGACCAAAGGGAGATTAACTTTCATGATGAGTGCTTCCCAAAGGCACCAAACATATCTCACAGTTTCAGCCATGGTGAGATGACATGTGTAGCAAGCAAGTGGTGGGGAAACCACTTGCCATACCTTGATCTGATGTAGGAAGGAGATGCACTACGCTGGTATCATATGTGGGATTATGACCCACCTCCTCATGCTCCAATTTATGTTTGTATATATGTAATTTTGCTTCCATACCTTGATGATATAGTTGTACTTTTTATGGGACTGTATGGAGGGAACATGGGAAGCTTGTATGTAGCACATGGGATGGAAACTCTCTATGTACCTTATGCTACATGTTTTAGAGAGAGTATTGGTTCATCCATGTTTGTTTCAGTTGATTTCTTGACTCCTTGTGGGATGGATTATGTACATCTCATAATGACTTTGGAGGAACAATTCATGGAGGGTTGGATTGGTGAACACTTAGCTTGTGAGGAAAGCTTGATCCTTGATGGTGTCACCAATGGAGGAGGAGAGGTGTTTCAGCACTCACCTTATCAGTTTCTTGAGGAAAAGAAACATTTTCGAGGGGAGTACTGTAATATTCCCAATTAGCCCAAGCTAATGGGAATATACAATTTTGTTTCATTTTTCTGTTTCATGAATAAAATTGTAAAGGAGGATCAATAAAAATCCTAAACAGAAAAATAAATCAATGCCACATGTGAAAAAAGCTAAATCTGGGATATTTACAGACGCACACTTAGGTGTGAAAGAGGTTGGATCATTTGACCAAATCAACCAGGACCAAATCAACAGTGTTTTCTAGATACAGTGAATCTCCTAGATGCACAGCACAATTTTAGTTGGAGGCTACACATGTGAAAGGAGCTAAAGCATTGAGATGGTTTAGGGTTTGGAAGCACTTTCATGTTATAAAAGGAAGAGAAGGACAACAGAAGAAGGTTTTTGATTATGTATATTTATGAATACATTCTCTATTTAGACATATATCATTCTCTTGTTGTTTAGCTGAGAATAGTGTTGTTTAGCACTAGGGTGTTCCTGATTGGGAATCCCATCTCTTCCATTGAGTAGCTCTTGGAGGAGTCTTGCTAATGTTGTCCACTATCAGGAATTTTTCCAAGCTCATATTCCAACTACAACATAGATCCTATTGATTTTTTGGTTGTCCTTGTAAGTTGCAGCAAATGGAGGCTAAATCTACTCAGATCTAGGCCAACCTAGTACCTCTTTGCAGTGGGAAAGCCTTCTATCCCCTTGACAAGAGAGTATTAGACCTTTGTAGCTACATTCCCTGATCTTGGCACCAAGCCAAACCTATACTAGAGCCTATAGTGCAGTTTCCCTTCTAGGACTACATTATTTGCAAGTGTATAGTTGCAGGGTGTTTTGACACACTTTTGGAGGAGAGATATCTAGTGTTGGGGTTCTACCCTTCACTATGGTGATCCATGGATTATAGATCTAATCCATGTTATGTTCAGACCCAATCTTATTATTATTGTATTTACTTCATAAATTTCTAAATATTACTGTAGATCTGCAACTTTAGATCTCATATCTACTCTTTGGATTTCATGTTTTTCTCAAAACCCCAAGGGGAATTTGTAGAGGAGCTCTTCTAGTGTATAGATCTGATATAGATCTCCTCTTTTGTACACAGATATGATCTAGATTTGAAGTGTAATATACATCTGCTGTAGCTCTTTAAAATAACACTGTCAAGCCTTTTTGCAATCAATACATGCGTTGCAGCACCTCCCTTTAAGGGATTTCTTCATATAAGTCTTCTATTATTCTATTGTACATTGTATGGGCCACATTGTAAATCTGATTTTCTGATGTAAATGTAATTTTTGACCCTCCATATTGGCCTCCTACCCTTACTTTGATAAACTGCGTTATTTTCTGAGCAGTATTGTTTTGTACTGCTGCAGTCCCATATTTGGGCCAATTTTCAGCCATACTAGGTGTGGGAGTCTTGTTTAACTCACCTAGAGGGATTTGTTTCTGATCTCCTCTTGGATTTAGGCCTTAGATTGTTAGATATAAGGGATACAAGGGCTAATTCTAATTTTTGTAGCATACATTTATGAAAAATGCATTTTTCAGACATGAATTGCTGATAGTTCCCTATTTGGGGATATTACAACCCTTCAAAACAGTAAAAACTCAAAATATTCAAAAATGTGCCAAAATTTGGATTTTTCTTGCTTATCATGTCTAGGGTGCTTGTAGGGATGCATCAGCAAGAATATCAGGTTTTTTTTGTATTTTTCCTCCTTTAGGGATTGAATCTTTGCAAGGGCTCTTTTGAGCTTGGCCCTTGCAATCTTGTTTCTTAAGGCATAACGCCTTGTAATCTTCTTTTGCATGTCAAAGTTCCTCTTGGTCTTCTCCAGTTGTTCCTCTAGGTGCAAATTTTCCCTCTCTAGCCAAGATTCCCTATCATACTCTATTTCCATTGCAAGAAGCTCACTTGGAGTGATCTTCTCCGCCAATGCTACCTCTTTCTCTCTTTCTTTAGCTAGAGCCTTCTTTAAGCCAATTTTCCTTGGCCTCCTCCTAGGAAGTTGTTCTTCCTCTTCTTCAATGTCATCATGAATGTCCAAGACCTCATCTAGCTTTGAATTGGCTCTTCTAGCCTATTTCCAAGCTCTGATAGCTCTAACTTTATAGATGGCTTTCTCTGCCTCCAATTGCTGGTTTTCCACCTCAAAGAAGTTGATCACATTGACGGCCTTACCAAGATTGGCTTGTAGATCCCTAATATGGGCATATTTTCTCTTGATCATCATGTTCGTGATCCTTTGCTCACTTTCATCATCATTTTCAAGGTGAATAAGTTGAAACTCTTGTTCATTTTCATGCTTGTCTTCTTCCTTTTCATCAATGACCTTTCCCTTACCTCGGTCAAGCTTCTTGGTGGATGTAGAAGGAATGGCCCCTTGCCTCTTAAGGGGAACAAAAGCATGCCTATTTCCCCTCTGGTAGGTCAAAGTAAAAGGTTATATGTTGACCATCTCAGTGTCATTTGTTTCACTGCCATCACTACTTCTATCATGGCTCTTTGACCTACTGCCATCATCCTTACTTCTCTCAGCTTCATTAACATTTTCTTCACTAATATGTGTCTCACTTCCCTTACTGCTCTTTTCTTCACTAATTGATTTCTCATTGTTTGACTCCTCATTTGCATGAGGTGATGGTGAGGGATTGTGAGAGGGTGATGAAGGAGGATTATCCTGAGATGAAATAATGTGAGTGGATGGACAAGTATGATCAGGAGGAGGTGATGGAGGAGTAGGAATGGGTGGAAGGAATGATGAAGGTGCATTTTTCTGATGATGGACTTGTGGAGAAGAAAACAACTCATTCGCAATGGAGGTCTCCCATGGGATGCCTTTCTGATTTAGTTGGTGCATAACAACCATTTTAATAAATGAGAGATGGAAGAGGCTTTGCATCTGCTGAGGATAGTCTCTCTTTTGTACATTATAGGAAATTTTGTCAATTCTTCTATAGAGGTAATAGGGTATGTGAAACATCCTCACTCTAGTAAAGTGCATAAATAGCGTAATGTGAAAGGAGTAAATGTGGGAACCTTCTTGCACATGTGAAATATTTCATAATGGTTCTCATCATAGGTGGATATCTATCAATAAAATTTGAGAAAGGAAAAATGGTTTTGTTATGGTCTTTGTATCTAGGCTTTAGGTAGGGTTCAAAGTAGATCATGTCTAGATTGGCTTGCTTTCTTATTTCTCACCCACACTTGGTATCCCAGAGACATTGAAAATAGCATATGTAGATAGTTCAAAGGTGACCCCTGCAAGGTTAACCTGTTTTTCATGCAAGTTAATGATAAAATGTATGGTTAGCTCAAGCTAGTTTTGCACTTGCTGCACCTTTTCAAAAAATTCATAGCAACCTACATGCTTGAAACATGAAACAGTAAGGGGAGATTCCATTGGCTCCCTTGTGTTTGGGGGTTAAAATCTGTTGATATTTCCACCTTTGTGCTCATGCCTCCTTGGCATTTGATCCTCTCCACCACTATCACTGTATCCCTCTCTTGACATTTTGGAAACTCTGTTTTGAAGCACTCTTGGGTTGATGCCAATTTTTAATGAAGGAGGGAAATGGAATGTCAATCTTTTTTCAAGTGAAAGAACTTAGTGTTATGAAGGAAATGGATTTAGGGGAAAACTTAGATGAATGAAAGCATTAAAATCACCCTAATTCATCCTTGTTTTGATTGATACTCTCTATAATAGGATGAAGAAATGAAAATTATTGATTTGCAATTTTAAACACCTAGGGCTTCTTCTTAGGGTTTCAATTTATTTTAATTAAAAATCATAAAAAATGCTTGAAGATGGGTTGAGGACCTGTACTTACCCCTAATAGTGCTTGAAGAACCCTTGGAAATGACTTGAAGAAAGTTTGAGGTGGTTTGAGTGTTTGTAGGGCTTAGAAATCCTTCCTTCCCAAGCGCGCAGTGCCAAGGCCAAGGGTGCAGCACCGAGGCCAAGCACGTAGCGCCGGTGTTGAGGGCGAAGTGCTTTGAAAATCAGCAGAGGATGAGTTCTAAGAAAGGGTTCAATGCTCTACTAGGCACGCAGTGCCTTTGTAATTTGTATGGGGAAATTTTGCTAAGGGTGCAACGCCCGATTCCACGTTCGCAACGCTAGTCTGAGCGCACAACGCCACAACAATTCATCCAAATTTGTCTTGAAAACTCCTAAATTTTCTTCTCCTGAGCGTTCTTGATCACTTGAAATGCAACAATTTGTCTTTTGAAATAAAATATGAGCTTTTATAGACTTGGGAACTTTAATTAAACCTTTGAAAACCCACTTCTTAATGTTTCAGTCTTTTTTTCCCTTTTCACTGATATTCTTTGACTTTTGCTTACAGGTGACTGAAATAATTTAAGGTGCTCTTCCTTTTGCTTGTTGTGGCATGATGACTTCACTTTTGAAAACCTTAGGAAGTTTGCACAATAGCAGCATCTTCAAAAAACTCTATGGTTTCCATTACAATACTCATCTTATCTTTTCACCTTGGCTGGTAGTTTGCTAGAGTTTGAAATTTTTATTTTGTCAAAGCAACAGCCTCAAATCCTCTTTTTCTTGTACCATGGATTTGAACTCATCCTTTTATAATTTAGGCATGACAAAATAATTTTGACAAGTTTGGGATCTGATCAAACAGTGACATCTTCAAAATATTTTTTTCTTTCATCATGAAACTCAACTCATCTTTTCCACTTTTATGGTCATTTTCCCAAAACCCTAGGTATCTGGATTGCTTTAAGAAAATCATCAGTTTTTTCTTATAAGTTCTCTATATCCCTTTCAAGTTCATTAATTTATTTCCAGTTCACCTCACCCTTTTCCCTATCTCATCAATAATATTTGATAGACTTTCTTCGTGTTTGGTTTTGTGTGCCTCCTCCAGGTTACTTCTACAATTGATCACTGTTTGGCACTCTAATGGACCATCAAAATAAAAAACCATAATTATCTACAATAAAAAGTGTTTCCTCTTCTCCTTCATGCAATTTGTCTTCATACAGGAGCAGACTACCCACCTTACTAGTACTTTCTACTAATAGACCTTTCAACACTCCCACAGAAGTGTCAATGTTTGTCCATTTCCCTCATGTGCAGACATTGAACTAAAGGATAGTATTATTTTGAAACTCTTCAAGTTTTTATTGGATAACCATGTCTCAACATTCTATTACATCTGAGCCAGATTCTAGAAAAGGAAGAACCGTGCTTGAAACACCTATGATGGCCTTAAAACATGTGAAACCCTAATTGACCTAGTGGGAGGGTTCTTTGACCTATATTGACTAAAAATTGGCTTGGAGGCTTCAAGTGTATAAAGAGTATTTTTCAAAGTGTTGCATTGAAGATCCAAAATCTAATGTACTTGATTTATCTAAAGAGCCTACAAAGATAGTTTTGAGACCATTAATTCTTGAGGAACGTGGGGAACATGCGAATGAGTAGGCTATAGGAAAACCTAGATGGAAAGTGGAGTTTATGGACATGAGGGAAATAGGGCAATGAGGTCATAGGAAGGGAAGGAGGCTAAAAATGAGGTAAAAACCCATAAGTAGTTTGTAGTAGTGACAGGGTGACCATGGAATCGTAAGCTAATGCAATAGTGAAAATTTTTCTATAACGATAATGAAGGTAGTGAGATTTCTAAAACTCACAATGTTCAAGGAATGTTGTTTTCAGAAATCTAGGACCATCCTATAGTCATCTGAAGATAGTGAAAAATATTGATGACTAATAGTGGCTCCACTTGGGGAGAGAAGTTCCTTTTCAAGAGTTTTCCAGAACCTTAGAGTTTAGATCTCTAAGTTTTGAAGATCAGTACCTTACTTGTACTTGGAAGATCCCTCTTTTTCACTTGCTGATGTTCTTTTAAAGTTGTGATATCAAATTTGAAAGAACATGATTGCTTCAATATCACTTCTACCTACCCATCATAATTTTCCTAAGATTTTTTCTTCACTTGGGTGCATTTGGATTAGCAAACCCTTGAGATCATTTTCTTTTGAAAGCATAAAAGCTATCTACTTCTACCCTTATCACTTCCAAGAGCTCAGATTAGGCTGATGAACTCTTTATTCTCTACCTACTCTACTTATATATCAAGGTTAAACAGTTTGATAGATCTTCATTCTCTAATCTACTAACATGAAATTCAAAACATGACCAAACCAAGGTTAAGCAATCTGAATTGTCATGGGCTGTAGCCTGTGACATTTTGGACAAGCTGCACACAGAAATTATTTTTGTACAAGAGAAACTAGAAACTTGAGGGCTAATAATTTGGAATTTGTCACCTATCCCCCTCTTTCTATTTTTGGTCCAGATTTGAGCATTGAAACCAGATATTTTTTCCTAATCTAATCTACTGATAAGACAAGTTTACATGGTTTGGAAAATCCTCTTTCTCTAACCTATCAGCAGAAATTTAAAACATGTTCAATTATGTTTAGGCTAGATGACTGAACAAGAATTTCTTTCTCAATTAATAGCATTTAAGCTTGCGCACTTTCAAACATATTATTTTTTGGTATGGGGTTGTACCTCTTCTTTAAACCTGCCCTCTTTTACTTCTTTTCTTTGTTTTTGTATTTTTTTTTTTTGACCTTTTACTCAAGCAACGTTTTGTACAATGAATGAAGCTTCAACCTAGGAATTTCTAACAAAAATAGTGCTTGAGCATCCTACCATTGACAGGACCTCCAAATAACTCTGTTTCATCCAGCTCCTATAGAAAGAATGCATTGTTGCCTCTAACTGAATGGATGATGTATGGACCCTTCCATAGATTTTAAAATTTTCCATGCTTGCCTTTGTCCTTTCTTCTAGAATCCCACTTCAGCTCCTTGTATCCAATCTGTAAATCATTTGCCTTGGTCCTTCTGTCAAAGATCTTCTTGATGTTCTCTTGCACTTCTTATGTTATGTTGTAAACTTCTTCCCTTGATTGCTGCAAATGAATGGTTTGGTTCAGCCTCCTTTGTATGTCATTCTCCTCTGATTATACCTCTTGGAGGAGCTTCATCACTAGGACTCCCAAGGATGTTGGAAAAAATGCATCTATGCCATACACTAGTTGATAGGGAGACATGTTAATATATTTCTTACTTGTTAATCTGTCAGCCCATAGTGCATGCACCAGTTTTCTATGCCATGAGTTTTTGTTCTCTTCCAACAACTTCTTGATGATTTTCACCAAAATTTTGTTAGAGGACTTAGCTAGCCTATTACCTTGAGGGTAATAAGTTGTAGAATTCCCCAGTGTGATGTGATATTTGTAGCAAAATTCCACCATTCTCTTGGACTTAAATGTAGCAACGTTATCGGTGATGATTTTTCTTGGACATCCGAATCTGGACAAGATGCTGGTTTCAAGGAATTTGATGATAACTAAGTCAGTGGCATTCCTTGAAGGGATGGCTTCTATCCATTTGGTAAAATAGTCATTTGCAGTTAGGATCCATTTATGTTGGGCAGATTAGGCTGGCTGGATTTCTCCAATGAAATCCAAACCCCACTATTGAAAAAGAATTTCAACACTGATAGGATGCAAAGGCAAAGGCAGTAGTTTTTTCTTTCCATCAAAGATTTGGCATTTATGACAAGTCATTACTAGCTTGTGGATATCAGGGAGAAGAGTGGGCCAGTAGAAACCAGCTCTAAGGATGTTGTTCGCAGTGGTTTTGCAACAGAGATGACCTCCAGAATCTCCTTCATGAAAATCGTGCATGACTCTATCTGCATCATCTTAAAGTAAACATTTAAGCAAGATACAAAAATAATTTTTCCAATACAAAGCTCTATCTAGAATGCAGAAATTTACAGCCTTTAGTTTCAAGAATCTAGCTTTGGTTTTGGACAAAGCGGGAGGAGAATTTAGATTAAAAATCACATATAATATATCAACATACTAGAGTGAGTTAAAAAATTCTTCTTCAATGGGTGGAGTCACCAGTTCCTCTTCTTAATCCAAGGAATGTGTCATGTTTATGTCTAGTGCTTAAACGTTTGCTTCAACCATGAGTTTGGCAAGTCCTTGTCCTTTGTTTAGTTTAGTGGATCTAATTTCTAGATCATATTCTAAGATGACAACAATCCACTTACCCCTTTTACCATCATGATCTTTATTC
The DNA here is from genome assembly GCA_034641835.2 of Pinus albicaulis. NCBI lineage: Eukaryota > Viridiplantae > Streptophyta > Pinopsida > Pinales > Pinaceae > Pinus > Pinus albicaulis. The sequence goes on from JAXQQM020088418.1 coordinate 96,424, forward strand.
AATATGTCCTTGAAAACTGTATGTGGAACAAAAGCAATGACATGTGAATGCAATATGTAAACTCTGAAATATTTTAAGGCTTTGATTAAGGCAACGGCTTGTTTCTCCATAATGTTATATTTCAGAGGGGAATCTCTTAGTGCCTTGCTAAAGAAAGCTATGGGTTGTTATTTTCCCATCACGTTATTTTGTAGGAATACTACAACAATAGTGTGTCCTGATGCGAATGAAAAGATGAAGAAATCCTTGGCAAAGTAAGGGCTGATTAGAACTCGTGTTTGGGTAAGTGCTTGTTTTACCAGTTCAAAGGATTGTTTGGCTTCTGTAGTCCACTTGACTCCTATTTCTCTTTTCAGCATGTTTTTAATGTTTTTCAGGAGTTCTGCAAGGTTTGGTATGAACCTTCTTAGGAAATTAATCTTTCCAATGAAAGATTACAACTCTTTAATGTTCCTAGGGTGGTTGATCTACAATATACCCTCAATCATTTTTGGGTCTATCTTAATCACTTCTTCGGATATGATGTGTCCTAAGATTTTTCCTTCTTGAAGACCAAATAGAGTTTTCTTAGAATTCAAAGATAGACCATACTTCCTACACTTTTCAAAGACCTTTCTCAAGTGAACTAGGTGTTCTTCATCGGTTTTAGAATAGACAGTGATGTCATTTAGTATATCACAATGAAGTAGCCTATGTCTTCGGAAAAAGAAATGTCGTTGGCTCTTTGAAAATTAGCCGCCACATTCATTAACCTAAAAGTCATTTTAACATACATGAACGTGCCCCAAGGTGTAGTGAAGGCAGTTTTGTGTTGATCACTTGCAAGTACTAGCACTTGGTTATACCATGAAAAGCCATTAAGCAATGATATTCTTTTAGAGCCTACTACCATTAGTAGTATATGATCCATCTTGGGTAAAGGGTAGTCGTCTTTCAGGGAGGCTTTGTTTAAGTTCCGAAAGTCTATGCATAGCCTAATATCCATTGTTTTCTTTCTTACTGACACAAGGTTTGAAACCCATTCTGAGTACCTGAGTGGGACTATGATTCCAGCATCATACATCTTCTTTATTTCCTTCTCAACTAGAGGAACTAGGACAGGGTTTATCCTTCTCAATTTCTGCTTGAATGGTTTCTGGTTTTCCTTGAGAGGAATCTTATGTTGAATGATGTTTGTGTCATAAGACTTCAAGTCCTCATAAACCCATGCAAACACATCCTTAAATTCTTTGAGAAGCTCAATGTATTTCTGTTTTATGTTAGGTGGCAGAGTTTTGGACAGCTTTATCATTTTGGGTTCTTCTATACTGCATATGTTGCATTCTTCTACATCATTCTCAGTGGATTCCATTTTTGGCTTCCTAGCAACATCATTTAAATCAAAAAACTCTTCTAAGGGGGAGAGACCTCTTGATAATGAGTTATCTTTGCATTGCAATATCTCAAGGTATTTTTGATCTAAATCTTCAAACAATTTTTCCTCAAGAGGGTGTTCTAGCATATTTATATCAACAGTACAAGGTAGCTCTATTTTGTGTGTTTGCTATTTAGCAAAATAGTCCTCTTGATGGTTTAAGTCAGACTTTGACATTTCAAACTTGGTTTTGGGCTGCAAGAAGTCTTCAATTTGCTTGTCATTTTCAAATACTTTCCAATAACATATGTTATCATCGACTTTTGGTCTACACTTGACCTTCACTGTGTATTGTTCATTTTCATGAGGTAATTGGCAAGTGTTGGTAGCAAAGGATAGTTCATTGGCAAGCCTGTTTTGAGTCCTTAGGACAAAGGTAAGTTCATATTTTTCTAAGGCAATATTCATATATTCTCTTAGCCTAGGATTCTTGGCTGCATATTCTCCTTTGATTTTCCTAATGATTAGCTCAGAATCTCCTAGAACAGAATTCTTCTTTGCTCCTATGTTTCTCAAAAAGTGTAATCCTAGGAGAAGAGCTTCATACTCTGCAATATTGTTTGTGCATGGAAAATCTAGCTTGTAAGAGTGACCTTCATTGTTGTTGTGTATCCAAACACCTGCTGCTGAACCAAATTTTCCACAAGAGCCATCAAAGTTCATGTTCCAAAGTGTTTCAAGTTTAGATTCACCATTATGTTGTTGTTCATGGCTGCTAGATTTTTGGCTGCCATGTTCTTCATTTTGTGTTTGGTTTGACTATTTTGATAGGCCTAGTTCTTCCTCCTTTTCATTTAATTTTTCATTAATGTCATATTCATTGTACAAGATAAATGAGTCAAGTTCTAAATGGATAGAATAGAGAGGGGTGTTGTTTGGCCTATCTTGGCTGCTTACCATGTATTTCATGTGAGATTATCTATATAGTCTTCTTGTTTGATTAAAGTATGGAATGGTAGCATATTTCATGTCCATTTGGAGGTTTCCTTGGAGTTTGGCTCCCCATGATCTAGTTAAAAGCATGCCATACTTTGGGGGAATGTCATCCACTACAATGTCCATGACTAAGCTCTTAGCTATTATTTGTGCTATATTGACACATAGATCTTTGATTATGCCTTGGCATTTAAGTCTAATTGAATCAAAAGAGTATAAGTCTTTGTATGGTTTGGTTATTTCGATGCCTAATATCTCCATCACTACCTTTGGCATGAGATTGTGTGAAGCACCAGAGTCTAGCATAGCATTGTGTAAGATTTTGTCCTAAATGTTCAAACTGACATAGAATGGAGGTACAGATCCTTCTTGATATTTTCCCTCTACCTCAGGTCCAAACAACAACTCTGGTTGAAATCTATATACATCTTGAGTCACCAGTTTAGTAAGAGGTATGGCTATTTTGATCTTGGAAATTTCACCCCAAAAAATGAATGGTGTTGGTGTTCTTTTTATATTTACATCTTTTTTATCATACATGGTCTTTTCAACAACTTTGGTTTTCTTAGTTTTATTTGGTATCTCACTTGAACCAGGTTCTTCAGGGCCACTAGCTGATGTACTAGGGAAGCTTTGGTTACCATTTGGTCGGCTGGTTTTGTCTTTGCTTTGATTAGGAGTCTTAGCCATTATTTTGGTGTTTTATGCTGTATTTTTAAGAATGTTTTCAGGTGTATTTTTAGCGGAAATTTCTGGTTTGTTCTTCCTAGGGGTTTCCTGAGTTTTCCTACTTCGGAGGTAATACTGCCGATGAACCACCATGATAGAATTTTCAAATCCTAGCTTGTACTCTTCAGAATTCTCATATGTTCTATCAGTTTGGTTTGAGGAAAATAGACCTTGTTCCTCTTCTGTGAGAAAAACATCACCCTCATTATCAGATCCTATCAGATTTACATGGTTTTCTTCCGCCTCTTCAGTCTCTCTTTCCTCTTTATATACATAGTTTTCTTGGAAAGGGGGTATGATTTGTTGTTCATTTTCTCTGTGTGTGATTTGAGGAGGGTATCTTCTAAAGCTTTGGTTTCTATTTCTATTTTGAGTATTTGCTTGGTTTTCCCTAGGGGGTGTTCTTTCATTCAAATTTCTTTTCTCCATCATCCTTTCCATTACCCTAACTAGATTGTCAATTTTATCATCAGATGTGGAGGCCATGGTTTCCTCTTTGTATGTATCCTTCTTCTCTGCTCTTAATCTAGCCCTTTTAGCATTTAGGTTGGCTTCTAAACTTACCACTCCTCTTTGCATGTCCTCTAAGGTAAGGGGATCTCTTTCTCTTAATTGATAAGACATGTTTGGATCAAACCCATCTATAAATTTCACTAAGGCTAGGCCTTATGGGGGTTTCATGTGGGGAGGGAGTGCATTTTATACACTATTGAACCTAGTGTATTAGTCTTGGATACTTTCCCCAACATTTATTTTAAGGTTATCATACTCTGATAGGATTTGAAGAGGATTTTTCTTAGTCTCCCACTTGTTTATGAATGTTTGGTAAAGGAAAGGAAGGTCATGAATGTTGTTAGGAGTCAAGTTTTTGAACCATTTCTTTGCTTCCCCTCCTAAAATTTGGGCAAACATTATTATGTTTATGATCTCATCTTCCATTTCTTCGTAGTCGAAAGCATCATTAATCCTATCTACATGTTGTTGGGTAGTGGTAGAATCAACTCCAGTAAAGTGAGGGATTTTAGATTGGTATTCTTGAGGCATAGGTAGTATTATCACCAAAATAGGTCCTGATAGGCTACTGGTCAGGCTACCTCAGTGTAACTATTTCAAACCAGACTTTTAGTTGAGGCTTAGCCTCCTCAACCTGAGAGGGCTCTCTCAATAGGTTTATGATTTTCAAATAGGGATTAGATGGCTAAATCTATGAGTAAAATGGATAAAAATGGATAATTGGTTGTACTACTAATAAAAAAACATCTATTGGGATTATGGAGTCAAATGTGTTTTCACAAATCATGAATATCAACTTCATGTGGAAGTCAGGGCATTTCAGGGTTTAGATGCTTCAACAGAACAATAGGACATAAAATAAACACAGTTCATGAACATATGAAGGAAGTTAGAGCACCTTCAGTGAATTCTAAGTAACATACATTCATGCCACTGCAAGTAATTTAAAGAGGAAAACCATGAGAATATCAAACATCAATAACCCTTTTTGAATCCTGAGTGATGAAACCAATATCTCTGTATTAATATAAAAACACACTTTTTTTCTACAAAAAAATAGTATGCTTGTTAATGAAAACTGCCAACCATATGCAATTCGACTTCTTCTATTTTAGAGAGTCATAATTATATTCTTGGATTCTCTCCAATCACTTGAGAGAAATTAAAATTTTCTATCTTGACACGTATCAACTGCTAAAACAAACTTTAATTACATCTGACAGTTTAAACTGTCTGTTCTAGAGTCCTAATACAACTAGGATTAAAACTCTTTATTATAAATTAACAAACTTATCAAAATATTAAATATTCTATCCGAAAGCTACTCCTCTTAAAATTCTACTTTGATGATGTCCATCTCCTTGCTGTTTGATTGTATTGATTTGCCTCTAGTTATCTGCCCTGAAAGATAGGAACATGCTCCCTGAAAAATAGCTACGGTGTTTCATTTATGTTTATTCAAACCATCTGCTGACAAAATTATGCTCAAAACATGTGGAAAAGTCTTATTAAGCTCTTGTGACATCGTCCTTCCAGCTGTGCCCAAATCAAACCTTTGAAGAAATTCCCAAAACTGTTAACATTGCTGCGCTACGCAACTGTCTGTTGTTTTCGTAGCGCAGAACTTGACCTTTAAAAACTTCATTTGAAACCTTTGATTTTCTATGTTTTGCCATGGGATCTTCACTTGTGATATTTATACACTCTTTAGCAGCATCAAGGTTTTAAAAACATGCCCTTTCACCCTTTTAAACCTTGCAAAATTGTTTAAAATGCATCCTATATTAGTTTCGTAGCGTGCTATGAAACTGTTGTGCATGACACCTACAACAGTTTCGTAGCGCGCTACGAAACTGTTGTGTTTATCGTTTCACAACTTTTTTCCAAAAATTTGATTTTCCAACATTTACTTCCATCCTTCCAGTTATATATAGGCTTTCATAATCAACAAAAACCAGCTCTGAACTTCATCAAAAATGAAATATTTCCACATAACCTCAAAAATGTGTTAGGAGATGTCACTTACTGTTTACATTCATTTTGGTTGTGGTTGATATTCAGGCTTTGCTAGTTGTATCTCAAGATCTTCAACCTTCCTTCTAAGCCTTCTATTATTGGCTCTTAGTTCGGTGTTAACCATCCTTATGAACTTTGATTCCTTGATTGCAGGGACTGTCCATATGAAGAATTGATCTTGACTATTGATTGACTCAATGTTTGAAACATTTTCTAGCTCCCACAGACCTTTCAACCTCTCAAAGTTTGACCTTTCTACAACATGCATTCTCACTTTGTTCTTCAATTTATCTATTTCAATGTTTGCAAGTATGAGTTTTTCTTTAACCTCTTCATAACTACTCTTTTCTCTCTGAGTATTAAAAACTCCGTTTCTGTCTTCTTCAAGTATTTGAGATGATATATTTATGGTTTCTTCAAAAACATCTACATCCTCACCTCCTGTTTGGTCTATCTCCATGTCTGGCTGCTGCAATTTCTTACACTACCTAGTCAAGGGTTTTCTAGGCTTAAAAACAAACTTTGACACTTCATCCTCAAAATCTAATTTTTTGGATGTTCTAAATTTCTTTGATTTTCCACCTGTATCTAGTTTGATGAAATCTACTTGAACCAAGTGAGACTCTTCAATGTCAATAGCTTGTAATATATCATTCAAATCACCTCTTAATTCCAAGTTTCCATCTGTGACCACAGCCTTAGCCTTCTCCTTTGATCTCTGACTCCTAGTCAACTTCTTCTGAGCTGTTTTACTAGTTGAAATTTTTTGAATTGACTCTTTGACATGATTTCTCCTCTTTTGTTAAGATTGAGGAGTCCTTTGGATATTCAGTGATGTATTTATCATTGGTTCCATAACCTATTTCTTGGGCTTAAGCTTGAGAAACCTCCTTGATTTTGTTTTTGCAGGTTCAGTAGTCTTTGATGAAGATGTTTCTTTGACTTGAGGGCTAGCACCTTTTCCTTCAACTCCTATTCCACTCAAAAAGAAAAATGAAGACCATTCTCTATTCACTTTCTAAAGCTCATGCAAAACTATTAACTTGACTAGACCATGAGGAAATAATGGGGTTTCACATGCCTGCGTTTTCATATGAACTTTGTCTGCCATCTTGGCTAGACTTTGAAATAGAAATAAAGGTAAGTCTAGAGAGATTATTCATGTGAAATGAAATAAGAGTTTAAAGTGATAAGTGTAAACCTTGTGGTACCTCCCTTCGCAGGTGAAGTACCTTTGGATGTTATAGAGTAGATTGGAAAATGCATCCTTGACATAATTTCTTGGCACAACTTTGTTCAAATCAATATCCATAAACTCTGGTTTCAAAAAGATTTTGCAGGCTTGCATTTCAAACCTAAAATTATTGAACCATCTATCTTCCCCCCTTGGAATTTCAGTGACTTTTGATATAACTTCAGGAGAAATTATTAAATTGAGAAAACAAGCCTTTGTATTTGACCCTGTGAAATTCATGGTAAATTCTTTGGTAACCTGATTATGCCCTCCTTGAAGCTTTTTTCAAAACCTCTAGCACCCTACCTTCTTGAAGGCTTCTTCAACAGATTTATATCTTGTGAGAGCTTCTAAACCTTGAGGTTCTATTCTCAGACAGTGACCAGACCTATGATTTCTCTTTTCTTATATCATCTTCCTCCTGAAAACCTTGCGTCTTTAGAAAATCTGTAATAAATCTCCTTGTTGGATGGACTGGCTCGCTTGAAGATTTGGTTCAGCCTCGCTTGATTGAATTTCTACCTCGCTTGATTAGAAACCCTGTTTCAGCCAACAATTATTTTCAAAATCACTGAATTAGCAAGTATCGAAACTGCTGTCATAACATCAATTGGATTTTGCCTCGCTTGATTGAAAACTCTGCCTCACTTAAAAACTTAATGAGAGCTATGGTTTCTTATGATGAGCTTCTCTTTCAACAATAGATATGCATGCAGTGCTTTATTTGCATGAGATAAAATCAATGATAACCAACCCCTTTTCAAATTTGCAAAGGACCAATGAAAAATGACCCCTAATGGATCTCATAATGATTTCATAACTACTTTGGATGGTTGCATGCGTGAGGGAGGATTCGTGGACTGACACCATAATCATGAAAATTTAACCCAAACTGACGGATGTGACAGCTAAACTGAAAAGATTTGAATCCCCGATTTCGTAGTGTTGGTAATGTGATTTCGGGATTTTGTGCTACGAAAAGACTAGCATTTTCATAGTGCAGAAGCATTTTTTTACACTGAGCACGCTACGAAAATGTGGTTTCGTGGCTTATTCAATTTTTTTTTGAAAAATACTTAAACTATGGTTTTCAAAACGTGGCATGAGACTTCTAAAGAGTAAAATAAGGTTTATGCACTTTATTTGGTGATGAAATGAGACTTGTAACCTATGGCTTAGACCCTATAAAACATAAAAATGACTCAAACCCTATCTAATACCATGACTTAGGAGCCAGTATAAACTGACCAAGTTTAGAAAATTTTGATAGTGATAACAGTAACTCCACTTGGGATAGTGTGCCCTTATGGTACACTAAGAACTCGTAGCTCCAGTGCTATCCATTTTTTGATAAAAACAGAAATTTTGTTGACAAGCATCCTCTTCAAACTGTTGGGGCCGTCACTTCGGGCGTAAGATTTCTGTTTCATATTGTCATTTATTAGCAAAAACTGACAAAGATGAATATATACAATGTCATGAGTGATTTATAATACTTCAACAAACATAATGCTTTATGAACCTGCCATTAAAAGGCCCTCCAGCATATGATCCTCCATCAATTTCCTGCAATATGTAAGTGTTGTTCCCATGAAAACCAGCAATCTGAAAAGGACCCTTCCATAAATTCTCAAACTTACCATGCTTTCCCTTTTCCTCAATTTTGGCCTCTCATTTCAGCACTTTGTCATGAATTTGAAAACTGTCCTCTTTGATCTTCCTATCAAATGCATTCTTAATTCTGTTTTGAACATGCTAACGACTGTCATAAACTTCATTTCTCTTTTCTTGCAAGGCTATCAACTGGTTTATCCTCCTTTGGATGTCATTTGGTTCTTCTTCAAGTCCTTGAATTAACTTCATAACCGACACCCCAAGTGATGTTGGGAAAACAACTTCAGCCCCATAGACTAATTCATATGGTAAAGTTCCAATTGATCTCTTTGTACAAATCCTATCAGCCCATAAGGCATACTTCAGCTTTAAGTGCCAATATTTCTTGTTCTCCTGTAGTACCCTTTTGATGATTCTTACAATGCTCTTGTTTGATGATTCAACAAGACCATTACCTTGCGGATAGTATGATGTAGAGTGTCCAAGAGTGATGTGATATTGATGGAAGAAATTTATCATCTTCTTGGACTTAAATGCTTGAGAATTATCTGTCATAATATTCATGGGACAACTAAATCTTGACAATATATTATTCTCTAAAAAAGAAATAATAACAGAATCATTAGCTTGCCTTGTTGCTATCGCCTCTATCCATTTGGTGAAGTAGTTTTTTGCCATAAGAATCTAGCGATGCTACCCTGATGAAGATGGATGTATCTCTCCAACAAATTCTAACCCCCATTGCTGAAAAGGAGCTTCAACATAGATAGGAACCATAGGTAGAGGTACAAGCTTTCTTCTTCCTTCAAAAATTTGGCACTCATGACATGCAGCAATCCTTTTGTAAATGTCTTTAAACATTGTTGGCCAAAAATATCCATCTCTTAGGATCTTGTTTGTTGTAGCTTTCCAATAATGATGTCATTCGCAATCCCCTTTATGGAATTCTTCAATGATATTTTCAGACTCTTTTTCAAGTAGACAATTCAGCAAAAGTATTCCTACATCTTTCCAAAACAGATTTTTGTCATAAACAAAATATCGCAATGATTTCAGCTTAACAAACATTGCTTTGGACTTTGATAGATCAGTGGGAGCTTTATTATTCTGTAGGACAAAAACCACATCCTTATACCACTCTAAAGTAAGAAATTTCTCATCAATTTGGACGAATTCCTCTTCATTTTCAGAAATTTCTGATATTTCTGCATTCAGATTTATGTCAAGACAGTCCATATTTTACTGAGTCATTAGTTTCGCCAAGCCTTTTCCCTTCACCAACTTTCTTGGTTTGATGTCTATATCATACTTCAGCAATTTGGCAATCCATTTTCCCCTCTTTCCATCCAGATATTCCTGAGTTATAATGTCTTTTATCGCAACACTAGGAACATATGCTACGATGTGCGAATGCAAAATATAAATTCTGAAATATTTTATAGCTTTCACCAAAGCATAGGCTTGCTTCTCTAGAATATTATACTTCAGTTCAACATTTGCTAATGTCCTACTAAAGAAAGAAATAGGCTGTTCAATACCTTGCTTTCCTTTTTGTAGAAAAACTCCAGCAATTGTGTTTTCAGAAGCAGATGTAAAAACCAGAAATTCTTTAGAAAAATTCAAACTGATGAGCACTGGTGCTTGTGTGAGTGCCTTCTTGATTTCTTCAAAATATTTCTTTGCTTCAGCTATCCATTTAATGTCAACTCCTTTATTTAGAATCCTTGTTATATCTTTGAGAATCTCAGCAAAGTTAGGAATGAAACGCCTAACAAAATTCACTTTCCCAAGAAAATATTGAATCTCTTTCCTACTTCTTGGAAAATCTACCTTTTGAATTGCATTAACTCTATTAGGATCAATCCTAATTCCATCTTTAGAAATGATATGACCAAGTAATTTTCCTGAAGTTAAAGGAAATATGCTTTCAGTAGGATTAAGAGAAATACCAAACCTTCTACATTTCAACAGAATTTTTTCTAGGTGTTTCAAATGATTTTCTTCTTTCTTTGAATAGACTGTGATATCATTCAGATAAACAACTACTGACTTATCCTTTTATTTAGAAAAAACAATTTCCATTGCTCTTTGGAAAGTGGCTCCCGCATTCATGAGACCAAAATTCATTTTAGCATACTTGAATGTACCCCATGGTTTTGTGAAGGCTTTTTTTTCTTGATCACCTGGATACACAAGAATCTGATTATAACCTGAAAAACCATCAATCATAGACATCCTTGCTGAACCAAAAATATTTTTCAGAATTAAATCCATCTTAGGAAGAGGATAGTTATCCTTTAGTGAAGCCTTATTCAAATTTTTGATGTCAATACAAATTCTGATTTCTCCGCTCTTCTTCCTAACCGGTACCAAATTTGCAAGCCAATTGGAGAATCTGATTGGAACAATGATTTTTTCATCAAAGAGTTTCTTAATCTCCCTTTCAATCAATGGCATGAGAAGGGGGTTAATTCTCCTCAACTTCTGTTTGAATGGTTTCTCATTGTCTTTAATAGGAATAGTATGCTGAATAATGGAAGGATCATATTTATTTAAATCAACATAACTCCAAGAAGAAACATCCATAAACCTTCTCATCATCTCAATATATTTTAATTTCACATCAGCCGAAAGAAACTTCGAAATTTTTATCATTTTAGGCAAAGCTAATGTACCAAGATTACAGCTCTCTACTTCCTCTTCATCAACATGTAATTTTGGTGCTTTAAAAACATCATTATGATAAAAAATCTTCTCAAGGGGAATAAGACCCTTTGGTATTGCATTATTCTTCAATTCCAAAACTTCAGAATTACCTTTAGACTCAACAAACAGATTTTGCTGATGTACAAGTGTATTTTCAAAGTCTTCTTTCAACTCAATAAAATTCTTTACCTGCTGATCATCTTCAAAACCTTGCCAGTTTATGATATTGTCCGGTATAGATGTCCTATGATGAAATTCAATCTCATATTTTTCATTTGAATGCATACGAATGGTGAAAATACTTGCGGAGACAGCAAGGGAGTCAACAATAGAATTCTTCTCTCTATTTTTGACTATGAAGGAATAAGACTGAAAGTTTTCCAACATGTCTAAAACTAAATTTCTATAAGCCCTCATTCTTACATCCTTCGTTTGATAGACACCTTCAACTTGTCTAATAACCAATTTAGAATCTCCAAAAACATAAATATTTTGAGCCTTCATCTTTTTCAAAACATCTAGACCCAAAATCAAAGATTTATATTTAGCCATGTTTTTTGTGCAATCAAAATTCAGTTTGTAAGAGTAAAACTTACTCTCATCATTTGGATTTGTAATCCAAATCCTTGCTCCTGCCCCTTCTTTTCCTATTGATCCATCAAAGTACAATGACCACCATTCCTCTATCTCTTCATCATTTACTTGTCGATTTTCTGCATGCTGATTTTCTGAATGTTGATTTTCTGCTCTTATTTCTTCCTCAACACTATTAGCTGATTCATTGAAAAGAATGGCAGATCCAAGTTCAGTATCAAAGGCATAAATAGGAAAATTATGAGGCTTATCTTTGCTACTTACCATGTAAGCCATTCTAGTCTCTCGATACAATCTCCTTTGTTCACCAAAAACTGGAATAGTAGCGTAGGTAAGATCCATCTACATTGTGCCTTTGATTTTCGCATCCCATGATCTTGACAATAGCATACCAAACTTTTGAGGAACATCAACCACAACAATATCCATAACAATTGTCTTTGCTGGTATTTGCGTTAAACCAACAACAACATCTTTGATTAGACCAATACATTGAACTCTCTTTGAATCAAAAGAAAACAAATACTTATATGGTCTTGTGATTTGAAATCCTATCCTTTCCATGATAACTTTGGGCATAAGGTTATGTGAAGCCCCAGAATCTAGCATAGCATTATGCAAAGTCATATCATGAATACTAATGCTTACATAAAAAGGAGGAAACTCTTCATTTTGATCATCTTCTAACCTTAGACCCAAATATATAGTAGGATTATCTTCTTGGACATTCAAGATATCAGCAGCCCCTAGTTGTGAATTCAACATCTTAACTATCTTACTTCTATATTCATTCACCTTGAGAATCTCACTGAAAGGGACTGATATTTTAATCTTTGAAATTTCATTCTCAAGGTTGAAAATAGAAACAGATTTTTCAGCATCTTTGACAAAAGAAGGAAGTTGAGTGTCTTTCTTACCAATTGGAGTATCCTTTTTACCTTCAGCCATCTTTGGGGCATCATTATCAGCTTCGACAACCTTTGAAGCATCTTTCTTGGGCTGTGCTTTGTTTGCAATGATAGTCACATTTCAATTTCTAAGATTATATTGCTTTTGTAACTCAAAAATATCATGTTGATACCCTTTAAAATAATTTGATGGTTCTTCTCCTTGATTAGCCAAATTTGACTCATCATGCCCTTCTTTATTCAAGAATATTCCTGACATTTCTTCGTCAAGAAAATGGATGGATTCTTCAGGAATCTCAAGCTCATCTTCTTCATCTACTAAATTTTGTTGAAAAGGAGGTCTCACTGGAGGGTCAGCTTGTTAATTTCTATTCTCTCTTGGCCTTTCCTGATTTTGAGGTCTCCTAAATTGTGGATTTATGAATTGAGGTTCATGTTGCACATGAGGAACAAAAGTGTTACCGAGAGCTAACCTGTCAATCAAATTCTCCATGGTTTTCATCATTGAATCAAATTTGTCTTCAGAAGTTGAGGTGGATGGTTTCTCTTCTTCTTTCAGTTTAGTTTTTCCCATTTTTGAATTTTTAGCAGCTATCATGTTTACCTCAACCTTAACTACATCATTTTTCATTTCAGCAAGTGAAGGTGATTCTCTTTCTCTCAACAAGATAGAAAAGTCATAATGAAATTCTTCAGCATATCTCATTTGTGCTAAAGCTTCAGGAGGTTTCAAATGAGCTGGAATTGAGTCAAAAACTTTATTAAATCTCTTTGAAAAGTTTTGGATATATTCATCAACTTCCCTTCTAGGGCTATTGTATTTAGTGAGTGCTTGGACTAGATTGGTTCTATTACCCCATTTTCTTAAAAAATTGTCTTCAAAATCATTCCAAATTCTAATGCTTCCTGGTGCAAGGGCCTTAAACCATTTTCTAACTTCACCAATAAAAATCTGTGAAAATAACCTAAGCTTCACATCTTCATCATCAACTTCCTCCCTGTCTATGAAATCATTAAATCTGTCTACAAATTCCTCTGCTAAAATTTCCTCACCACTACCCCAAGTAGGAATCCTAGCAACATATTTACTAGGAAGGGCATGCAAAACAACAGGAAGTACAAGTGGTGCATACCTAGCAGGAGCAGCCATGATTGGAGGATGAACAGTAGTTTTAGGAGGGGCAGAAAAAGAAGATGAAGAGCTGATATAAGGAGGACTGATTGTTTTTTGTAAGCAAATGACAATAGAACTCCAATTTGGAAGGGGTAAACCAGCTTTGGATTTCAGCAAAACTTCGAAAGGATCAAGTTATTTGAGTTTATCTAAAGACTCTTTTTCTAGCAATAGTTCAGAGGTAACAGCTTCCCAAAACTCTTCCTTGTCTTCTTGTGTTACTAAGGCTGAAGTGTCAATTCCTCCCTTTTGCAAGTATAAGATAATATCAATGAGATCTTTTTCACTTTCTAATCTAAACAACACTTCATGAATCTTATCATCAACTTTATTATCTTCACAACCTCTTAATATTTCATAGGACAAAGATTTCGAATGAGATGGAGTACCTGATATTTCCAAAATACTTTGACTTTTTGAAATAGTGTTTGGATTGTCCATAGCGTTAGCTGGATTGGGATCAGGATTGCTCCATGTGCATCTCCTTCTCAAAGCCACCTTTAAATTTTGAAAAATGTATGGATTCACCAAGTTATATTGAAACCTCGTAAAACGTTCTGAGCTCCTGCTACCTTCAGAAGTTCAACTTTCTTGATTTTGGGAATGATTAATCTTGAGGCTCCCGGTAGACACACCAAAATGTTATCACAAAAATAGGTCCTTATAGGCTGCTGGTCAGGCTACCTCAGTGTAACTATTTCAAACCAAAATTTTAGTTGAGGCTTAGCCTCCTCAACCTGAGAGGGCTCTCTCAATAGGTTTATTATTTTCAAATAAGGATTAGATGGATAACTCTATGAGTAAAATGGATAATTGGTTGTACTACTAATCAACAAACATATATTGGGCTTATGGAGTCAAACGTGTTTTTGCAAAACATGAATATCAGCTTCATGTGGAAGTCAGGGCATTTCAGGGTTTAGATGCTTCAACAGAATAGTAGGACAGAAAATAAACACAGTTCATGAACATATGAAGGAATTTAGAGAACCTTTAGTGAATTCTAAGTAACATACATTCATGCCACTGCAAGTAATTTAAAGAGGGAAACCATGAGAATATCAAACATCAATTACCCTTTCTGAATCCTGAGTGATGAAACCAATATCTCTGTATTAATATAAAAACACATTTTCTGCTACAAAAAAACATTATGCTTGTTAATGAAAATTGCCAACCCTATGCAATTTGATTCCTTGTCATTTATAGAGTCATAATTACATTCTTGGATTCTGTCCAATCACTTGAGAGAAATTCGAATTTGCTATCTTGACACCTGTCAACTGCTAAAACAAACTTTAATTACATCTGACAGTTTAAACTATCTGTTCTAGAGTCCTAATAAAACTAGGATTAAAACTCTTTATTATAACTTAACAACCTTATCCAAATATTAAATCTTCTATCTGACATCTGCTCCTCCTAAACTTTGACCTTGATGATGTCCATCTCCTTGCTGTTTGACTATATTGATTTGCCTCTTATCTTCCCTGAAAGATAGGAACATGCTCCCTGAAAAATAGCTATGGTGTTTCATTTATGTTTCTTCAAACCATATGCTGACCAAATTATGCTAAAAATGCGTGGTAAAGTCTTATTAAGCTCTTGTGACTTTTTCCTTCCAGCTGTGCCCAAATCAAACCTTTGAAGAAATTCCCAAAATTGTTAACATTGCTGTGCTATGAAACTGTCTGTTGTTTTCGTAGTGCAGAAATTCACCTTTGAAAACTTCATTTGAAACCTTCAATTTTCTATGTTTTTCCATTGGATATTCACCCGTGATCTTTATACACTCTTTAGCAGCATCAAGGTTTTAAAAAAATTCCCTTCACCCTTTGAAACCCTGTAAAATTGTTTAAAATCATCCTACAGTAGTTTCGTAGTGTGCTATGAAACTACTGTTTCTATCTTTTCACAGTTTTTTTTCCAAAAATTTGAGTTTCCAACCTTTACTACCATCCTTCCAGTTATATATAGGCTTTCATAATCAACAAAAACCAACTCTGAACTGCATCAAAAATGAAATCTTTCCACATAACCTCAAAAATGTGCTAGGAGATGTCACTTACTGTTTACATTCATTTTGGCTGTGGTTGATCTTCAGGCTTTGCTAGCTTTATCTCAAGATCTTCAACCTACCTTCTACGTCTTCTATTATTAGCTCTTAGTTTTTTGTTAACCATCCTTATGAACTTTGATTCCTTGATTGTAGGGACGGTCCATATGAAGAATTGATCTTGACTGCTAATTGACTCAATGTTTGAAACCTTTTCTAGCTCCCACAGACCTTTCAACCTCTCAAAGTTTGAAATTTATGTTAGTTCCAGTCTTTGAAACCTTCCTCCAATTATCAAACATGCTCTTACAAAGTGATTTTAAGGTGTCAATGTCAAATTTTGTCATTTCAATGAGTCTTCAAGAAAAATTTGGTCACTAGGTATTAGATCTAGGGTTTGTTTTTACTCCTGTCAAAGTTGTCCAAATGTCGTTCCATGTCACCATTCAGTTGATTCTACCATCATTCAAAGGGTTGTCATCATCATGCTAGATTCCAAAGGGTCATTTTACACCTTGTTCATGCTTCAGTTGTGCCTAGGTAAGGTTCATTTCCCTTTCCTAGGGTTTTGAAGGTAATTTCTCTTGGATGGTCAAATAATCAGCAAAAATTGTATCATGATGTTCATACACCTTCCCCTATCCTTAATGTACCTTATTAAACACTTCCCATCACTGATATCCCTCAAATTCCTCATTTTCGCACAAACCCTAGTTTCTTGCTACAACTTGACAATTTTCTAGGCTAGGCCTATGTTTTTCCCTTTTGGACCTTTTCCCCTCACTCAATCTCTTAAATTCCACTTTCCCATGCTTCCTAACATCCCTCCCTACTTCTGAAAATTTTATCAATAATTTAGAAGCCCCTTATCCCCTTCATTTCACTTCATTTCGACAAATCCCCTGTTCCACACATCGGAATAGGTTTTACTTCAATGATGTTTCTGAGAAAGAAAAGATGAATTTGGGAAAAATGAGAGAGTTTTTTGTCCAAAATAGGCCATGGAAGAAAAACCTCCTTCACGTTTTACACAGGTGCCATGGTTTTAGATAAATTTCAAAAATACAGTTGCCTCAGGAGAATTGATGCACCTTTGAAGTGACCTTGGGAAAATCAAGCTTTCTCCTAGCTTGCTTGGCAAAATGACTTTCTTGATGAGTCAAATGATACCTAGACACAAATATATTGCCAATGAGCTATCATGAGCTCAATTTGGAGTTGAGGAAGACCTTCAAACATTGACTGTAATAGCACTCTGCCTTTAGGCAGCATCATTTTGCACATTTTGACCAGTCTTGGGAGATTTGATTTTTGACAGGGAAAATGAACTCCAAATAGAAAAATTCCAGTTGGGTTGGAAAGTAGACTCAATAATATTTATAACAAGCTATACCGCACCCAATTTGGACACCAAGAAGGCCTCCAAAAGTCTCCTGTGAAAAGGTGCTACACATTGAGAATTTTTTGCCTTAAAAAACAGAGTTTTCTGCCCATTGTGCCGTGCCACCTGCCGCTCGCTTTTGAGGGAGATCTCCTTTTGAGGAAAACTCATAATTTTTGGATTTTTCATGGAAAAATATGCATGATCACAAATGGAAAATAAATTTTGACAGGTTTTGAGGCCCCAAAAAGGTCAAAAACACCCCAAAAATGACCTTTATGGCCCTTTTTTGACACGCAGGAAGCAGTCTTGGGAGAACTCAGTTTTGGAGGGGAAAATGGAGGCCAAATTAAAAAATTCCACTTGTGCTGGAAAGTAGACAGGCAGAAATTTCCATCAAGCCCACTTGGATCAAATCTGGACACTGTGAAGGCTTCCAAAATCAGCTTCAAAAAGGCACTACGCATATGTAAATCAGCACGGCGCATTGGAGGAATTTTTCTCATTTTGGCCAAAAAACTCTGTTTTTCGCCTAGTTTCTTCACAGTTTGAATTTTATCCTTATAATTGTCAAAATCATGATGTAGTTCAATGTGAAATGATTTATTTTGATGTAATTATGCTAAATTTTCACTCATAGAGGTAGATTCGTCCATGAAAAAGTAGTTTGCAATTAAATGAATCAGTTCCCTAGTTTTTAGAGGCAAGCTGTTCCATTGCCTACTTTTTACTTCTCAGTTTAGAATTTGTTGGAATAGCTCCTAAAATCATGAGCTCGACCCCTAGAGGCTAGGATGAGTTGTTTTTTTCCTATATCTTGTGATTTTTCAGTCATTAGCATGGTTGGACTTTTGGGAAATGCTTTGAGCATTATTGTACATTCATCTCTGTAGTTTGGCAAAGGAATAGACCAAGGTTTGCAGCACTCTATGGGATTCATGTTGCATTTTGCTTTGATATTGTGTTTCTCTCTGTAACTGTAAGTTTACTTGTGTTTTATGTATTCCATTCTCTCTCTTATTTCTTCTTAACTAAAACAAACAAGGATAAAGGTAGAATCCATTGAAATTGCAGTGCTCTTCCTAGCTTTTGCTTAGTTATGTATGTTTTCAGTTGTTTGAAGAGGATCCCTGAATATTTCTTTCCCTATTCAACTCATCACCTATCCAAAGCTCTCCATTTCATTCAAATTGAAGTGTCAAATAAATTTCCTACCTTGCCCCATTGAGATCTCGGCAAAACTGAGCCTCATTCCCCAGACCCAAATCTGCCTTTCCATTTGAGCCAACAAAACATCATTAAATTCAATCAAACTATTTTGTACACATACCTAGCCTAAAATCAGTCTTCACACCAAGTCATGTCAAGCCTCATTGATCATTTTTTTCTGAGATTGACAAGGAGAGAGCCCTCTCCAGACCTGGTAGGGCTAGCTACCAGGTTAAGCGTGGTTTGATGTTACGCTATATTCTTCCTTTCTCAACCTGAGGTAGATTTAGGCCCCAACATAGTGGCGAATATACTGGGGAAGAAATTTTTTTTGTTTGCTTTATAAACTACAGACAGAGCCTAAAGTTAGCTAGGTAGCCTTCGAAATTCTCTTGCTTTGCATTAGCGAAAGTAGATGAATGCTGCTTCAGTCAATCTCCGGTCTAGTTTATGAACTGAACATCTGGTTTTCTCAGTAAAATCTAATCAAGTTCAGATCTGATTGTTGATGGTGGACAACAATCAGAAACTGCAAGGCTGAAATCATTCACCTGGTGACTCTAAATCAGTTTTGAGATCAGATCCAAGGACTCCACTGGAGGATGAACCTGACCAACAGAAACATGAAAGGACAATATGGAAAGATCATGTATTCAAGTTGGAATTTCATCCAAGACATTTTGTTCTTTGTCATAAATTATTTCTTCTCTTTTCTCGAGAATGTCAAGAAGGATTTGAAAAGTATATTGTATTTGAGAAAAGATCCTCGGCCTGCATTTGATTCCTTCCCTTTGAAGATTGTGAATACCAAAGATTTGCATGCTTTTGAGCTTGATCAAGACCTTTCTTCTGAATCTTGTGATGACCATCTTCAAATTGATGAAAATCAAGAGACCAAGACTGATTCTACAACATTTTTACATACCCCTATACCTTGTAAAATTCCAGATCGATACAAGCCTATGATTTTACCTCCTATACCCCATGCTTTCCCTAAAAATCATGACCTATATCTACCAAGATTTGATGGTGAACGTGACAACATCACTGCTGAGAGACATGTTCTGAATTTTGAGTCTTTTCTTGACCTTTTTGAAGTTGATGAAGAGGATTTAAGTATTAGGATTTTTTCTCTTTCTTTGCAAGGCAAAGTCAAGAGTTGGTTCAAAACCCTGCCTGATGCGAGCATCGCTGATTTCCAGCAGTTCAGCAAAGTTTTTGTCGACAAGTGGGTGGTAAGAAAAAACCCTTTCTTGATTATAGAAGAGTATAACCAGCTAAAAAGACTGCCAGGGGAGACAGTACAACAGTTTTCTGCCAGATTTAACAAAGTATATTTTTCGATGCCGATTAATATAAGGCCTCCTCCTAGATCTACTCTCTTGCACTCCCTGGGTGCCTTTGATCTGGAAATGGAGTTTCAGCTGAGAGAAAGGAATCTTGCAACACTTGAAGAGATGCAGAACAATGTAGTAGATGTAGAGGCTCATTTGTTGATCCGAAGGGCAAAGTTGAAGGAAGAAGAGATGAAAAACATAGATCCGGAGGAATCGACATCTACAGAGATAAAGCTTGACATTTTGGTAAGTGCAGTGGAAGAGCTGATGCAGAGGATCATCAAAAGGAATGAGTATAATGTTCAAGCTCATCGCTTGCTGATTTAAAAAGAACAAGTTGCTGATCCAAAACATCTTCTTTCTTATCCCAGTCATCATATATCTGATAAAGATTGTTTTATATATCATCTTGGAGAAGAGAGATCTGCTGATATGACATGTATGCTTGATGATGTGTTTTATACTGATGATTTTCCTCAGTTTGACCAGTATGATGACAATTATGTTCTCCAAACAGAAGCTAATCTTGCAGACAAATCAGCAGCTAGTTTGTGGAAGGAGGAATTTCAATTTTAGCAGCTTGAATACAATGTTCAGCCATCACATATCAGCTATGGAAATGACGAGGAAAGTGCAGCAAATTTTGAAGTAAGTGAAGGATATTTGCCCTTTTGTTTTGCCTCGTTTTAGTTCATCAGAGACAACATTCATGCAATCCGAAATCAACTGTCGACAAGTCTTGATTTGGACCATCTTGAGGGAAATAAAAACCTTCTTCAAGAATTCTCATATCCATATTTTCAGCCCTCGAATGCCATTGATTGTCAAGTTGCAGATGAAGACACAGAAGCTGGGACATCTGATCAAATTATACAAGATGATTCAGTACCATTTTGTTTTGAATAGTTCCAGTTTTTGAAGGGTAAATTGCATAGTATATCTTCAAATGAGAAGCATGTAGGAATCATGTAATCTCATCGAAACCAATAGAAAATGGGTTGCAACAGTATTTTCAAGTTTTTCACGATCTAATAGATGATGTGTTGGATGAGGTCTGCAGTAAAAGTCTTTCTCCATTGACTACATGTGAGCTTGAAATGTGTGCTGATATAAACTTGATCCGACAGTTGGTTTCTTTGTCATTTTTAGAAGGAGTCTCTTCACAAGGCTCAAAAAAAAGTTTTCATTCATGGTATGAGGAGAAGAGAAGTAATCCATTGGATGAGCTAAGTCCCAGTGTGCATGAACTTCAAGATCCTTATGCAGTGTTTTTGGAGGCGGATAGAGAATCCATATCATTCAACGTATCTGTTTCCAAGTTTTCATGGGAGTTTCCTTTTATTAGTTCTCTCTTGTTGTTCATAAGAGAGCACTTGCGTAGAATTAAAACAGCAGTCAGAATACTTACTTGGTTGCATTGCTTGTTTCATTTCACTTGATCAGGTGATGAATGAAACTATTAGAGTAGGTTTTGATGAATAAGCTCTAATTTGAGCATCATTTCCAGTTTGTTGGTTGTGTTTAAGTATCGAGTTAGTTTTTTGTTGAATGAGAGTCAATTTGTGTCATCAATTCATCAATTTTCAGTCATGCATTTCAGCTTGAGTTTTTGACTCCATTGCCCAATGGATGAAGGCACTCTCTGCTTTCCAAAGATCTGCCGTTCTTGGAACCTCCAAGGAGCTACCATCCCCATTGGAGCCAATGTTAGTGCCTGTCTTTGCAGCCTTCCTCTAGTGATAAAACATGCTCTTACAAAGTGATTTTAAGGTGTCAAGGTCAAATTTTTTCATTTCAGTGAGTCTTCAAGAAAAAATTGGTCACTAGGTATTAGATCTAGGGTTTGCTTTTACTCCTGTCAAAGTTGTCCAAATGTCGATCCATGTCACCATTCAGCTGAGTGTACCATCATTCAGAGGGTTTTCATCATCATGCCAGATTCCAAAGGATCATTTTACACCTTGTTCATGCTTCAGTTGTGCCTAGGTAAGGTTCATTTCCCTTTCCTAGGGTTTTGAAGGTAATTTCTCTTGGATGGTCAAATCATCAGCAAAACTTGTATCCTGATGTTCATACACCTTCCCCTATCCTTAATGTACCTTATTAAACACTTCCCAGCATTGATATCCCTCAAATTCCTCATTTTCGCACAAACCCTAGTTTCTTGCTACAACTAGACAATTTTCTAGGTTAGGCCTGTGTTTTTCCCTTTTGGACCTCTTCCCCTCACTCAATATTTGAAATTCCACTTTCCCCTACTTCCTAACGTCCGTCCCTACTTCCAAAAATTTTCTCAAGAATTTAGAAGCCCCTTATCCCCTTCATTTCGCTTCATTTCGACAAATCCCCTATTCCACACATCGGAATAGGTTTTACTTCAATGATGTTTCTGAGAAAGAAAAGATGAATTTGGGAAAATCGAGAGATTTTTTTTGTCCAAAATAGGCCAAGGCAGAAAAAAATTCTTCAATTTTTACACAGGTGTCATGGTTTTAGAGAAATTTCAAAAATACAGTTGCCTCAGGAGAATTGATGCACCTCTGAAGTGACCTTGGGAAAATCAAGCTTTCTCCTAGATTGGTTGGCCAAATGACTTTCTTGATGAGTCAAATGGTAACTAGACACCAATATATTTCCAATTAGCTATCATGAGCTCAATTTGAAGTTGAGAAAGACCTTAAAAAGTTGACTGCAATAGCACCCTGCCTTTAGGTAGCCTCATTTTTCACATTTTGACAAGTCTTGGGAGATTTGATTTTTGATAGGGCAAATGAACTCCAAATTAAAAAATTCCAATTGGGTTGGAAATTACACTCAATAATATTTCCAATGAGCTATACCATGCCAAATTTTGACACTAGGAAGGCCTCCAAAACGCTCCTGTAAAAAGGCGCTACGCATTGAGAAATGTTTCCTTAAAAAACAGAGTTTTCTGCCCAATGCGCCGTGCCACCTGGCGTTCGCTTTTGATGGAGACCTAATTTTGAGGAAAACTCAGAATTTTTGGATTTTTCATGGAAAAATATGCATTCTCAGAAATGGCCAATAAATTTTGACAGGTTTTGAGCCCCCAAAAAGGTCAAAAACACCCCAAAAATGACCTTTCTGCCCCTTTTTTGACACATAGGAAACAGTCTTGGGAGAACTCAGTTTTGGAGGGTAAAATGGAGTCCAAATTGAAAAATTCCACTTGTGCTGGAAATTAGATAGGTAGAAATTTCCAACAAGCCCACTTGGAGAAAATTTGGACACTGGGAAGACCTCGAAAATCAGCTGCAAAAAGGCGCTACGCATAGGGAGATCAGCACGGCGCATTGGAGGAATTTTGCTCATTTTGGCCAAAAAACTCTGTTTTTCGCCTAGTTTCTTCACAGTTTGACTTTTCTCCTTCTAATTTTAAAAATAATGATGTAATTCAATGTGACATGATAAATTTTGATGTAATTATGCTAAATTTTCACTCATAGAGGTAGATTCATCCATGAAAAAGTAGTTTACAACTGAATGAATCAGTTCCCTAGTTTTTAGAGGCAAGCTATTCCACTGCCTACTTTTTAGTTCTCGGTTTAGAATTTTTTGGAACAGCTCCTAAACTCATGAGCTAGACCCCTAGAGACTAGGATGAGTTTTTTTTTGCCTATATCTTGTGATTTTTTAGTCATTAGCATGGTTGTACTTTTGGGAAATTCTTTGAGCATTATTGTACATTCATCTTTGCAATTTGGCAAAGGAATAGACCAGGGTTTGCAGCACTCTATGGGATTCATGTGGAATTTTGCTTTGATATTGTGTTTCTCTTTGTAAATTTAAGTTTACTTGTGTTTTATGTATGTCATTCTCTCTCTTATTTATTCTTAACTAAAACAAACAAGGATAAAGGTAGAATCCATTGAAATTGCAATTCTCTATCTAGGGTTTGCTTAGTTATCTATGTTTTTAGCTATTTGAAGAGGATCCCTGAAGATTTATTGCCCTATTCAAATCCTCACCTGTCTAAAGCTCTCCATTTCATTCAAATTGAAGTGTCAAATCAATTTCCTACCTTGCCCCATTGAGATCTCTGCAAAACTGAGCCTCATTCCCCAGACCCAAATCTGCCTTTCCATTTGAGCCAACAAAACATTATTAAATTCAATCAAAATCTTTTGTACACATACCTAGCCTAAAATAATTCTTCACATCAAATCATCTCAAGCCTCATTAATCATTTTTTGCTAAGATTGACAAGGAGAGATCCCTCTCCAGACTTGGTAGGGCTAGCTACCAGGTTAAGCGTGGTTTGATGTTACCCTAGATTCTGCCTTTCTCAGCCTGAGGTAGATTTAGGCCCTAACACTTTCTACAACATGCATTCTCACTTTCTTCTTCAATTTATCTATTTCAATGTTTGCAAGTCTAAGTTTGTCTTTAACCTCTTCATAACTACTGTTTTCTTTCTGAGTATTAAAAACTTTGTTTCTGTCTTCTTCAAGTATTTTAGATGATATATTTATGGGTTCTTCAAAAACATTTACATCCTCACCTCTTGTTTGGTCTATCTCCATGTTTGGCTGCTGCAATTTCATACACTTCCTAGTCAAGGGTTTTCTAGGCTTAAAATCAAACTCTAACACTTCATCCTCAAAATCTAATTTTTTGGATGTTCTCAATTTCTTTGATTTTCCACCTATATCCAGTTTGATGAAATCTTCTTGAACCAAGGGAGACTCTTCAATGTCAATAGCTTGTAATATATCATTCAAATCACCTCTTAATTCCAATTTTCCATCTGTGACCACAGCCTTACCATTCTCCTTTGATATCTGACTCTTAGTCAACTTCTTCTGAGTTGTTTTACTAGTTGACTGTTTCTCAATTGAATCTTTGACATGAGTTTTCTTTTTCTGTGTAGATTAAGGAATCCTTTGGATATTTAGTGATGTATTTATCATTAGTTCCTTAACCTGTTTCCTGGCCTTAAGCTTGACAAACCTCCTTGATTTTTTTTTTGCAGGTTCAGTAGTCTTTGATGAAGATGTTTCTTTGACTTGAAGGCTAGAAGATTTTCCTTCAACTCATATTCCACTCAAAAAGAGAAATGCAGACCATTCTCTATTCACTTTCTGAAGCTCATGCAAAACTATTAACTTGACTAGACCATGATGAAATAATGAGGTTTCACATGCCTGAGTTTTCATCTGAACTTTTTCTGCCATCTCGAACAAACTTCAAAATAGAAATAAAGGCAAGTCTAGAGAGATTATTCCTGTGAAATGAAATAAGAGTTTAAAGTGATACGTGTACACCTTGTGGTATCTCCCTTCGCAGGTGAAGTACCTTTTGATGTTATAGAGAAGATTGGAAAATGCATCCTTGACATAACTTCTTGGCACAACTTTGTTCAAATCAGTATCCATAAACTCTGGTTTCAAAAAGATTTTGCAGGGTTGAATTTCAAACCTAAAATTCTTGAACCACCTATCTTCCCCCCTTGGAATTTCAATGACTTCTGATATAAATTCAGGAGAAATTGGTAAATTGACTAAACCAACCTTTTTGTTTGACCCTATGAAATTCATGGAAAATTCTTTGGTAACCTGATTATGCCCTCCTTGAAGATTTTCGCAGAACCTCCAGCACCCTACCTTCTTGAAGGCTTCTTCAACAGATTTATCTCTTGTGAGAGCTTCTAATCCTTCAGGTTCTGTTCTCAGACAGTGACCAGAACTATGATTTCTCTTTTCTTCTGTTATCTTCCTCCTGAAAACCCTATGTCTTCAGCAAATATGTAATAAATCTCCTTGTTGGATGAACTGGCTCGCTTGAAAATTTGGTTCAGCCTCGCTTGATTGAAGTTCTTCCTCGCTTGATTAGAAACCATGTTTCAGCCAACAATTATTTTCAAACTCACTAAATTAGCAAGTATCGAAATTGCTGACATAACATCAATTGGATTCTGCCTCGCTTGATTAAAAACTCTACCTTGCTTGAAAACTTAATGAGAACTCTCGTTTCTTATCATGAGCTTCTCTTTCAACTATAGATATGCATGCAGTGCTTTCTTTGAATGAGATAAAATCAATGATAACCAACCCCTTTTCAAATTTTCAAAGGGCCAATGACAAATGACCCCTAACGAATACCATAATTATTTCATAACTGCTTTGGATGGTTGCATGCATGAGGGAGGATTCGTGGACTGACACCATAATCATGAAAATTTAACCCAAACTGACAGATGTGACAGCTAAACCGAAAAAAATTGAATCCCATATTTCATAGAGCTGGTAATGAGATTTCGAGATTTTGTGCTACGAAAAGACCAACGTTTTCATAGCGTAGAAGCAGGTTTTTAAACAGTGCACTACGAAAATGTGGTTTCGTGGCTTATTCAATTTTTTTTTGAAAAATACTTAAACTATGATTTTAAAAACGTGGCATGAGACTTCGTAAGAGTAAAGTAAGGTTTATGCACTTTATTTGGTGATGCAATGAGACTTGTAACCTATGTCTTAGACCATATAAAACATAAAAATGACTCAAACCCTATCTAATACGATGAATTAGGAGCAAGTATAAACTAATCAAGTCTAGAAAATTTTGATAGTGATAATAGGCAATAAAGGCTGTGGTAGTACCAGGGGGGCATACCATGCTTCCATGATGGGAGGTAATGGAATCCAAGGAGGATTTACAAGGAGAGGGTTTATGAGTGGAGGCGGAGGATGAAATGGAGTGGTCTGCATAGTGGATGTGTGAATGGGGGTGGTAGATATACTTGGACCAGAAAGATGAGATTGAGTAGATTTGGATCTAAATGAGTCAAAGTGTTGGAGAAGCTAAAAATCGGGAGGAGTGGAGGGAGAGGCTTCTCTATTAGGAATTTTCTGCAAGTATACAGGCTCAACGTTGGTCTGGTCTATCCCACTTTGAGACTTAGTTCTGAATATGTTTTTTCTATAGTGTAAGTCAAATTGGGTATCTTGCAAGGCTGTGAGGTTTTCAGGGACAGAACTTGCTTTGTGAATGGGCCTAAAAATAGTTGAATCTTCAGTCCTAGAAGTTTTCCATAAGATTCTTTCTAGTTCATCAACTATGGTAGGAGGGTTTGGGTTAGGGTGAGATCTAGCGCTAATTCTTTGTGAAGCCAGATTTCATACCCAAAACATAGAGAGGCTGATAGTTTACGAGATTTTTGAAAAATAAACATATCTGTAAGGGTACTAATTTCACACAGTATGTAATAGGGCCTTACATTGTTATCATTGATTTATATATTCCTAGGGGAGTCTGTGAGAAATAGTGGGGCCAACAGGGCTACTGAAGACCAGTGGAGTCACTAGGTGGATGATGCTTACTATTTTGAAGATGTACTTATTGTCCACTAGCAACAACTGAATACCAATATAAGGATGTTTTTGAGTTTTCTGAGTTCTTTGTGTAACACTAAGCCTTTCAATGAGTGTTCTCTAGTATGGTCACCATGGTGCTAGTATGATGAATCAACTAGATATCACTCTTGTCTAACACTTGATTTATCTAAGTTTTGACAAGGGATTTGTGAGTTCTTAAGGAATTTCTAAGCTTGTTAGTTACTCATGTCCCGAGTAGAGTCGCCATTATGTTAGGTCCCCGTAATTTGTCAGATTGCAAGACCAAATGTACAAGGGTAACATCAAACCAAATTTGGATTCCTAGGACCTAACCTTCCTGGACTCAGAGACGGCTCTCTCTATATTTTTGTAGAAGATGTAAACTTGATTGATTTTAGGGTTTTGATTTTAGGCTAGCTATAATGATTAGGGTTTGTTTGTTTGTTTTGTTTGGTTGGGTAGGTTTTCAAGAAGAAAAAATAGAGTAAGAGAAACTCAAACCATTGGGCTAGGGATTTTGCAAAAGGTCTTGAAAAGTACAACAATAGGTCAAGGGTGTTTCATAGGGCAAGTTAACAAAGCCAAATGGATCTAAATAGGTTTAGTGACTTTGAAATTAACATAAAGTTGTGAATTCAGTAGGTTTAAAGGGAAATTAAGGATCCTTGAACATACTGGAAAAAGAAAAGATTTTAGGATGATATCATAATAAAACTTAAGAGTAGTTAAGAATTCTTCAACTAGACTTAACTAGAAAAACCTCAAAACAACAATCAAGTAATCCTAGAGAGCAGTTAAGAATTATCTAAATATTAATTTAAGACAAAGATAACTTTTAAGATAAAATTTCAGTGAAACTATAGAGCATTTAAGGATTTTTTAATCAAACTTCAAAGAATAAAACTTAGAGATAAAAGGATGTAGACAGAAGTAGGGTGACAAGATAACATATCCAATGATCCGAATGGAAAATGGCATCAGCCCATGGTATTCATCTACCCAGGTTATCCATCCACCCATGGTATTGTAAATGGCATTGACCCATGGTATTCATCCACCCATGATATTTATTCGCCCATGGTATTGTAAGTGACCCATGGTATGTATCCACCCATGGTATTCATCCACACATGGGATTTACCCATGGTATTCTAAGTGGTATCTACACATGGTATTGGCCCATGGTATCCACCTATTGTATTCTATCTCAAGAAAAGGCTATAAATAACAAGCCTCACTTTGTAAAAGGACATATTGTCCGCCACAATGTAGCTTCTACAGTTATTCTCTGTTTTAATAAAACAAGTTTCTTTGTGGTTTTATTTGTAATGTGTTCTCTCTTTTTTTTCTGGCATTCTAATTTTGCAGATCTGGTCACATCCATTTCATTTTTTTTTAGATCTTGGGGGCCTCCTCCCAAGATCTGGATCAGTGGTATCAAATTCAGGTTACGCCTCCATGGGAATGAGGGTCTGAAACGTATTTCAGTTTCAATGTTTTGCAGCAATCTTCAGCAAAATCCGTGATTTTTTTTGGGCGGCGAGTTTTCAAATCAGATCTGAAAATTTTGGTGAAAAATTTACAAAAAATAAGACCATATCTATATTCCTTGTGAAAAAATACTCAAATTTAAAAAACAAATCAGCCAAATTGGAGTTTGGATGACAGAGATATCGCTGATTCAAAATCAGCAATGTTGAGGCAATTTTTCTGACGACAATTCATTGACGGTGGCTCTCCTGTCAGTTTTTTTCAATTTTTAGTGAAACTTTTCAGAATAATGGATATATATATGAGCTCCTCTTGAAAAATCACCCAATTTAAAAAAAAAAATCAGTCGAATGAGAGTCCGGATGTGGGAGTTATCGTTGATTTAAAATCAACTATTTTTTCAAATATTTTGTGACGGCGAGACAGTTCCAGCGCAAATCTGAGAGTCTAGGGTCTCCAGATAGTGGTTTCAAACACATGAGAAGATGTATAATGATCATTCCATTTCCAAAAGAATTTTATAATAAATATTCTAAGTTATATTGACTGAGTTATGCTCATTTTAAATCTGGAGCAACATTCGGAGCGGGTTCCCTTTGGAGACGTGCCCTCCCACCCCGCTTTAGTAGGCACCTACTTCACATTCATCAGTTTCATAATAGCAGCGTTCGACTTGGATTATTTGGAGATGTTCCCTCCCACCCCAAGCTATGTAGGCACCTGCTACTTCATCAACAATCAGCATCACGGTTATGGTTCAACCACACAAAATCTTTTTCATCGAAGTCCATTTTCTAGGCCGCACACTGTTAGCTACAAAGTTGGTCACAAGCATTACAGGGTATCTCTATCCTTGGATATTCGTTTTTCATCATTTTGGTTCATCCAAAAACCCACACTTCATCGAAGTCCATTTGCTAGGCCACACACTATCAATATCACAGTTGGTCACAAGCATCACAGGGTATCTCTATCCTCATATCTTCGTTCATCACGGTTATGGGTTAAATACGCAAAACATTTCTCTTCAGTGGCTCTTCATATTCAACAAAGGCTTCTCAGGAGGGAACTTCATGCAATGGGGACCATTACTTCTTAAGGAGGGAGGAATGATCCGAATGGAAAATGGCATCAACCCATGGTATTCATCTACGTAGGTTATCCATCCACCCATGGAATTTACCCATGGTATTGTAAATGGCATCAACCCATGGCATTCATCCACCCATGATATTTATTTTCCCATGGTATTGTAAGTGACCCATGGTATGTATCCACCCATGGTATTCATCCACAAATGGGATTTACATATAGTATTCTAAGTGGTATCTACACATGGTATTGGCCCATGGTATCCACCTATGGTATTCTATCTCAAAAAAAGGCTATAAATAACAAGCCTCACTTTGTAAAAGGATAGATTTTCTGCCACAATGTCGCTTCTACAGTTATTCTCTGTTTTAATAAAACAAGTTTCTTTGTGGTTTTATTTGTAATGTGTTCTCTCTTTTTTTTTCTGGCATTCTAATTTTGCAGATCTGGTCACATCCATTTCATTTTTTTTTAGATATTGGGGGCCTCCCCAAAAGATCTGGATCATCCAACTCTAAAGTTTTTGTCCTATTCTCAGAGTAACCATGAACATAATGTAAAAAAAGAAAAACATTAAAAAGAGTGGAATAACATCACCATATAACAAAGCTCATGAATCCTAGGAATGTGCTAGTTCCATTGATATTCAATCCAAGAGATTTACAAGGCTCCAAAGCCAAACTTCATCAAAACTCAGATTCTATGCTCAGCTCATCAATCAACCAACATGAATAATGAGGCCTCCATGCAGTATTTAACTTTCAAAGGAAGATCAAAACCATAGCTAGGGTTTTGGAAACCATTAATTACTCATAAATATCAATTTTTCATATGAGACCATGCAAGGCCCAAGGCACAAATATCCTAACTTAATAAATGAAAAAATAACTCCTAACAATAACTCCTCAACTAATTTAGGAAAAAAAATGACGTTGAGGCTTCTAAATAGCTTTCAAAATATCTCCAAGTGTGTTTTGTTGAGTTTCTGGCAAGGGCACAACAATGAGGTTCAAAGGCACAACGCGAGGCCAAGGGCGTAGCGCCAAAACTAGAAAAATTGGTATTTTTGCAGTTGATCTGTGGAGGCCTTCCCGATGTCCAAATGAGCTCCATGATAACTCATTGGAAATTATGGCCCCTCTACTTTCCAAAATTGCCTTTAGTTTCCTAATTCGAGTCCATTTACGTATTCAAAAACCACTTTTTCGAAGACTACTTAGGTCGCAGCGCTAGTGCTGAAAATAGGGAAGAAAGGTGAATTTTTGCATGTTTTTGGAACTTTTGGAGTACCAGTTTTCCTCTAAATGTGCTGAAACGTTTTGAGGGTGACGTTGTAATATACAAAAATAGGGAAAATCTACAATAATAAGAATATCTTAAGATATTCTAAAGTTGGAGCTACAACAATATGTAAACAAAACAATGGAGTAGCAGTAATAAATCAACTCATAGAATGTGATAATAACTCATAGCCATCTTATTATGTTGCAACAGAAATTTTTTAACAAGATCATGAGGAAAGAGCTACTCAAGATAGGCAAAATCAACATCAAGAAACAAGTACATAAAATATGATCAAACACTACTACATAAGAGTGCCCAAGGCTATGAAAGTGCAGTTTTATTAGAGGAACTACTTCTGGGAAGTGTCAATACACATATATAACAATGTAAAACTCATAAAATGTGGGGAGCAAAGATATAAACCCCCAAGACACAATTCCAAGACAATCCTAGAAGGATTTCCTGAAATCTGTAAAATGGAAAAAATGCCGGAGTAGCAGGGTTGAGTAGGAGTTGCAAATATAGAACTCGATGGAAATGGATGTAGATGATGTACAAGATAAATATACCTCCTCCAATGGATCTTCCAAGTGAAAGGCTGATCCTAACACTGAAGATATCACCCTCAAAACAATCTGCAAAACCCCCACTATAAATGCTCACTAGAAATAATGAAGTCAGTGAGGGATACTGCGCTATACATGCAAGGGAATGGGTTGGCCCAATGCCAAGATCTGGAATAAGCTCTGAAACCTTCCTCACTAACCTCCCAAAGGAATGGAAGCTCCCTCGTCTGAAAAATAGCTTCGGAAATGGTGTTGTGGGACCTCCACTGCAACACCCTGCAACACAACGTTATACTTTAGCAGAAATATCGATGTAGCTGAAGGAGGTGGCTTGGCCTTGAGCCTGAATGTGGAGAATGAAGTATAGGATCCTTCAAGATGCCTTCCTTGGAAGGAGAAGGATTCCTAAATAGGATATCCTTGTGCTAAACAGTAATGCAACTCTGCTAAACAGTAAGAGACTGCACAAGAGTCTAAATAGACCATAAAATTAATAATTCACAACACGAATCATAATAGTTGCCTTGCCCTCCTTTTAAACAAGTGAAAACTCTCTCCCGATGGGTCCCACTCCTTGGGGTTTCCTCCACCAAGGAAACTTCCTCCCATTCATACTACGTTGTCTCTCCAAGTGGTCTCCACCTCTTATCCCAGTGTTGTTGACTTGGTCAATCTTAACCTTGTCCTCATGCAAAAGTAATATTTCATACTTGAGGGTATGAAATATAGCTCTTATGAATATCCCTTTTCATATTATGAGGAATTTTATTCATTCTTATGCAATGTATGGGCCTCCTTACACATTTATTTACCTCCTATGTGTAAACAACAAAATTCAATATTCCATTTAGCTGTGTGCTAAAGTGGGAATATTACAGTCCGCCCCTCCCAAATGTTGCTTGTCCTCAAGAAACTGCAAATATAAAACTAAGGGGCCTTCTTGAGGCATGAGGTCTAGTAGGATTTGGGATCTAACATCCCCATATGAAGCTCCCATCCCCAAGAAATCATCCACAAAAAATGAGTTACCTCCCAACATGGCAACTCATACAAATCCTCCTCCATCTTGAGCTCTAGCAATGTAGCTGGGATGAAAATCTGATCTTCGTAGACAAAATAGTCTACCCTACACCATCCTCCTCTCCACTTGAGATAAGTGTAGAGTGTCTGCTAATCCTGGGCTACAAATGTTTCCCTCAAGCGGCAAGAAGAAGATTGGATCCTCAAAGATCACCTCTCCAACGTTATGAATCATGTTAGCCCAAATATCCCCATATATGATGAGTTGGAAATCATCATCATATGGCATCACATCAATCATATGGCTCAACCCATCAGGAAAAAAATTCTTTTCTATGGTAGCCATACCATCTCCCATGCTCCCCTTAGAACATGTAGTGAAGAAAGTGTGGGGAGTTTCTCCCTCAAAGGACACCTCTACCCAATGTGCCTCTCCCCCAATCATGCTCCCAAGAAAAACAATAACAGTACCAATAAAGGAAACAATAATGAGAATCATGCTTGCTTCCATAGGTAGTAATGGAGAAGGGAAATGGTCCCTCAAATGCAACCAGCGCAGCTTGAACCTCAACTAGAATAGATAATGAAAAAGAGTGAAGTTTCTCAACCACTTGCTTACTGCCCCATTATCCTCATGTGTTTGGAGAAAGTGAATGATGTATTGTGCAAGGTGAGTATTTTCTCTACAAGAAATATCCTCCCCAAATCCTCCTAGGGAGTGATCATCTATAGTGGCCTTAAGTAGACCATGAAATCTAGAAGGAATAATATTCCTCCTTTGAGAAAATTCCTGCACATATATGGTTAAGAGATGCATACATCTATATAAATTATTATGCAAATCAACAATACCCTTACCATATGTCTTGCTCATACAAATCGAGTGGCTCATAGATGAGTCTCCTCTCATCCTAAAAGAGAAAAGAGGTAGCTGTGATAACTCTTCCAAAGAGTTATGTCTCTCCTCCATCTCCGTATGATCCATCCATCTCCTCATATGCTGATATATCTCCTCCTCAAAGCCCTTAAAAAAATACCCCTCCATGATGGTGTGGTATGCTCTCATGGAACAAGTGTGGCTAAAAAGGAAATCCTCATGAACTGCTTATAGCAAATTCTCCTTGAGCTTGGAAGCTCCAGATAAGAAGATCATACCATGATAGTAGATGACCCCATCTCTGACTGAATATCCCTCCTCATGAAACTGGTCATCCAATATCATGCAAGTAAAATATCCTTGGAATACTCCACCAATAGCTGGGAGTTGCAATACGGATCTATCCTCCATAGTGATAGCGTTGATGATCTCTCATGAAGAACATATGTATTATGTTCACCCTCCACTTTGACATCTCCCATGCAAAAGATGAAAGTTGGAAGGCTGTTATCCTTCCACTGATGCTTCTGCCACATCGCAAAATATAAAATGCGAGTGGGTAAAGATGATATTGAGAGAATGTCTCTCTCCTCCTTGAGCCTACCCAAGACTCTTAGTGTTGTAAAATGACCTCCCAAGGTCTCCACTCCTTTGAAATCAATGAATGGTTCCTCAAAATGTGAAGCATCTCTCATCATCTGTTGATCTGGTGGTCTCCTTGGTGAAATGTCTCCATGCAATGAGACATCATCATCAAGAGTAGACTGCATATATGAATGGAAAAACTTGTCCCTGCTCTCACTGTGCAATCCAATCTCCCTCTTAGGTGCACCAACCTCATGAAATAGAGAGGGGTGTGTGCTCCACATCACATGATGTTGGTCATCCTCCTTATCCCCTCCTTGTATCTCCATAGTTCCACACCTTGTCATCAATGAAACATGTAAAACATGAGTTATGCCTTGATCTCCACACATGAGATCCTGGGGACTTCCTTGTAAAGATACAATAATCCCTCTAGTTGCATCAAGAGCTCCCCCTTCCTCTACATGAGGTGCTAGATCAACTCCAAATCTGACAACGTTGTTGCCCTTAGCCTCCTCAACATGAATGGGAAACCCTCCAATGATTGGATCCTCTTTTGGAAAAGGGATTTCCTTCCCTTCTTGTGCCAAAATACAAGATGAAGGTCTTTCCTCCAACAAATTATAATGCAAGATATCAAAATCGTCTATGGTTTTCTGAAGTGGTTTTGAGTCTATGGTTTCCTCCATCACATGCAAGGGTTTTTTTTGTTTAAATTTGTTTGTATTCTCCACATGTGTTTAATAATTCTTCCTACCAAATATTTCCACCAAAGTTTTAATGAACCCTGCATAGGAAGAAGTATTTTCATTCAAATAAAAAGACTCAAATATCCACCATGCATAGGCATTACCTCCAAAATGCAACGCTTCTACTCTGATGGCTTCATCTTCATAAATTTGATGTTGCTGCAAAAAGGTGTTTAGCTCTTCCACCCAAGCCCTGGCTAAACATGTAGGGAAACCATAAAAGGTAGATAGAAGAAATATATTTGCATTATGGTGCTTGTTCCTCCTCACCTTGATCTTACAAAACTCTGGGAAAGTGATATGATCTCTAAACCTTTGAGTTTGAGATTCATATTCATGCAAAAACCCACTAAGAGTTCCCCTCTCAGGAATTCCTTCTTCCTCCCTTTCTCTCATGGAAAATCTGGGCATGAGACTATGTTGTGCATCATAGGGTGTGGCTGCATGCTCGCACTCCCTATAAGAAAATCTAGAGTTTGAATCAGTTTCAAATCCTCTTGGAGATTCTGCATACATCTCCCTTCTTATCTTCTTGAAATCTTCATGAATGCTCTGTACAAATCTTGGAAGAAGCTTTGTAAGTCTATTTTCCTTTCTTTCTCCACATAATGGAGTCTTCATCTTATCTTTTATTGATAGCATGTTGGCTGAGTTCCACTGGCTGAGCCAAGATTATGCTCCGATGCCACTGTAATATCCCAAAATAGGGAAAATCTAAAACAATAAGAATATCTTAAGATATTCTAAAGTTGGAGCTAAAAAAATATGTAAACAAAACAATGAAGTAGCAATGATAAATAAATTCATAGAATGTGAGAAGAACTCATAGCCATCTTATTAAGTTATAGCAGCAAAACGTATACAAGATCTTGAGGAAAGAGTTACTCAAGATAGGCAAAATCATCCTCAAGAAGCAAGTACATAAAATATGATCAAACACAGCTACGCAAGAGTGCCCAAGGCTATGACAACGCAGTTTTATTAGAGGAATTGTTGCTGGGAAGTGTCAATACAAAAATATAAAAATTTACAGCTCATAAAATGTGGGGAGAAAAGATATAAACCCCCAAGACACAATTCGAAGACAATCTTGGAAGGATTTCCTGAAATCTGTAAAATGGCAAAAATACCGGAGTAGCAGGGCCGAGTAGCAACTGCAACTCTAGAAATAGATGGAGATGGATGTAGAGAATGTAAAAGCTGAATAGACCTCCTCTAATGTATATTTTAAGTGAAAGGCCGATCCTAACACTGAAGACATCACCCTCCAGACAATCTACAAAACCCCCACTACAAATGCTCACTGGAAATAACGTTGTCACTGAGGGATACTAAAGTGTATATGCAAGTGAATGGGTTGGCCCAATGCCAAGATCTGCAATAAGCTCTGAAACCTTTCTCACTAACCTCCCAAAGGAATGGAAGCTCCCTCCTCTAAAAAATAGCTCCGGAAATGGTGTTGTGGGACCTCCACTGCAACACCTTGCAACACAATGTTATACTTTAGTATAAATAATGCTATAGCTAAAGGAGGTGGCTTGGCCTTGAGCCTGAATGTGGAGAATGAAGTACAGGATCCTTCAAGAGGTCTCTCTTGGAAGGAGAAGGATTCCTAAACAGGAGATTATTGTGCTAAACAACACTGCAAATCTGCTAAATAGAAGGAGACTGCACAAGAGTCTAAACAGACCATAAAATAAATAATTCACAACATGAATCATAATGGTTACCTTTCCCTCCTTTTAAACAAGTGAAAAATATCTCCCTATGGGTCCCACTCCTTAGGGTTTCCTCCACCAGGGAAACTTCCTCCCATTCATACTGTAGTGTCTCTCCAAGTGGTCTCCACCTCTTATCCCAACGCTGTTGACTTGGTCAAACTTGACCTTTTCCTCATGAAAATGTCCTCTTTCATAATTGAGGGTATGAAATCCAGCTCTTATGAATATCCCTTTTCATATTATGAGGGATTTTATTCATTCTTCTGCAATGTATGGGCCTCCTTACTCATTTATTTACCTCCTATGTGTAAACAAAAAAATTTAATATTCCATTTAGCTGTGTGCTAAAGTGGGAATATTACAGTCCTCCCCTCCCAAATGTTTCTTGTCATCAAGAAAATACAAATATAAAACTAAGGGGCCTTCTTGAGGCATGAGGTCTGTTAGGAATTTGGATCTAACATCCCCATATTAAGCTCCCATCCCCAAGAAATCATCCACACAAAATGAGTTATCTCCAAACATGGCAACCCATACAAATTCTCCTCCACCTTGAGCTCCTACAATGTAGGTGGGCTGAAAATATGATCTTGGTTGAAAAATAGTCTACCCCACATTATCCTCCTCTCCACATAAGATAAGTGTAGAGTGTCTGTTGATCCTGAGCTGCAATAATGTTTCCCTCAAGTGGCAAGAAGAAGATTGGATCCGCAAAGATCTCCTCTCCAACGTTATGAAACATAATTAGCCCAAATATCCCCATATATGATGAGTTGGAAATCATCATCATATGGCTTCACATCAATCATATGGCTCACCCCATAAGGAAACAAATGTTTTTCTAGGGTGGCCAGACCATCTCCAATGCTCCCCTTAGAACATGTAGTGCAGAAAGTGTGGGGAGTTTCTCCCTCAATGGACACATCCATCCAATCTGCCTCTCCCCCAATCATGCTCCCAAGAAAAACAATAATAGTAGCAATAAAGGGAACCATAATGAGAATCATTCTTGCTTCCATATGTAGTAATGGAGAAGGAAAATGGTCCCTCAAATGCAACCAGTGGAGCTTGACCCTCAACTGCAATAGAGAATGAAAAAGAGTGTGGTTTCTCAACAACTTGATTATTTCCCCATTCTCCTCAAGTGTTTGGAGAAAGTGAATGATGTATTGTGCAAGGTGAGTATGTTATCCACAAGAAATCTCCTCCCCAAATCCTCCTAGGGAGTTATCATCTATAGTGGCCTTAAGTAGACCATGAAATCTAGAAGGAACAATATTCCTCCTTTGAGAAAATTCTTGCACATATATGGTTAAGAGATGCATACATATATATAAATTATTATGCAAATCAACAATACCCTTACCATATGTCTTGCTCATACAAATGGAGTGGCTCATAGATGAGTCTCCTCTCATCCTCAAAGAGAAAAGAGGTGGTTGTGCTAACTCCTCCAAAGATTTATGTCTCTCCTCCATCTCCATATGATCCATCCATCTCCTCATATGCTGATATATCTCCTCCTCAAAGCCCTTCCAAAAATACCCCTCCATGATGGTGTGGTATGCTCTCATGGAACAAGTGTGGCTGAAAAGGAAATCCTCATGAGCTACTTGTAGAAAATTCTCCTTGAGATTGGAAGCTCCAGATAATAATATCCTACCATGATAGTAGATGACCCCATCTCTCACTGAATATCCCTCCTCATGCAACTAGTCATCCAATATCATGCAAGTGAAAATATCCTTGGAATACTCCACCAACAGCTGGGAGTTCCAATACGGATCTATCCTCCATAGTGACAGCGTTGATGATCTCTCATGAAGAACATTTGTGATATGGTCATCCTCCACTTTGAC
This sequence comes from Pinus albicaulis, assembly GCA_034641835.2. Classification (NCBI taxonomy): domain Eukaryota; kingdom Viridiplantae; phylum Streptophyta; class Pinopsida; order Pinales; family Pinaceae; genus Pinus; species Pinus albicaulis. The sequence continues at coordinate 134,841 of JAXQQM020088418.1, forward strand.
ATCTCCCATGCCAAATATGCAAGTTGGAAGGCTGCTATCCTTCCTCTGATGCTTCTGCCACAGTGCAGAATCTAAAATGAGAGTGGGTAAAGATGATGTTGAGAGAATGTCTCTCTCCTTCTTGAGCCTACCCAAGACTCTCAGCACTATAAAATGACCTCCCAAGGTCTCCACTCCTCTGAAATCATTGAATGGTGCTTCAAAATGTGAAGCATATCTCATCATCTGCTGATCTGGTGGTCTCCTTGGTGAAATGACTCCATGCAATGAGACATCATCATCAAGAGTAGACTGCATATATGAATGGAAAAACTTGTCCCTGATCTCATTGTGCAATCTAGTATCCTTCTTAGGTGCATCAACCTCATGAAATAGATAGGGGTGTGTGCTCCTCATCACAGATGCTAGTCATCCTCATTATCCCCTCCTTGTATCTCCATAGTTCCACACCTTGTCATCAATGGCACATGTAAAACATGAGTTGTGCCTTGATCTCCACACATGAGATCCTAGGGACTTCCTTGTAAATATACAAGAATCCCTCTAGTTCGATCAAGAGCTCCTCCTTCCTCTACATGAGGTGCTAGATCAACTCCAGATCTGACAACGTTGTTGCCCTTAGCCTCCTCAACATGAATGGGAAACCCTCCAATGATTGGATCCTATTTTGGAAAAGGGATCTCCTTGCCTTCTTGTGCCAAAATACAAGATGAAGGTCTTGCCTCCAGCAAAGTATAGTGCAATATATCAGCCTCCTCTATGGTTTTCTGAAGTGGTTTTGAATCTATGGTTTCCTCCATCACATGTAAGGGTTTTGTTTGTCTTCTCCACATGTGTTTCAAAATTATTCCTACCAAATATTTCCACCAAAGTTTTGATGAACCTTGCATATTTGCATTCTTCAAAGAAAAAGACTCAAATATCCACCATGCATAGGCCTTACCTCTAGAATATAGCGTTGCTACTCTAATGGCTTCATCTTTAGAAATTTGATGCTGCTACAAAAAGGTGTTTAGCTCTTCCACTCAAGCCCTGGCTGAACATGTAGGGGAACCATCAAAGGTAGACAGAAGAAATATATCCACATTATGGTGCTTTCTCCTCCTCACCTTGACCTTTCAAAACTCTGGGAAAGGGATATGATCTCTAAACCTTTGAGTTTGAGATTCATATTGATGCAAAAACCCACTAAGAGTTCCCCTCTTAGGCATTCCTTCTTCCTCCCTTTCTCTCATGGAAAAAATAGGCATGAGACTGTGCTGTGCATCATAGGGTTTGGTTGCATGCTTGCACTCCCCATAAGAAAATCTAGAGTTTGACTCAGTTTCAAATCCTCTTGGAGAATACATCTCCCTTCTTATCTTCTTGAAATCTTCATAAATGCTCTGTACAGATCTTGGAAGAAGCTTTGTAAGTCTATCTTCCTTTCTTTCTCCACATAATGGAGTCTTATTCTTCTCTTTTCTTGATAGCATCTTGGATGAGTTCCATGGGCTGAGCCAAGATTATGCTTCGATACCACTGTAATATCCCAAAATAGGGGAAATCTACAACAATAAGAATGTTTTAAGATATTCTAAAGTTGGAGCTACAACAATATGTAAACACAAAAATGGAGTAACAGAGATAAATAAAATCATAAAATGTGAGAAGAAATCATAGTTATATTATTATGTTACAATAGCAAAATGTATACAAGATCTTGAGGAAAGAGCTACTCAAGATAGGAAAAATCAGCCTCAAGAAACAAGTACATAAAATATGATCAAACACTGCTACACAAGAGTGCCCAAGGCTATGACAGCACAGTTTTATTTGAGGAACTATTGTTGGGAAGTCTCAATACACAAATATAACAATGTACAGCTCATACAATGTGGGGTGCAAAGATATAAATCCCCAAGACACAATTCCAAGACAATCCTGGAAGGATTTCCTGAAATCTGTAAAATGGCAAAAATGTCGGAGTAGCAGGGCCGAGTAGCAGCTGCAACTCTAGAACTGGATGGAGATGGATGTAGAGGATGTAAAACCTGAATATACCTCCTCTAATGGATATTTTAAGTGAAAGGCCGATCCTAACACTAAAGATCTCACCCTCCAGACAATCTATAAAAACCCCACTACAAATGCTCACAGGAAATAACATTGTCACTGAGGGATATTAAAGTGTATATGCAAGGGAATGGGTTGGCCCAGTGCCAAGATCCGCAATAAGCTCTAAAACCTTTCTCACTAACCTCCCAAAGGAATGGAAGCTCCCTCCTCTAAAAAATAGCTCCGGAAATGGTGTTGTGGGACCTCCACTGCAACACCTTGCAACACAATATTACACTTTAGCAGAAATAATGATGTAGCTGAAGGAGGTGTCTTGGCCTTGAGCCTGAATTTGGAGAATGAAGTAAAAGATCCTTCAAGAGCCCTCTCTTGGAAGGATAAGGATTCCTAAATAGGAGATCCTTGTGTTAAACAACACTGCAACTCTGCTAAACAATAGGAGACTACACAAGAGTCTAAACAGACTATAAAATATATAATTCACAACATGAATCACAATGGTTTCCTTGCCCTCCTTTTAAACAAGTGAAAAATCTCTCCCCATGGGTCCCATTCCTTAGGGTTTCCTCCACCAAGGAAACTTCCTCCCATTCATACTGCACTCTCTCTCTAAGTGGTCTCCAACTCTTATTCGAGCATTGTTGACTTGGTCAAACTTGACCTTGTCCTCATGCAAATGTTCTCTTTCATACTTGAGGGTATGAAATACAGCTCTTATGAATATCCCTTTTCATATTATGAGGGATTTTATTCATTCTTCTGAAATATATGGGCCTCCTTACCCATTTATTTACCTCATATGTGTAAACAACAAAATTTAATATTCCATTTAGCTGTGTGATAAAGTGGGAATATTACAAATGTACTTGACCTAATGAACACAAAATGTAAATTTTTCCTCCATTGGGTGCCCCAAAAAATGCTTGGCCATCCAAAATAGTCAAAAACTCAAAATTTTCAAAAATGTGCTAAAATTTGGATTTGTCTTGTTGATCATGTTCGGGATGCTTGTAAGGATGCATCAACAAGAATGTCAAGTTTTTCTTCGTATTTTTCCCCTTTTAGGGATTGAAGCTTTGTAAGGATCTTTTGAGTTTGGCCCTTGCAATATTGTTTCTTAAGGCATAATGCCTTGCCATCTTCTTTTGAATGTCAAGATCCCTCTTGGTCTTCTCCATCTAATCCTCTACGTGCACATTTTCCCTCTCTATCCAAGATTCCCTATCATAGTCCATTTCCATGGAAATTAGCTCACTTGGAGTGAGCTGCTCTGCTAATGCTACCTCTTGCTCTCTTTCTTTGGCTAGAGCCTTCTTTAAGCTAATTTTCCTTGGCCTCCTCCTAGGAAGATGTTCTTCCTCTTCTTCAATGTCATCATGAATGTCATGACCTCATCTAGCTTTTCCTTGGCTCTTCTAGCCTCTTTCCGAGCTCTTATAGCTCTAACTTCATAGATGGCTTTCTCTGCCTCCAACTGCTGGTTTTCCACCTCAAATAAGTTGATCACATTCTTAGCCCTACCAAGACTAGCTTGTAGAACCCTAATCTGGGCATATTTGCTCTTGAGTAGCATGTTTGTGATCCTTTTCTCATTTTCATCATCACTGTCAAAGTGAATAAGTTGAAACTCTTGTTCAGTTACATGCTTGTCTTCTTCCTCTTCATCAATGAAATTTCCCCTACCTTTGTCAAGCATCTTGGTTGATGTAGAATGCATGGCCCCTTGCCTGTTAAGGGAAACAAACACGTGCCTATTTCCCCTCTAGTAGGTCAAAGGAAAAGGTTCTATGTTGACCATTTCAGTGTCATCTATTTCACTGCCATTATGACTACCATCATTATTGCTCTCATGGCTCTTTGACCTACTACCATCATCCTCACTACTCTTTGCTTCATTTCCATTTGATTCACTGATATGTTCCTCACTGCCCTCACTGCTCTTTTCTTCACTAATTTATTTCTCATTGTTTGACTCCTCATTACCATGAGATGATGGTGAGGGATTGTGAGGGGGTGATGAAGGAGGATTATCATGATGTGAAATAATGTGAGTGGATGGAGAAGTATGGTCAGCAGGAGGTGATGGAGGAGTAGGAATGGGTGGATGGGATGATGAGGGTGCATTTTTCTGATGATGGGCTTGTGGAGAAGTAAAAACCTCGTTGGCAATGAAGGTCTCCCATGGGATGAATTTTTGCTGTATTTGGTGCATAACAACCATTTTAATAAGTGAGTGATGGAAGAGGCTTTGCATCTAATGAGGATAGTATCTCTATTGTAAAATATAGGAAATTTTGTCAATGCTTCTATAGAGGTAATATGGTATGTGCATCATCCTCACTCTAGTAAAGTGCACAAACAACCTAATGTGATAGGAGTAAACGCGGGAGAACCTTCCTTCACATTTGAAATATTTCATAATGATTCTCATCATAGGTGCATATCTATCAAGAAAATGTGAGAAAGGAAAAATCGATTTGTTGTGGTCTTTGTATCTAGGGTTTAGGTAGGGTTCAATGTAGCTCATGTCTATATTAGCTTGTTTGAACCATTTCTAACCCACACTTGGTGTCCCAGTGGCATTTCCAATAGCATCTGTAGATAGTTCAAAGGTGACCCCTGCAAGGTCAACTTATTTTTCATGCAAGTTAATGATATAATTTCTGGTTAGCTCAGGATGGTTTTGCACTTGCTGCACCTTTTCACAAAATTCATAGCAACCTACATGCTTGAAACATGAAACAGTAAGGGGAGATTCCATTAGCTCCTTTGTGTTTGGGGGTTCAAATCTATTGATCTTTCCACCATTGTGATCATGCCTCCTTGGCATTTGAGCCTCTCCACCACTCTCACTATCTCCCTCTCTTGACATTTTTGAAACTCTGTTTTGAAACACTCTTGGGATGATGTCAATTTAAGATGAAGGAGGGCAATTGAATGCCAATATTTTTGCAAGTGAAAGGACTTAATGTTATGAAGGAAATGGATTTAGGGGAAAAATGAGATGAACGAAAACCTTCAAAACACCCTAATTCATCCTTGTTTTTACTGATACTCTTTATAGGAAGATGAAGAAATGACAAACAGTGATTTGCAGGTTTAAACACCTAGGCCTTCTTCTTAGGGTTTCATTTTATTTTAATTAAAAATCATAAAAAATGCTTGAATATGGGCTAAGGACCTTTACTTACTCCTACCAGTGCTTGAATAACCCTTGGAAATTATTTGAAGAAGGTTTGAGGTGCTTTGACTATTCGTAGGGCTTAGAAAGCCTTCCTTCCCAAGCGTGCAACTCTCGTGCTGAGGGCGCAGCACCTTGCAAATAAGAAGAGAATGAGTTCTGGGGAAGGGTGCAACACTCTTCCAGGAATACAGTGCTCAGTTCCAGGCACACAACACCTTTGTAATTTTTATGGGGAAATTTCGCTAAGGGCGTAGCGCCCGATTCTAGGCACGCAATGCCACAAAGATTCGTCCAATTTTTTCTTGAAAACTCCTAAAATTTTCTTCTCCTGAGCGTTCTTGATCACTTGAAATGCAACAATGAGTCTTTTGAAATAAAATATGAGCTTTTATAGACTTGGGAAATTTAATTAAATGTTTTAAAACCCACTTCTTAATCTTTAAGTCTTTTTTTCCCTTTTCACTGATATTCTTTGAATTTTGCTTGCAGGTGACTGAAATCATTTGAGGTGGCTCTTCCTTTTGCTTCTTGAGGCATGATGAATTCAATTTTGAAAACCTTAGGATGTTTAAATAGTGGCAGCATCTTCCAAAACCTCTGTGGTTTCCATTACAATACTCAACTTATCTTTTCACCTTGGCTGGAAATTTGCTGGAGTAATGAAATTTGTTTTTTTTTTAATCCTGGAGACTTTCACATGTTTGTTTTGTCACAACAGTAGCCTCAAAATCTTGCTTTTCTTGTACCATGGATTTCAACTCATCCTTTGATAATTTAGGCATGAAAAACTCATTTTGGAAAGTTTGGTATCTGATCAAACAGTGATATCCTCAAAATCCTTTTTGATTTCATCATGAAACTCAACTCATCTTTTCCACTTCTATGGCCATTTTCCCAAAACCCTAGGTATCTGGAGTGCTTTAAGAAAACATTGGTGTCATCTTCTATGTTATCTATAGCCCTTTAAAATTTATTAATTTATGTCCAGTTCACCTCACCTTTTTCCCTATCTCATCAATAATCTCTGATAAACTTTCTTCATGTTTGGTTTTTTGTTCCTCCTCCAGGTTATTTTTGCAATTGATCATTTTTTGGCACTCTACTGGACCAGAAAACTAAAAAACCCTAATTATCTACAAGAAAAAGTGATTCCTCTTCTCCTTGTTGCAAGTTATCTTCATACAGGAGCAGACCACCCACCTTACTAGTACTTTCTGTTGATATACCTTTCAACACTCCTGCAGAAGTGTCAAAGTTTTTCCATTTCCCTCATGTGTAGACTCTGAACTGAAGGATAGTCTTCTTTCAAAACTTTTTAGGTTTTTCTTGGATAAACATGTCTCAAAATTCTATTACATCTGAGCCAGATTCTAGAAAAGGAAGAACAGTGCTTGAAACACCAAATATGACCTTAAAACATGTGAAACCCTAATTGACCTAGTGGGAGGGCTCTTTGACTTGACATTGACTAAAAAATGGCTTGGAGGCTTCAAGTGTAAAACAAAGTATTTGTAAAAGTGTTGTATTGAAGATCCAAAATCCAATGTACTTTATTTATCTAGAGAGCCTACAAATATAGTTTTGGGACCATCAATGCTTAAGGAACCTGGGGAACATGGGAATGAGTAGGCTATAGAAACCCTAGATGGAAAGTGGAGTTTATGGACAGGGGAAAAACAGGGAAATGAGGTCATAGGCAGGGAAGGACACTGCAAATGATAGGTAAAATCCCATAAGGAGTTTGTAGTAGTGATAGGGTGACCATGGAATGGAAAGTTGATGGAATAGTGAAAAATTTTCTATAAGGATAATGAAGGTAGTGAGATTTCTGAAACTCACAATGTTCAAGGAATGTTGTTTTCATAAATCTAGGACCATCCTATATTCATCTGAAGATATTTAAAAATACTGATGACTAACATATTTGTAGTTAATTTCTCAGTTTAATTATGTGCTATTTTATAGTTAGATTCTCGTCAATTCATAGTTTAATTTCTCACTGTTAAATAGTTTAATTTCATGTTAATTATATTTTAAATGTTTTTTCAATCAGTTGTTTACATTCACAGTTGACAATTAGATCTTATGCTCACATGAATCATTACCTGAATGTGACTCTATCGTCTTCCAATTGAATGGATTTGTGCATTTGATTACACAACAACCATAGGCTTTAAGATTAAACATGTTGATTTTCACAATAGATACTTTGTCATTTCTTGTCTGCCTTAGTTAAATTTGATTTCAACTAGCACATTATTTCAATTTAATAATAATATATTTTTATGCTTTCGTTCCATGGAATGTATAATAGAGTTATATTAGATTTATATTTTGATCATTCTTAGATTTAAAACTAGGATATAGTTAGATTATAATTGTACTTTGAATATTTTAGAAGTAGATTAAATGATCTGTTTTCATAGAATTAATGTTTTCAATGGATAAGGTAGAATATGGTTTCATTTTGTGATGTTGATATATAGAGCATCATTTAAAGATCAGTAATATTCAATCAAATTTAGAATAGTGCTTTTTTTAAATGAAGAATCGGTTTAACTATATATTTTCCATAGATTTTTTTCCGACCTAGAATAATTCTAACATAGTGTAGATTTTAACCATCTAAAGTTTGATTTATTTTTATGCAAATTAGATTAGTTAATTAAAATTTCGTTTTCTTCCTTATTTTAGATTTTATATTTCATTCATTTCATTAAGAGCTATTTGTAAATCAAATCCTTTTCTTAGAGTAAAAATAACGTCTTCCTTTCTTCCTTCTTTAAGATTAAGTTTTCATCATTAAATTTCTTTCATATTTAGCTATTCCCTAGATATTAAAGATTTCATTCCTTAGATCAATTTCAGCTCTTAAATTTAGGCATAAAAGACAAACCCCTAAAAACAATATATAAAAATATACACAATGAAGTAAGAAAGAAGGGCATCTAAGCATATATAGTGCACCACACTTCATCAGATTACTAACCTAGGTCGATAATTTATGATAGAAATTTAAGAAATTAAAATGAATAAACATTTTGGCATCATCCCCAGATAAGTGTAATTAGGAATCCTTATTTAATACATCTAAAACAAAAATGATATGTGTAGAGAAAGAGACTCTAGGGGTAGTGTTTCGGGGAAAATCACCCTAGAGGTTTGTTGGGTTTAAACCTCCACAGAGCAGGGCATGCTACTTAAGAAGGACTCACACAAACATACATGTTCATGAAAAACTAAATAGAGTAGATCGAGGAAGTTACCTGTAGGTCCTACGGTTGAAGAAGATCCCGCGGGGTCCAAACTCCCAGCAACCCTTCTTCCTTCTTAACCTGAAAGACAAGAAGAAACAAGCATGAAGAACTGGTTGTACAACATATATCTACTCTAAATTTTAGTGAAATCCATATGAAACATTAGATAAACCATAACAAATGCTTAAATAACAATATTCTCATGTATGCAAGTAGACACTAACAGGTATATTTCGGGAACAAGATGGTTCTTCTGTATTATAAATAGCATGTAAAGAAATAACGAGTGGAGAGATCACCTGAATCCTTCCACGATCTTCGAGCAGACCGTCATCCGGATCCGTCCCACCCTTGCCTCACTAAGATTCCTTACGAACTGGTGCATATGAGATGACATATAAAGAGATGAGCATCTCCAGGAAACAAGGGTTTCCTGTAATGAACTGGGAAGTGCAGGAGGCACGGGAATTCAGACTTGGATAGGGAATACCAACAGAGTATAATATCAATAATTTATCTTTCTCCCTTAGGCCATGCACATGAGGAGCTTTTATACTCCCTCAAAGTAGTTTCAACAATTGGAAACAGTTGGCCACGTGCTGGAGTGGTTGAACTACCAGAGTAACCATCAACCCAGCCCGAAAATAGGGATTTTTTATATATTTTTTTAATGATTTTAATGGCATACGCGGGAAAGTACATGTAGACTCGCGTATACACGCGGAAAAGTCTGGGCATAATCGCGTATGGGGATTTTAACACTGTTTTTTAGTGAATTTTGTCCAAGTCTATAGGAATGGGTGCCCAAAGCCATAAAAGCAATCATGAATCATATGAAGGTGAGAAATGATGCTATAACAGATGCCCCCTAATATATGAGGTCAGAAGGGATACATGATGGCCGAAATGTATTATGCACATAGAAAGAACTTCGCAAGGACAAGAGAGGACTTCACCAGATTTCAGCCTGCCAAAAACCAATGAAAGAAACGAGAGAGTCAACTCATGCTGAGGCGGGCATACCCATGCTCAGTCAAAAATACATCATATATAGAAAGTACTGAATAGATCCAATATGTATACAAGTATAGCTGAACTGAAAGTACACAATGAATCATCTGAGCATGGCCCGGAAATACAAGTCTGAATCAATGTCCAAGTATCACATATAAAAAGCTGATCAAGGATGGTGCAACTGGATGTCTGATCATATAAGTAACTGAATCTCCAAGTACCAAATCATAAGAGGTGGAAAAAACGGTACAATCACGCAACTCGGGAGCCAACATATAGGATGCTGCTGTACTAAAATGCAACATATAAGTGGAGCGACATCAGCGAGAAAGTTGAATGGGTGTCAAAGTGAGCAGAAATGTGATGCAACCGAGGTCTTCACCGATCACTATGGCACAATTCACACAATGGGAATAAATTCGTGAAGTCAGCCATGTGAGAAATCGTTGGATTACCGGTCAATGATGTATCTGATTAACCAACGCGAGACAACCCACCAATAATGAAAATGAGTGTCAAAGGTGCCCCGATGCAATCTAACAAGTGCGAATGAATGAGTTGAAGTTGAACACTTGAAAGAATCTACCAATCGAGGGGAGAGAAGCGATGATGAATCCAAGGATCGATAGTTCAGTACGCAGCCCATTGTTGCCAACCCTAAAGGTGCGACAAAAGGACTCTAGACCTTATTCCCCGAGCAATGAGTTGGATTCGATGGGAAAAGATCTGTTGGAAGGGAGGAATTAAGGCACCCACACCAGTCCAATGCAAGTTTAACTCGCAAGCCAAGATTTGGAAGGAATCAGACGAATTAGAGTGAAGTAACCAACCCGAAGTATGTTTCTGGCATGCACAAGGTGAAGCTAGCACATGGCAAAAACCCTCTGAACCAACCAATAATGAAAGATGAAAAAGAGGTGAGATATCCACCGATAAGGTCAAATGGAAATCAAGGTACTACATGAATCCCAGGTATGATAATGTAAGTTGATGTTGAACACAAGGGAAACCACTCAGTCAAAGACCCATAATGATGATCAAATGCTGAGCACAAGGTCACCTATCAATAATGGAAATAGGGCCAGGGTGCGGCTCTAGGTTTGCTCTCAGAGCAATGTGTCGTAGTCGATAAGAGACAAACCTGCCGGCAAGAAGTCAATGGGGACCTTCTCAAACCAGCACGAGCAGAAGACCAAAAAATCTGATGTGATAGAACAAGATGCTGAACAGACTGGGAAGGCCGACTGAATAATGAGTCAAGAGACACCGTAGAATGGCCGACTCTGGTTAAAATTCCCTTGAACAAAAGCACGACTCATGATGACCATGGCAGTAAAAGTGACACTATATAAGTCTGTTATGCAGGAGGCAAAACAAACTCTCCATATGATTGGAAGAGATAACCAACCGGGGGAGGACTAACAAGTGAAACAAGGTAAAGGCTGAAACTAGGTCAAGACTAAAACCATCCCAAATGTAGGAAAAATATATAAGTATATGTGCTTTGTTCAAGGGCAAAAAACTGACTCTGTACTGCCATCAAAACAACGAAGATACATCCCCTTCCCGCTCTTTTTGTTATATTTGTTTTTTTTGTCTTTTTCATATAATAAGCCTGAAAAAGAATAAAAGAATGCTATGGTACAATGGATAGAATGAGTATCAAAAAATCAGATGCACTAGTTCCTGGGATTAGAACAATCCTATGCTCAATGCAAGGTGCCGGAAACTGGTAAGCGATACTCAAAGGAATGTTCCATCCATGGGTAAAAGGGTGTCAAGTCGCGATAGCTAAGTGCATGCAATGGTTAACTTGTACAACTATTCAAGGTCAAAATTTGTCTTAAACACTAAGTCCAAATGAATCCGGCTAAAGGCCAGGATAAAAAAGTAGCCAATATGCAATGCATTAATACGACTTAACAACACCAGGGAGCCTCCAGGGTAAAAGCCAGAAAAATGATAGTGAGGAAGGAGAAGAATGAAGCTTCAACACGTAAGTCATTGCGGGACTAAAGAGGACTCCCGAGCCTACATAAAACGCAGCATGGGAAACAAGTGATAGCGAGGAACTAACTAGGAAGCCCATGGAAAGGAAGGTTCTACCATCAAGTCATGATTAAATAATCGATGAGTGAAATGGGTGTAATAGTCATGACCTGATGGGATCGACCCTATGGCAAGTGATGAGTATGAAGGCTAGTATGCAAGATGCAGCGGAAAGTGATTTCCCTAACCTATATGCTAGTGAAGATCATATACCTGCTGTGACAAGTCGGTAATCATGGATCAAAAATGGGAAAAATCTCAAATTCGTCAAAATGTACCTGAAAACATACCAAACTAGGGCACTTCAAGCATTCGGGTTATCGACTTAAGATAGATCGAAAAAATAAGCATATGAGTCGGTAATCATGGATCAAAAACTAAGGAAAAATCTCAAAATCATCCAAAATGTACACAGAAAACATGCAAAATGGGCACTTCCAAGCATTCGGGTGTATGACTTAAGATAGATCGAAAAAATAAGCATAACAATTTTTTGCGAAAATTTTCAAATTTTTAGGCATAAATAGACAAATTACCTCATATGTGGTTCATTATTGCATTGCTGATTTGGAAAAAAGTGCTCTGGAGCAAAAAAATTCTTTCGTCAAATCAGGAACAACCGACCGTCGAATCGCACCGAATTTGTCAGGTAGGCTCCTCAATCATCTTTGCAAATTATTTTGTCCGTTTGGAAATTAAAATTTAGTGATTTCACCATTAAAACCCTTGCTAAAAAACTCGGACTTGCGCATACGCGGGTTCGTAATGGGAAAGTCGCGTATGCACGCGACTGTGCATAGAAAAAGTCGCGTATGCGCAGGTCCGAATAAAAAAATGCGTGGCTAATGCATGATTTATTAAATTTGACAGGATGAAAATCTCATGGAGGGAGCGTGAACACAGCGCAATTGATCAAGAGGTCATGCAAGATCGAGCAGCGCAAAATATTCTTTGAAATTGCGGATTGTTCAAATTTTTCAAAATGCCAAATATGAAAAGCAATGTCCGGTTGCTAGAAATGCTCGTCAATTATTTGGAACCAGACCAAGACTGCTTCATTATTGGTCAGATGCCAGTACGCATTGAAGTGGAAGACAAATATTTTATCACTGGACTTTCCCGGAGGGGAGAACCAGTAGACTTGCACGGGAAGCCCCTGGGAGGGCTAACCGTGGAAGATTATGTCCACGTGTATTGCGTAGAGGGTTCCAAGAAAGTTGGAACTCAGATTGCGATTAAAGATTTATGGGATTTGCACATGAAAATCCTCCTTTTCACCGTTGGCAGAGTGGCAGGATATGCCTCCCTACATCAGGCGTCCAGGACGCAAATGAGCATAGTAGTAGAATGCTTGACTCATGTGTATGATTGGTGCATAGCCCTATTACTGAACATGAAGCAACATTTGACCTCAATCCGCCAAGTAAAGACCAAACACTTTGGATACGATACAATTTTGATGACATTCTTCTTTGAGAAGATACCAGCATTGAGACCCAGAGTTATCTCTACCATCAGTAGCCGGTGGGACCCAAGAATTGCTCGTTGGGCGGACATGATGAAGAGATTAGGGGGAAGTGAAGTTCCCCGGACCACTTGGGACGATGAGTTCTTCCTTTGGTGGGGAGAAAAAATCATCGTAGTGGACGAATATCCCTATGCCGGGATGGACTTTCGTGGAGATCCAGATCTAGTTCTTCCACTAGGCACAACATGGGGTACAGTCGGTAAGTAGCAAATTTTTTTGACTTATATAATTTTTTTGGATTTTTTCAAATATGTATGAAAAAATGAAAAACAAACATGTTTTTGATTGGATTCATAATGACTGACAATGTAAACATGATCATGATACAGATATTGGACCAGTTCGACCTGAGGGTTTCCCACGGCACAAGCGTCGCAGGGGCGAAGCAGATACAGTGGATTCAGACATGACCCTCCAGGCTGTGCAGAGGAACTTGGAGGGGTTAACCCGCCAAATACCTATGGCTGCAGTGGAAGATCTGCCGGAAGCCATCCAGAGACGGATGGTAGGAGTGCCCCGAGACTGGGTACGATTATTCCGCCGAGTTGCCACCGCGGTCACGTTCTATAGGAACACGACTTCTAGGCAGGGACCTCAGGAGTAGATAGATATTATGTATTAGATGGTTGTATATTCTTTTTTGATACTGAACATGATCGGGCATAAGCCCAAATTTTGTATGACCTTATGGATCCAAATTTTGTAAAGTTTTTGAACACTCTGATGATATATATACAACGATATTTGATGTGATATGATAAATGTATCAAAATGTATGATGTTTTTGATGATTAAATTTTTTTGTATGGAATTATTAATATCCCAATCAATTGCTTGATTAGCTAATGAGTCTGCAAACCAATTGTCAGCTCGAGGAATATGAATGAAAGTTAAAAATTGAAATGATCTTTGTAACCGTAATAAAAATGGGTCTCGAACTCGATAAGTATTGTTGAACTACGACACCACCAGCTGAGAGTCCAAAAAAACTACCAACGAATCAACACCCAAAGATATTGCCTCCGAGAGTAGATAAACAGCGCAATGTGATACCTTTATATTGTTAGACGAGGACGTCACGGACCCCTCTTGATACTAACGGTGACTGGGAAGGATAATGAAGCACCCAAGCGCGGAAGCTAAGTTCGTTTCGGGTGTGTCTACTGGCACCACATCGGCTAAACGAGATGACTCATGACATCGAGCATGGTGTTTACGCAGCGGATCAAAACATCACTACTTAATTTATCAAGATCGAAAATCAACGAGATATGTACAAAGCAAAACTACTATATACAAAAGCAACATGCCAGGTCGAAGCCTAGGCATAATACTTCTTCAAATAGAGCCCATTTTGGGGCTCCGACAACTCTTTTCCTTCGAAATCAACCAAGGTATATGCTCCTTTCTTAAGGAATTTTTTAATGATGAAGGGGCCATACCACATAGATTTAAACTTTCCTGCCCCCAGGGCATATTTTTCTTGGGCATAGACCAAAACAAGGTCACCTTCTGAAAAAACCCTGGGTTTGACCGCCTTATCATACTGAACTTTAACTCGGTTTTTATGCACTTCATTCATCGTGGTGGCATCCCGAAGCTGCTAATTGAGATGTTCCAGATGAAGGAGCCGTTCTTCAAGACTAGAAGTGTCAGGAAGAATTTCAACAGCTAATTTAAGAGAAGGAATCTCGCATTCAATGGGAAATACGGATTCCAATTCGTGCACTAGCTGAAACGGAGTAAAGCCAGTCGTAGTTTTCACTGACGTCCTATATGCCCAAAGTGCAGGATATAGCATAATATGCCAGTTGGATCTATGTTTATCAATTTTCCTTTGAAGAATTGTCTTCAAGGATTTATTCATGGCTTCCACTTGCCCATTGGCCTGAGGATAATATGGAGATGAATGCTCCTGTCGGAAACCCAACTTGAGAGCCAACTCAGCCATCATACTATTTTGAAAATGACTGCCATGGTCAGTGACAATCTCTCTAGGTATACCAAAACGAGCGATAACTTGGTTGAAAAGGAATAAAGCTGCAGTCTCACCATCGTTCCCAAAAGTAGGCATAGCCTCGACCCACTTCGTAAAGTAGTCTACTGCTACGATAATGTACTTGTGACCTTTTGCCGAAGGCGGGTTACAAGTAATGTAATCAATACCCCACTTTGTAAAGGGACCGACAGTAATGACTGGAAAAAGTGGAGCTGGATGAGCGCGCATTTTTCGAGTATAGACTTGACACGGATGACACTTTTTGACCGATTTGATACAATCCTTGAAAATCGAGGGCCAAAAGTACCCAGCACGCAAAATCTTCTGGGCTGTAGCAAGCCCAGATAAATGAACCCCACAAGCTCCACTGTGGGAATCATTCAGCACAACCTCAGCTTCTTCGAGAGTTAAGCAGCGTCTCAGGATTGAATCAACCCCTCGACGATATAAAGAATCACCAATAATCAAATAATTCTTGGCCAAGTGACGCAATTTACGACGCTCATCTTTCGAAAAAGTAGAGGGAAACTTCGCAGTCTGGAGATACACAATGATATCTCTGTACCAAGGATCCTGTGAAGAGATAAGAAACAAATGCTCATCCAGAAAGGATTCATCATAGATCATCTCCTCCCCACAGGGCAACTCGGAGATCAATTCCGTGAAAAATAATGATTTCTTGGACTTGGCAGACATAAACTCAAGATAAAATTCCTGTAAAATCACAATCCATCTATTGTATTTGCCCCCAATAACTTGCCTACTGAGGAAAAACTAAAATGGATTGGTTTCTGCCAAAACATAAGTTTTTCGAAGAATAATGTAATGTCGAAGTCGCTGCACAGCATGAACTGCTACTAAAGCTAGCTTTTCTATCGGAGTGTACCGGAGTTCAGGTCCTACCAAGCCTCGACTAAGGTAGCATATAACATGCTCTGCAAGAGCATCATCCTCTTGAACCAGAACCATACCAATAGTAGACTCTACTGCTTCCAGATACAAAAGGAAATCCCTGCTATAATCAGGTGGACTCAATAGAGGAGCAGAGGTCAATGCTTTCTTCAAAGCATCAAATGAGCGTTGACCGTAGTCATCCCAAAGAAAAGGAACTCCCTTCTTCAACAATCTCATAAATCCACGCAACCGGCGCAATTTACGATAAATCTCCGAAGAAAGTTAGACTTTCCTTGTAGACTTTGATTGACGAATAGAGGACGACGGAGGCAACCGAAGTATTGCCTCAACCTTGAAAGGGATCCACCCTTATCCTTCCTAGACACAATAAATCCCAACAACCGACTGAATGTAACCGCGAAAACGCACTTGTTCGGATTCAATCTAATCTTATAGAAACGACATCTTTCAAATATTTGACGGAGGTGACCGGGATGATCCATCCTCTTGCAAGAATGGGCAGATAAATCATCCAAGTATGCCTCGATAATATTTTTGATGTCGTGGAAGGCATAAGACATGGCCCGCTGAAAGGTAGCCCCAGCATTTTTAAGACCAAAAGGCATATTCTTGTATGCAAAAGTACCCCAGGGACAAATAAAAGCAGTCTTATGTTGATCTTCAGGACAGATAGTAATTTGATTATATCCAGAAAAACCGTCCATGAAGGAAAATATTTCATTACCGACACACTCGTCAATGATTTGATCGATAAATGGCGTGGGGTAATTATCTTTAGGACATGCTTTATTTAGGTCTCTGAAATCTATGCAAACTCGAATCGTTCCTTGCTTTTTATCTACCGGAACGGGATTTGAAACCCATTCAGTCAAAGGAACAGGGAAAATGAATCCCGCCTTAAGCATCTTTTCAACCTCAGCCTTGATAGTTGCTGCCTTCCTAGGATTGACCGGACGAAGTTTTTGCCTTACCGGCTTAGCGTTTTCGTAAGTCTTGATCTCATGCTGGACAATAGATGGATCAATGCCAGGCATTTCCTCATAAGACCAAGCGAATACATCCCTGTACTCTTTAAAGAGTTCGGTGTAAATTTGAACCTCTTCACGGGAACATTCAGCTTCAATGAAGACATTCTCGATAATGTTGGGATCCCTGGAAATGTTCACCGGGATAGTAGGCGAAATCACAGCCATGTTCCCTTCAGCATAAACCTATGCTGGTGCTAAAGGGTTCAAGACTGGGCGAACAAGACCAGGAGACGGAGGACTTGGAAAACTTGACTCAACTTCGCTTAACTCAGGTAAGAAATAAGACCGATGATGCAAATCATCCCACGGTCTCTCTACACCAGTCATGGCTTCCAGAATTGCCTCTTCAGATGGAAGAGTGGTATCAAGGCAATGCGAGCCGGAAGAAGAACTTAGCGTCCAGTAGAACCCATCACCATCCAACTCTTTCGGTGAAAGAGGAGCTGGAACAGATTCTGCAGTGTCAACAATAGACTGATATGCAATCTCAGCTGCAGAAATTGGAAATGCCATTCCACCCACTTGACCTTCCGCTAATGTGGCGGTAGGGGAAGGTAAGGTCCAAGGGTCCAAAAAATAATGAGTTTGAAAGAACTCTCTTCGAAGGGGAGCCTTGGAGGATGAAATAGCATTAATATGAACCTTAGGAGGAGGAAGATCGAAAGTACCCATCAAAGAAGAATACATTCCAACTCCTAAATTCTCAACAGGCGCCTTAGTATTATCCAACTTTGGAACAGATGAGTCAGTAGACGCATTCGGGTCTATAGGAGGACAGTCCAGTTTATCCACTATAACAATCCTCCCTTCGTGAGGGAAACATATAATGCGAAATAATGAGGATGCAATAGCATCCATCTCATAAATCTAGTTTCTCCCCAACAGAAGGTTGCAGTCCAAGCTTGCATCCACTACCTCAACCTCTATATTGATAGTTTTTCCCCCAACACAGATGGGCAAAGCCGGGACAATACCATGGGGCCTGTGAGAATGACCGTCGAACGCAGTCAGAAGAGTGGTAGATGGAACAGCTTTGGGAGATCCAATTGTCTTCCAGCATGCGAGAGACATCATGCATGTGGAAGCACCCTCATCAACAACTGTTCGAAAGATGTTACACTTCCGGTACGATGATTTAATATGAAAAGCCATGTGATGAGGAAGTCTCTTCTTAAAATTAGTCATATCAAAAGTAATCAGAAGAGAATTTTTCGGATCAATAGCCCTAATGGCAGTGAGCAAAGCACTGCACTGAGCCGGACAAGACTGCAGTACATCTAAAGCCGATATAGCACAAGGACTCTGCGCCAGATCTTCTACAATCGAGTAGTTCTGGGCAGCCCTCGCATTTGGATTAATCGTTGATCGCTTAGAAGATGCCTTGGGCATCCGAGGCATAGACTCGACAGTAGGCTTCATAATGTGAAGCGGCTCAGTAGCATCAGGAGTATCCTTAGCTTTTGAAGACTCTTCTTCGCCATAATCACGGGATCTCGTAGCGATATCCGCGTGAGCACTCATCATGAAAATGTTCGATGGAATTTCCCCTTCCTGGGTGCCTCCAGAGGAAGCCCCAGGATTTTGGTTCGCGCCAAAAACTAATTGTTGCCCTTGGGGAAAAGGGTTTGTTAACACAGCCTGGGAACTAGAAGGACCCTGCTAGGCTAACAAGCGCTGCGCATCCTGAATTTTAGGGCAAAGGTGCGTAAGATGGTCTCCAGTACACAACTTGCATGGAAACTTCACTTTCTTTTTCTCCTTTGGACCCTCACCAACATGCTCGTTGGTTTTATTCGCATTACCCTTCCCGTTCTTGCCCTTCTTCTTGTTATTTCGTCCCTTCTTCTTCCCATCGGATTGTTGATTTCCTTTGGGATCAGAAGCTTGGACAACATTTATGGACAAAGACTGGGAAGGCGATGACTCAGCAGGCACAGCTTGACCAGAAGGAGCAGATTGTAAAGACAATTGCTGCAATTGAGTAAGCAGGCTAGCTGCACCACTATTGATCGATCCAACCAGTCCGTCACAATGAGGACCGGGCTTAGTTTTAGATAAATCTAATTTGGAGCGAGGAGCATTGGGCAGATATTTGTGGAGGACCCCAGACTGAGAATAGATCAGCTCCAGCTGCTAGGCCCTAAAAATGGCCTGCTCCTCGGAAAATACCCTAGAAAGGGATACATCTTTTGAAATATCTGACTACAGGGATTTCAGAAACCATTCCAAAAGGAATTCACCTAGAATATGAGCTTTAATAAGCCTCTTCCTTCTCCTCCATTCCTGAATGTGATTAGAAATGTGGGTTGCTTCATCCTGCTTAAAATTGGCTAGGAGTTCAGTCCCAGCGTCATATCGGACAGGCAACTGAAAATGGTTCAGAAATGTAACAGCCAGTTCTCCAAATGTAGCAAAACTGCCCCCAGTTAGCTCAATATACCATTTGGCGGCGTTTCCAGTTAGGGTGCGTTGAAATAATCTCAACCTAATCGAATCATCGATCAGGGAGTTCGAAGAACACCATAAATGGAAAGTAGTGATGTGGTCAGCCGGATCTTCTCCATTCTTACCTTCAAACTTTGGAATGTCTGAAGGAGGTTTGGTGGTAACTGGAGGCCACCCCGGACCATAACGAATTGGATCATTAGTCAACTTCGACAGATCTGGCAAGTTTAACGTTGCCAGAAAAGGTAAGCGAGGCGGAGCCTGAGGATTCCATCCTTGATGGGATGGATTCCCAACATTCTGAAAAGAATACCCTGGATTTGATGAGGCACCAGGTTGTTAGAAAGGACTCGTAGAAAAAGGAGAAGAACCTCCTCCCAACGCAGAGTTACCAAAGCCCAGACCAGTTCCCCCTGCTTAAGTATGAAATGAAGAGGAGAGCCCATGATAGGGGTTCCAGGCATTAGAAAGAGGAGAAAAGTTCTAATAAGCACTCGACGAAGGAAAAGAAGTATTCCCTTGATGACCTGCGTAAAACTGATTCCCTGCCCCCACTGTAGTGAATACAGGGTTCCATCCTGTAAAAGTGGTCGAATTCTGACCTCCAGACCAAGGATTGAAACTCTAGGTCTGAGACGTAAACGAAAAGGACCCTAAAGAAGGATTGGAACTAGGAATGTGCCCAGTTCCAAAGGGGAAACCCTGAAAATAAGCTGATCCACTAGCCATGGAAGACATGGGTGTAGATCCAGCTGCAGCAGCGGAAAAGGAAAAATAGGGATTCCCACTAGTGGGCATCCCTGAACAGAAGGGACCAGAATGAGAAGCATGTGCTTGGGTGAAACCAGAGCCAAACACAGCAGCACTAGAAGCAATCGAAGATAAAGCAATAGTGCCTCCTCCTTCAACAGAAGCAGGAGTCTGAATGCCTGCAGCACTCACAGCAGAAGCCACGTTCCCAGTCGTGGCCATCGAAAGGTATGAATGATACGGAAGATCTTCCGGTCTCTCTGACTCAGGTCTGATGTATTGAACAACGAACGGATAATCAGGAGGAAGAGGAGATGGACCTGACATAGGAGGTTCAGGTACTTCTTCAATTTGAAAATCTTCTTCCTGAGGAAATAAAACTCGCGAGGTGAGCAGAATGCTCCTCTCGAAACCGACACCAGAATCAGCTATGAAACCTTCAGATCCTTGTGGAGGATCTCTCTCCACTGCGTCAGACGTCATCGGGTGGTAACCACCTGCTAAATCACTCCTACGCCTTCTCGAAGAAGGCTCTGGACTCTCGGGAGATAACCCCCGGATTCTCCTCGATCGACGAGGCGCTTGATCAACCACTTTTATAGATTTTAAATTAGACTCAAAAAAGTGAAAAACTAGGCAAGCTAGGAGCAAAGAGCACTCACTATAAGAAAAATCCCTGAGATACAATCAAGCAAACAGCCTCCAAGTATTTCCGCTCCGGGTGATAAGGACCGGACACCAAAATACAGGAAAGCGAAATATAGGACCTCCTGAAAGCAGTCTGAAATACTTACGGCCCAAAACAACTAGTGAAGGTATCAGAAACAGTTACGCCGAACTCCTAACGACAGCCTTTTCCAGCTCAAGCACCCAAGCTTCGCAAGGGCACCCCCCAGAAGTACTGCTGAAAGTGATGCGACGTCTGCCTCAGGTACCACGGGTATTCCCCCCCGCAGTCACCTGTGTGGAACCTAGGAGTGGCAACTATGGGCACCAATCTGTGTCAGAAGCCAGGCGGAACGGTCTTGAGGTCAGATTCAACTAATCGGAGAGGGGGTATCCCTCTTCTCAGCCTTCACTTCCCCTCGCGCTTGACTCTCTAGAGGAGAGCTTTCCCGGTCCACCTAACGGAGTTGGATTTCACTCAATTAATCAACTTCTATGTTTTGTTTGAGCGGCCTTGGAGAGTTAACTCTCCACTCACCTAATCCAAGGCCCTACAACCTAGCTAGTTGGTGTATGACACTTAGAAAACTTGCTAGTTGATTTTAAATTATATCGCTTATTTTAATGGGCTATTATGTTAAGTCACAGGGATGCGGAAATGAAACTTATGATGTTTTGACGCAGAAAGAAATTAATAAAAACCAAACTACATGCAAATGAAGTTATTGTCTTTCGATGAAAAACAACTTCTACATGGGTTCTACGAGATTAAAAATTGTATTTTTCTTTTCAGATAGCAAACTCACACTCACAAAAACTATGAAAATGACTAAATGCTTAAGTGCACCTGATGCAAATCACTACAAGCATGCAAATTCTAAGATGCGAAATCTCCTAAAGCAGAGTGAAATTTCCCAAAATTCCTTCAGTTTTATCTCTTTTTTGGTTGTCTAGAAAGCTATTTCTCGAAGTCAAGAACTCTTAATATGAAGACACCAAAACGCTCAACAACAAGAGGAAGAAATCAATGACAACTCCTTTCCAAAATCAAGCCAAAATCTAAAGGCAAGAAACCTCAACAAAGCTTCAAAAGACACAAAGAAACGAAAAAAAAAATGCAAAAACAAAAGAAAACAACAAAGCAAATGTTTTTTGAGCTTTTGAGTTTTATAAAAGAGTTCGAAAAGACCAAGTGAAACTAGAAAATCCCAAGCCAATCAACACTGAATTTCAAGTAAAAACTTCAAAAATGCTCTAAATATTATAAGGCTAACTAGTAGCAAGATCAATATGAGCAAAAGAAGACAAGAAAACTCAGCCACTCAGCCTGGAAGAATAGTGCAACCTTGCCGCAAACAAAAACTCCAAAGAACCAAGAAAGACTCTTCAAAAGCTGCAACAAGACCTAGCCAACTGAACTCAAGAAAACCAATCAAGAAATGGGCAAAAATCGTAGTGCCAAGCAAAACACAAAGATAGGAAAGAGTGAATGAGCAGGAGCTCTCTGTTCTGATGAAGCAGAACAACCAAGAATGCCCAGAAGGAGATCTTGGTACTCAAACCAGAAGTGCCAGCACAAGAAACGACACTTTGCCAAAAAGACTAGTTTTCAATCAAACGAAAGAGAGAAAAGACCAAAGACCACTTTCTTCACAATCCAGAGGGTACAAAGACACTGCAGGAACAGGTCTCCTCAGACAGAAAGGACTAAAAAGCCAAGGAATCCAAAATTTCAAAATCTGCCTAGGTATACGCGACTTCACAGTTTAGCAACAAGCGTGCATACGCGACTGTGCTAAAGGAAACACGCATATACGCGACTACATTTAGACAAACTTGCGTGTATACGCGACTGTGTGCAGAAAAAAGCACGTATATAAAGGTAAATAATAAAAAAAAAAGGATCAAGCTTGGATAAGAAACCATGACTTCAGTCTGACTGAGAAAGAGTAAACTGGACTGCAAATGAAAGTTAAAACTATTGGAAACCTATCAAACAGATGAAACCACCCAACAGGGGAATCACAAGAATGCGATCCTCAGCGGAGTCGCCAGTTCTGTTTTGGGGAAAATCACCCTAGAGGTTTGTTGGGTTTAAACCTCCACAGAGCAGGGCATGCTACTTAAGAAGGACTCACACAACCATACATGTTCATGAAAAACTAAATAGAGTAGATCGAGGAAGTTACGCGTAGGTCCTACGGTTGAAGCAGATCCTGCGGGGTCCAAAACCCCAGCAACCCTTCTTCCTTCTTAACTTGAAAGACAAGAAGAAACAAGCACAAAGAACTGGTTGTATAGCATATATCTACTCTAAATGTTAGTGAAATCCATATGAAACATTAGATAAACCATAACAAATGCTTAAATAACAATATTCTCATGTATGCAAGTAGACACTAACACGTATATTTCGGGAACAAGATGGTTCTTCTGTATTATAAATAGCATGTATAGAAATAACGAGTGGAGAGATCACCTGAATCCTTCCACGATCTTCGAGCAGACCATCGTCCGGATCCGTCCCACCCTTGCCTCGCTAAGATTCCTTCCAAACTGGTGCATATGAGATGACATATAAAGAGATGAGCATCTCCAGGAAACAAAGGTTTCCTGTAATGAACTGGGAAGTGCAGGAGGCACGGGAATTCAGACTTGGATAGGGAATACCAACAGAGTATAATATCAATAATTTCTCTCTCCCTTAGGCCATACACATGAGGGGCTTTTATACTCCCTCAAAGTAGTTTCAACAATTGGAAACAGTTGGCCACGTGCTAGGGTGGTTGAACTACTAGAGTAACCATCAACCTAGCCCGAAAATAGGGATTTTTTATATATATTTTTAATGATTTTAATGGCATACGCGGAAAATTACATGTGGACTCGCATATACATGCGGAAAAGTCTGGGCATAACCGCGTATGGGGATTTTTACACTGTTTTTTAGTGAATCTTGTCCAAGTCTGTAGGAATGGGTGCCCAAATCCATAAAAGCAATCATGAATCATATGAAGGTGAGAAATGATGCTATAACAGGTAGATTCATAGCTAAAGGTAGAAGTTTGATTCCAACAACACTACTCACTCCACCAAGACCATGAAGTTCCACACCATCATCTCAAACTCATTTTCCATTTTTCACTACAAGACATAGACTCCTAAAGTCTTAAGGTAAAAAATCCAACCAGGAGATTCTCCAACTTCGTCTAATGAGGCAGTCTTAGAAGAGGAAGATATTAGATATCCAACAGAAGGAGTAACCTTTTTCACCTCTATAGGATAACATATTCTAGCTCAAGAGTTAGAAATCCCTAGTGAGGAATAAGAAGAAGAAGCTTTATTCAATATCCCATTGATAGAAGAACCAGAGAAATAACAAATAACTCTATAGTTAGAACCCTACCTTAGTTCTGCAGAATCTACAATGGCGAGAGAAGGAAAAGGAGATGGAGAAGTTTTTAATGGAGATGAATTAAGAATAGGAGGAGGAAGAAGATATGAAGGATAAGGTGGAGGAATAGGTAGAGGAAAAGGAGAAAATAGGGAATACCATAACTGTGTTGGATTTCCTATAGTTGATGAGGATAAAAATGCCATAATGAAAAATATTTCACCTTCCATCCTTCCCAATTTCCATGGATTAAGGAGTGAAGACCCTAAAAAATTTATATTTGAATTTGAGGTTTTATGTAGATCATATGACTAGTTACAAGACACTCAAAAATTGAAGGTATTTCCTGCAACACTCAAGGCTACAACTTTAAAATGGTTCATGGGTTTGATAACACAATCTATTAGGACATGGGATGAGATGACAAGTGCATTTTTACAAATATATCTTGATTATTACACACTTATTAATAGGAAGGATTAAGTATTTAAAATGATGCAAAAAGAGAATGAAAACTTGGAAGACTTAATTGAACGATTCAATTACAATATAACAAGAGCTAAAATAGAAAACTTAGATCAAGATACTTTAAAATATCTCTTGTTAAAAGCCATCAGAGATGAATGGATAGATATCCTTAACATGATGGGAAAGGCAAACATATCGCAACTATCATTACCTTAAAATTTTCAATTATGCATTCATATTTCAAGAGGAAAATAAAAAATTGGGAAAAATACAAGAGATCCTATTCTCTCTAGAGTGAATAAATATGCAACTGGAATAGTAAGTAGGGAAGAAATTGGAAATATGCTTGATGAATTCAAAACATATATCTTAGGGAGTATTAGTGAAAAAATAGACACCTGGAAATTACGAAACAAGCATAAAGTTGAAACTGGCGCCTTAACTATTTTCTGTCCTAAATGTAGAAAGAAATATGCCTTAAGAGAATGTCCTCTTGATGTAAAAGTCATAGAGACCTATGTTATTTGTGCAAAAAACCATGAAACAAAAAGATGTCCCTCTATACCAGGTCTTAAGGTTGTTTTCCAAGAAGAAGTAGCTCTACATCCAGTAGAACCTCTTTGTTTTGTCTCGCGAAGACCATGGCAGGGGCCATAAAATCAAGGTTTTAATAATCAAATGTATAATTAGCCCCCACCAAACAATTGGAATTCATCACGGCAAAAACATTGGTCCCAAACTCAACCTTGGACACAAGGGATAGAAAATCCTTATGGAAGATAATCTCAGTATCACTAGTATCCAAAATCCTCTCTAAACTATCCTCCCCAACATTTTCCACAACATAATCAACAACCCCAATTCAAAAATCATAACCCACAACTTTTATTACCATTTCCACAAAGGCCAAATCAATTACCTGCCCAACCATTACCAAACCCAAATAATAAAAATTCTCAAAATTCTTATAACATAGAAGGAAAAAAAATTCCATCCTATATGATTACTCCACTAGATCTTAAAAATGTCCAACTTAGATCCAGTAGGATATTAGAAAGGAAAAATCCTTATGTTGTTATTCAAGAAAAATATGATCTTGATGAAGAAATTTCTCTACAACAAAATAAATTTTTTGGAGAAGGGACATCCCTTCAACATAACCAAAATTCTGAAAATAGAAAACAAGAAATCCAATAAACTCAAATCGTATCATAGAGAAAAGTTCAGTAACTATTTCTAACCCTCCTTTCACTAAAAGGTTACAAATCGATAGAGGGATAGAAAAACAATTTTTTTCTCCTAACTATGATTTTCTAGATGAATTGAAAAATTTCTGTGTCAAACTCCCTTTGTTACAAGCCATTAAAGATTTTCCTATCCTATCTCAAACAATAAGAGAGTTGAGCATAAAAAAATGAAGAAGAAAAGCAAAATAAGTAAAAAGGATTCAATTAGTAGGAAACATTGCAGACATTATGATGGGAAAAATAGGCATACATAAATATTTGGGCCCAGGAAGTTTTTTTGTAAAAAACAAATATCAATGGTATTGAGATTCCAAATACATTTATTGACTTATAAGCAACCATAAACATCACGAGCAAACAGACCGTGGAACAACTTAGGCTTCCAAACCTTCATTATACACCAACATTACTGCAATTAGCTGACAGATCACTAATCAAGCCAGATGGTGTATTAGAAGACATATATGTGTACTTATACTCTTGGGAATATCCAGTTGACATCATGATATTAACTCCCAAGAACAACCTAGGGGGACATAAATTAATTTTAGGAAGACCTTAGTTAGCTACATCTGATGCTTTCATTAGTTGTAGATCTGGTGATATGTTTATTCTGATGGAATTTCAACAAATAAGTTCACTCTATATCCTCCAGAAAAAACAATCATAGAAATAGAAAATGAAGAATGGATGGATGATGACAATGATATACAACCTCTCTTTACTATTTCACATATTAGTGAAGAAATTCAAATTTTAAATTCAAAAGAAAATTTTTAAACATCTTGACAATGTGAAGATGAACATGATTTTCAAGAACAATGTAATATTGAATACTTGTCATCCAGAAATATGTCTTTATATTCCATGGAAGAATCTGGTAACTCTATAGCTGAAATATTTCCAGGAAAATATTTAAACATAAACAAAAACTTGGAAAAATTCCAACAAGAAGAGTTAATGAAAACATTGCAAAAACATTCTTCTGCATATGCATGGGAGTACATTGACATGAAGGGAATTAATTCTGAGAATTGCATACATCGTATCTACATTGAGGAAAAATATAGGCCTATCATACAACCTCAAAGAAGAATGGATCCAAGTCTTAAGGAGATTGTGAAAGAATAATTTCAAAAATTGTTGAATGTAAACTTCATTTATCCAATTTCAGACAGTCAGCGGGTTTCTCCCCTAGTGATTGTGTTATCACTCAGATAGATCCTAAGGCTGAAGTAGGCAATCCTGAGGTAACCTAAGACCAAAATTTGGACTCGGTATCTAGCCCTACCAAGTCAGAGAGGGATCTCTCAATAGAATCACTGCCAATAGGGCTGGATTGAAAGGATTTTAGGCTATCTAAGGAAAGGAAGGGTTTTGATTTTGATTTTAGGGCTGGGCTCACTGAACCAAAATTAGGTCAAGAGGATAAAACAGGGCCAAAAGGATGAAATTGTAGTCTTATTGATGGGGAAAGGTAGGTAAAAGGATTAAAAATTCAAAGAGGATTAAGTGAGGTGAATATACTAGTGAGGAGCTAAGGAAATAATTTGAAATGCATTTTCCTTAAACTTAAGAAATTGAACAAATTATACTTAATTTCCCAAAACATAGCATAAATAAATATGAATTCTATCTTTAAAAATTGAAATCAAGTATATTATAGATTTGAAATGGTTTATGAATTAACAATAAATTCTAACAAGTCAATCACGGAGAGGAAACAATGTGTAAAACTCATACCACAGGGATTCCGGGAAAATAACTGCAATTTTCCATTAATGTCCAATCCAGAATGATACTTGATCAATACGATCTCTTCAACTGATGCCAACCATTAAAAATACTAAAAAAAATACCACTTATAGACTTCAAAACCACTTCCTCTCATCCTCAAGGTTAGAATCCATGAGGTGATGCAGTTGTTACACCAAAAGCTGAACTGAATGCTAAAGCCTAGGATGAGGAAAGTGACTCATTCCCAACTTTTAGAATAGATACATTTGACTTCAAACTAATGATTTACCTAATGTATTTACCTTAGGTAAAAGGTAAAACATGATATTTACAATGGTAACTTCTCATTTACCCAAGTCAAAATTAAATCAGAGGTGAAATTTCAAAATTTGAGTAAACTGGTAAAACTATGAATTCCTTGGTAAATGCACGGCACCATGACAAAAAAATTGACCTGTTTTGTAAGCCACTTTTGGAGGCCTTCCCCCTATCAAAATCCGCTCCATGATATCTCATTAGAAAGATATCCGAGTCTAGTTTCTAAATATGCTTCCATGTTCCAAAATCATGTCCATATACCCTGTCAAAAACCTGTTCTCCAAAGACCGGTAAATGTGGAGCGCCAAGGCCAAAAAGAGGGCAGAAACATGATTATTTGATGGGTTTTGGCCTTTTTGAGGGAGCATTTTTGCTCCAAATATCCTGAAATTTTTTGAGTTTGATGTACGTATCACTAGGAACATAAATATTTTAACCATTTTCCATTTGTATGGCCCAAACAAGAGCGCAGCGACAGTCGCGTTGCACGTTTAGCACAATTTCTTCATGCTAAACTATCCCAAAAATCAAAATTCGCACAAAAAAGCCAAAATTGGAATTTTCTTTACTGATGAAGGGTTGGAGACCCAGAGGGACACCTCAACAGGAATATTCAACTTCTCTTTCTCTTTTGACTCGGTCAAAGTCTAAATCTTTGCTTGGGCAAGTTTGAGCTTGGCCCTTGCAATCCTATTTCTCATGGCGTAGTGCTTCACCATCTTCATTTGAATATCAGTGTCTTTATTTTCCTTCTCTAGTAGGCCCTCCAAATGAAAATTAGCTCTCTCAAGCCAAGACCCTCTGCCTCCATCAATCTCTATGGCAAGCGGCTCACTTGGAGTAAGCTGTTCCACCAATTCTACCTCTTTTTTCCTTTCTCGGGCTAAAGCCCTCTTCAGTCCAATGGTCCTCGGTCTCTATCTAGGAAGCTAATCTTCCTCATCATCACTATAATCAAAACTACCCAAGGTCTTATCTTGCAAGTCCTTGGCCTTTCTGTCCTGTCTCTGAGCTCTGATTTCCCTAAACTCACTGATGATCTACTTTGTCTTCAGTTGCTAATTCTATAACTCAAGAAAGTCAATCACATTCCTTGCTCTACCAAGATTAGTTTGAAGCTCTCTAATCTTGGCATCCTTGGCTCTGATCAATGAATTTTTTATTCTAACCGCATTCTCATCATCAAGGTCAATCAACTGAAACTCCTGCTCATTTTCATGCTTGTCCTCCTCCTCAACAGTGACCGGCTCCATAGCCTTTTCCTTGCCCTTGTCTACCTTTTTTGCTGATGAAGAAGGCATGGCCCCTTTCACACCATGTGAAGAAAACACATGCATGTGGCCTCTCTGATATGTCAAGGAAAATGGCTCAATATCAATCATTTTTATGACGGCTACCTCAATGGCCCTTTCATTGCTTGATGCTCTAGTATCATGATGTGATGATGAAGGGTTGTAGAAAGGTGATGAGGTAGGATCAACATGAAGTGAATGGATGTGAGTGGATGGAGATGTATGAACAACGAGATGTGATGGAGAAGTGGATACGAGAGGATGAGATGATGAAGGTATATCCTGCTCATGATGGCTAGGTGGGGTAGTCAAATCCTCATTGGCAATGAATGCATCCCATGAAATGTTTTTCTACTGAAGCTCATGCATGACCACCATTTTGATGAATGATGAAATAGGCTTTGCATTTGCTGATTGTAATCCCTCTTTTGCATAATGTAAGCAATCTTTTCAATTCTACATAAAATATAGTATGGTATGTGTAGCATTCTAACTTTAGTGAAATGCATGAGGAGACGGATATGGGCACATAATTGTCAAGGAGATGAGAAAAAGGGAAAATGGACTTGTTGTGATCTTTAAACCTAGGTTTAAGGTATGGTTCAAAATAACTCATATCCATGTTTACTCGTTTAAACCACCTCTCTCCCACACTAGGTATCCTTGTAGTAGCTACAATGGCATTGGTGGACATCTCAAAATTAACCCCAGCAATATTGACCTGCTTGTCATGTAGATTGATGATGAATAATCTTGTTAACTCTGGGTGATTTTGGACTTGCTACACTCTCTCATAGAACTCAAAGTAGCCCACATGTTTAAAGAAAGAAACAATGAGAGGATAGGCCATGAGTTCCCTTGTGCTGATGGGTTCAAACCTATTTATTTTCCCTCCCTTATGGTCATTTCTCCTTAGCATTTGTTCCTCACCAACAATGCCACTATCTTCTTCCTCTCACATCTTTAAATTATGATTTGGAAACCCTAGGGTGCAAGTGAAATTAGATGAAGGGAAGGGGATGAGATGGTTAACTTGAAAGGTGAAGGGAATGAGTGAAGGGGTAAACTAAATCAATAAAAACCCTAAGTCAATGAAATTACTCTATTTATGACAGATATTTCTTTTAGGAGGATAAAACAAGTGATCACAAAATTGTAATTAAGGTTTTACTTAGGGATCCACTTCAATTCATTTAGGACTGACCAAATAGCTTGAAAGTAAGGTTAAAATGTGTACTTACTTCTTTGAAGGCCAATTAGAGGACTTTGCAAAGTTTGGAAAAGTTTTTAAGTGATTTTGGTTTTTAGATCACTCATCAACTTTCCCTTGATAGGCACGCAACACCACTGGTAAGAACGCAGTGCTTTTACGAATGC
This sequence comes from Pinus albicaulis, assembly GCA_034641835.2. Classification (NCBI taxonomy): domain Eukaryota; kingdom Viridiplantae; phylum Streptophyta; class Pinopsida; order Pinales; family Pinaceae; genus Pinus; species Pinus albicaulis. Next base: position 165,567 of record JAXQQM020088418.1, read on the forward strand.
GCGACGCCAATCTCGAGGTGAAAAATGCCTTCACAAAATGCACAGTGATCTTTTGGCAAGGGCGCAACACCAATATCTAGGTGCCCAGTGCCGGTGCAAACACGCAGTGCCAAGTGTAGAACATGCATTGCTGACAAACTTAGCACAATTTCACTCAAAAATTCACAAATTTCTTCTTTGTTGAATGCTTCTTAGAATTTCAAAGGAAAAAATTACTCTTTTGAAATGTTTGATGGGCTTTATAGGCATGTGTAATTTTGATTTAACTTTGAATATCCACTTTTCTAATGTTTGAAGTCTTCTTCCTTTTATCACAGATACTCTTTGACACTTTTGCATTGCAGGTTGCTGAAGTCATGGATTTGGATTTTATTTTTCTCATTGAGGCTTGACATAAATGGATTTGACAGCTTGGGATTAAATTATTACATATAGTAGCATAAAAATAAATTTGAAAAAATAAAATAAATTACATAGGTGACTTTTTTATCAAAATGAAATTTTGATAAAAAGTCCTGAAACTGAAAATACAATCCTTTTAACTAAAATGAAACCATCATGATGATCATAATCAATCCCTCTCATATATGTGTGCTGACCTCATCGGAATAAAGGAAAAACCTTGATAAATGCAAAACCTTGATGACCTACTTTTTTGACCTAATTTTGAATGAGATTTTGACTTAAAATATTTTTAAGTAAATCAAAGCATTTTCATATGTTTCTTATGCTCAAAGGGATATGGGAATGAGTCAGAAATATGAATTTTGGAGGGATAAAAAGTTCATTTGACAATGAAAACCACCAGTGGAGCAAATTTATGTCATGACCTAACAGAATGATAAAATATTTATTCAGTATGGGACACCTAAGATGCACATGCAAATGTGTTTTGATCCCTGGTGGAAATATACCAATACTGACACTAAAATTGGCTCCAGAGGGGGATGGTAGCTCCTTGGAGGTGCCAAGAACACTGTAGAACAAGCACCTATTTCATTGGACAATGGAGTCAATAACTAAAAACAAAACTGAATACTGAAAGAAACTTGACACAATAAATTGACTCAAAACCGACTCAATATTGACTGAAACAAAACTTAAAATTGAATGTCATATTTATTGATGGTAGTACATCACCAAGACTTGGAGGGCTTAAATCTGAGCCATCATCACTAAGAATATACAATCATGTAAGTGATCTCAGTGTAACCATCGAGGCTTCATTTGCCTTTAGTTACTCTTAACTTCTCGATAAGGTATAATAGTGTGCACATAGGTATAAGTCAAATAAAAACTGAAATAAAGACACGCCAACAATGATAAACATCTTCAGTGTATAAATCTTGTAGGAGTTGTTGTGATCAACTAGATGTTCTTAACTTCCAGAGATTAAATAGAAATTTTGCTAACTAGAACAGTACATTAGCAAGTGTGGTTTAGCTGCTGAGCATTTGTTTTCTCCTTCATTGTGTTTGTGGTTTGATGTTACTTGTTTATGGTTTATATTTGAAAGAAAGATAAATCTTTAGAAAAACATGGTTTATATACAAGCGAGGCAGTGCCAAATATGATGCAAACAACAATGAGCTATACAAAAAGCAAATAAAGCCAACTATAGTTGTGCAATAATAAACAAATATGTGACTTCCTTGTAAGAAATATTAACATGATGACTTATTGATTTATTTCATTAAGATGTATTTAGGAAGATCTTGAGAAATGGACAAGTTAAGTGTGAATGAAGTTCTCTAAATAAACAATCAACACAGTATTTAAACATCATCATGATTAAAGGTTCATTGGAACATATTTGGAAAAGAACATTTGTAGCACAATAATATTTTTACTCTAAACTAACTTCTAATTCTGATTCTGAAACTCAATTTAGCACCCTAAGGCCTCACTCTCAAAATTTATAGAGTTTCTTTTTAGAATAGTCCAAGGAAAGCTTATTTGGCAAGAGAATGGTAAAAAAAGTTTATAAATCGTCCTCAAGGCCTTAACTGATACTATTACTAACCAGATGGATATGTATTAATATGAGGAAGTTGGAACAAAAGAGATTTTGTAAATAATGAAGACAGTGATATCTAATTTATTTTAACTAATACAATTCAAAATGAGCTGGATAAACTAAATTGCCGGAATGCTAATGCGGTGAGCTAAGACTAAACTAGATACTAATCTACTTGAAATGCAATTAGAACGAGTTAAATTAAAATGCCATTATAAAACTTGAAATGTAGTGTGAGTTGAACTAAATGAAATCATCCTCGGAGTGTTATGACTAAACTAACACTAAGTAGTCTATTAGGTCTGACCCATCTTGTTCAATGTGAATGATATTTTGGAAGAGTTTGCAAAAACAATTAAAATTTGTATTATTCAATCTGTTGAACATAAACATAAGATTTTAAATCAAAAATACAAATTAAAATATAAATACCACAAGCTGTTTATTATTCATTTTTAATGATGTTTTGGAGAGAGTTTCTAGAGAGTAAGATGCTTTGTGACACTTAGTGTTAACAAGCATAAATCATAAAGTCGGAAGGAAATACAACTAAAACCTACAACACCACGGCTATACCTTATTCATCGTGATGATATTTTTGGAAGGTTTATAAGAGTAAGTCTGTTGTGATGATCAATGTAAACAAGCATGAAACATAAACTTCGGAGAAGCATTCCTTATTAAATGAAAAAGCAGACTAAAATAACATCTAAACAATATAAACAAGGCACTCAGGGGCGAGGCTACCATCGGGTAGCATGAAAATCTACTTCAAGATTGACTAGGTGCTTTCAATAAAGTGATACTTTACTTGCATTAGAAATTACTTAAAGCTTCAGTGTTTCGTACTTAAATCTACTTGATTAAAAATACAAAATCTAACCTTATCCCTCAGTTTCAGAGCCATATTTATAATGCAAAATTAAATAAGTTGTCTTGAGCTAACTAGATGATTCTCTTTAAATAAAACCAGCTACAGACAAATGGTGGTCACGTAATAGAATTAAGGACATGAGCCTCCTTGTCTCTTAGGATCTCTCCTAGTTTGATTTCCCACGTGCATAATCGCTAAGTGGGTCGAACTTCATGGAGAGAAAAATGATGAGATGATGAATATGCCATGTTTTCTCCCAGGTAGCCTGGAACTACGTGAACATGAAGCAGTGTAGAATTGGCAACTAGCTAGAATCTATGTGTAAGCCAGAATCTAGTTCAAAAAGTACTACAATGACAAAATCATAAAAACATAGCAAGTTAGTCATGATATACATTCTTAAAGAAATTTTAATTAATTCTATTGATCATTTGAGCCTCTAATTAATAATGGACAAAGGAAATGGAGTGGAATGTGGTGGAAGAAAGAACATCTTTGGAGCTCAACATACCCCCACTGCTAGGTTCTTGCCTGCCCTCATGAAACTATTCCATGAACTCTGAGACCTCTGCAAGGACATCCAACCCTCTTATTATGCTTTGCCTGGCAGTCAAAGGCCTTCTAGGCTTCCTTATGACTAACTTGAATCTCAAATTTGTGAGTGCCCTGGTTAAATTTTTATTTTTCTTCTTCAATTTTTCATTGGCCTTGTACAACTTTTTCATTTGTAGAGACAGAGTTGAATTCATATCAGTTTTCAGTTTCACCTACTCTCTCAGAATTTCATTCTCATTCTTGATATGCCTATTGAGTATTTCTAACTCATATTTATCTCTCCTTAGGATATCAACTGCAGATTTTGGTGGACTAGGAGTTCTGTCTCTATTTTCTGAAGCTCTTTTCTCTAATGTCTCAACATAGTTGTAAATTTCTTGCTGTGCTGGGTCTATTTTAGGAGCTCCTTCATCAAAATCCTCCTCAGTAGGTGTTTCTTCATCCTCTGTGTTTATGACTCCAGTTTTTTTAACCTTTGTTTTCTTTAGTATCCCTCTAAGTCTGTGGCTCCGTCTTGGTTGAGATGGTCCTTCTCCTTTCTCTCTGGCAAATTTTCTTATTATCCTCTCTTTCTTAAGCTGCTTCCTAATCTGAGCCAATTTCTCAGAAATCATTTCTTCACTACCTTCTTGTATTGTTTTACCAGTTTCAGTTTTGGAGGTTTTCCATCTTCTGCTTCTTTTTGTAGGTTTGTCTTCAGGTGGAGGTTCCTTGGGTTCTTCAAAGTGATTTATCACTAAGAAATCTTCCCAATTATCTCCCATTTTTCTCAAATGATGTTCAACCAAAATTTTGACTAAACCATGGTGGTATAAGGTTTTTTCTAGAAATTGAACTCTCTTTTGAACACTTGAGGCCATTTTCTTTAAACTATGAAGCAAGAAAAATGGCAAATTGAGTTCTTCTTCTAAGAAATGCATTATCAATCGAATATGATAAACATAGAAGGTACCATATCTTCCTTCAAAAGTGATGAATTTTTGCAAGATAAGAAACATGTTCCTCCATTTGTTCTTTAGTGCGGAGCTATGGATACCCTTTTTAAAAATGGAAACATCCATGCCTGGTGACTTGAGTATTTGCTTCCATGCCTCGTTATGAAATTCTCTATTCTTGAACCACCTTTCTCCTTGTCTGGGAAATTCCGTTGCTTCTGCAATGGATGCTTCTGTAATGGTGAATTTAATATCTCATATCTCGACCTCAACTCCATTGAAGGACCGTGCAAACGTTTTAGTCACCTCTTTGTGAAAACCACTGAATTTTTCAAAGAATTGCAACCACCCTAATTGTTGTAACATTTCTCTGATTTGAGGATAATCTTCCAAGTACTTAGTTCCAACTAGTTCAGTCCTCATTATGAGACCCATAACTTCTCTTTACAACCTTCAAATTTTTGCTCCTCTGTTCACGGTGACAATGGCTGTTACAGAGATGTTTTTGCCTCACAGATGTTTCCTCTGTTTTATAGACTGAAATGGTTAAGAGTTGGCTACAAGAAAGAATGATATGGAGTGATTACGGAATGAATATAATGAGGTGAGGATGATGTATATGAGTTGAAAGATATCACGGAAGAAAATACCACGGAGATATTTTGTAACGAATTCAAAATCATCATTAAATTCTTTGGCCTAGTGACGTGACTAATCCAATCACTTCAACACTTTAACCATTTAGATTTTTAAATGATGATCGGATATGGAATTTGAAATGGTGGAATAGAAGGAGTTTTATCCAAAGTTTCTACAGGAGGTTTGTTAGGCATGATCAACAAAATTAATTAAAACAACTTTTTGAATTATTCATAACTTAACTATACTAAATTTTTTCATGATATGTCATTATAATCAGAACTTTTACCTTTTCCTTTCCTCTGATTTTTGTGATCTTTATATGCTTTGTTCTCCCCTGAAAATCATTACTTTTTGAGTCTTCATAACTCCCTTGATTTTGCTTGTTGTCATGGATATGCAGGATCATTTTATTGTAGATCAGGTGATTACTGGATAGTGCTTTCAGGATCTCTGGCTGTAGAATGTATGTCTGGCTGCAGAATGTCTGACTGGCTACAGAATGTCTAACTGATTGCAGAATGTACTTGTAGAAGACTTGAAACATGAAATGGAATGGTTTGGAGCATGAATGGAATGTTTTATAAAATGAGTGAAGATGGATAATAAAATATGGTGTAATGGAATATGAATGAAGTGAATAATGGAGTGGAATGGATCACAACTTATGAAATGGAGTGAAGTATGAGAAGTGGCCTACAATTCATGATATGTATTATTCAATTGCAGAAAAACATCAAACTTAAAAATCTGGGATGGAAATGAGGTTGACCATGGGGTGAAATGAATGAAGTGTGGATGAATGAATGAAATGGAGTATGGATGAATGAATGAAACGAAATATGGATGGATGAAATGAGATGGACCATAAGTGAAATGGAACTGCTTGCAGCAAAAGAAAAAATTTGAAAAGCTAAAGTGTCAGAAAGATTCTACCTTTTCTGTATAAACATGTTAATCAGTTATTAGTTTTCAGTCTACCTTTTCTATATAAACATGCTAATCAGTGATTAGTTTTCATATTTGTACTTTATTTATTTATTTATTTTTATTTTTATTTTTTTTCAATAAAGTGACTTCAGAAAATTCAATTAAGTTGATGAAGAAGAAAGATTCTTATTCATTAACTTCACATCACTGTTTCACTGGAACTTCTTGACAAATTCTTCTCTTGAAAGTGACTTATGCTACAGCTTCAATCTATGACCATTCACAAGAAAAGTGACCTCTTCTTCATCTATTTTCTTGATTTTTATTGCTCCATTGTAAAAAAATTTCACAATTTCATATGGCCCAAGCCAATGTGTTTGGAATTTACCTTGAAAATCTTTGAACTTTGAATCAAACAAGAGAGCCCAGTCACCTTCTTTGAACTTCTTTTCCTTTATGTACTTATTATGCCATCTAGTCCTTTGTTGTTGGACTATACTTGTTTTCTGAACTGCATCTTGTTTGATCTCATCCAATTCATTAATCTACTCCAATCTGTGCTTTTGTGCCTCTGTTAGATTAAGTCCTAGTTGAACTTCCATTTTGAAAGTTTGAATCTGGAACTCTATGGGAAACAAAACTTGCTTTCCATAAACAAGTTCATAAGGAGTATGACCTCTTGTGCTTCTCCATGTAGTTCTATATGCCCACACGGCTTCAAGAAGCCTATCTGCCCAATCTCTTCTATGTAAATGAACAGTCTTTGTTAGGATCCCTTCAATGACCTTATTAGTAGATTCCACTTGACCATTTGCTTATGGATGATAGGGAGTAGATTTTCCGTGTCTGATTCTGTACCTCTCCATCATTTGTTCCACTAGCCTTGATGTGAATTAAGCTCCTTGATCTGTAAAAATTTCCCTTGGGACACAAAAACGAGTAAAAATATCCTCAAAAAGAAAATTAACTACAGATGCTTCGGTAGCAAAAAGTAATGGCTTGGCCTCTACCCATTTGGTAACATAATTAGTGCAAACTAATATATATTTCTTTTGTCTTGATGGAGGACTAATAGGTTCTACAAAATCCAAATCCCATTTTTCAAAAGGTTCAATATGTACCTGAGGCTGTAATGGCATCTCACTTGAAGGAGAAGGTTTCCCTACCCTTTGGCAGCTGTCACACCTTTTGACATACTCTTTAGCATCTTTAAAAAGGGATGGCCAATAGTATCCTAAATGAAGGACCTTATAAGTTGTCCTTTTATCAGCAAAGTGTCCGCCACAAGGTTCATCATGACATGCCTTGAGGATCTCAGGCATCTCATCTTCCCGAACACATCTCCTAATGATAAAATATGGACCTGTTTTGTATAACTCATTAGCAACCCATGAATATTTTGCACTGTCATAAATGATTTTTCTTTTGTCTCTTGCATTCATTATTGAAGGAAATTTCCCTGAAGCTAAATAATTAGCAATGTCAGCAAACCAAGGAGTTTGAGTAGAAATTGCAAAAAGATATTCATCAAGAAATTGATCTTCAACTGGAGTGTCATCTTTGATGTTTTGGAGTCTAGATAGGAAATCAGCTACTGTGTTTTGTTTTCCAAGCCTATCTAGAATGGTAATGTTGAATTCTTGTAAAAGCAATAACCATCTTATGACTCTGCCATTAGTAATTTATTTGTTCATTAGGTATCTAATTGCAGAATGATCTGTGTGAACAAAAGTTTCATAGCCTGTTATATAGTGTCTGAATTTGTTTATGGCATGAACAACAGCTAAAAACTCTTTTTCAGTTACAGTATAGTTTAACTCTGCAGGAGTCAAATTTTTACTAGTATAGTAGATGGCATAAGGAATCATGTCTTTTTGTCCCAAAACGGCTCCTAGAGCTGTATCTGAGGCATCTGTTGAAATATGAAAAGGTAACTTCCAGTTAGGTCCCCTTAAAATAGGTGCTTCAGAAATTTTTGTTTTCAGGGTCTCAAAGGCTAACTGGCAATCATAATTCCATTTGAATTCACAGTCTTTGGTAAGTAATTTGAAGAGTGGAGATGTTATCTTGGTGAAGTTTTCTATAAATCTTCGATAATATCCTGTAAATCCTAGAAAAATCCTAACATCTTTTTGACAACTTGGAATAGATAAGTTAGAGATGACTTCAACTTTTGACTCATCAACTCTAATCCCATCCCCTGAAATGTGATGTCCTAAAACAATTCCTTCAGTAAACATCATAAAACACTTCTCATGACTAAGTGAAAGATTTGCTTCTTTACATATTTTTAAAACTTTTATCAAGTTTGCTAAGGCTTCTTCAAATGTGTTTCCATAAACTGTGAAATCATCCATATATACCTCTACACAATCATGTATTAGATCCGAAAAGATTCCTAATACTGCCCTTTGAAATGTTGCAAGTGCATTGCATAATCCAAATGGCAATACTCGGTAAGCATAGGTACCCCAAGGACAGGTAAATGTGGTTTTGTCTTGATCCTCAAGTGCTACTTGAATTTGATTATAACCACTAAACCCATCTAGAAATGAGAAGTACTTTTTGCCAGCTAAGGTATCTAACACCTGATCTATGAAAGGTAAAGGGAAATGATCTTTAAGAGTAGCTTTGTTTAATTCTCGGTAGTCAATACATACCCTCCATTTACCATTTTTCTTTGGCACAATTACCAAAGGAGAAACCCACTGACTATCCGAAATAGGATAGATAAAGTTGACATTCAACAATTTCTGCAATTCTTCTTTAACAATCTCCCTAAGATTTGGATTCATCCGTCTTTGAGGTTGTCTGATTGGTTTACAATTTTCCTCTATGTAGATGTGATGAGTGAAAGTCTTGGGGCTTATCCCTTTCATATCAATGTACTCCCATGCATATGCAGAAGAATGTCTCTGTAAGACCTTGACTAGCTCTTCTTGTTGAGATTTTTCTAGGTTCTTGTTTATGTTTAAAGTTTTGCCTGGAAATATCTCACTTGTAGAGCTGCCAAATTTATCCATAGAATGAAGAGACATCTGTCTTGATGATAAAAAATCAATGTTGGATTCTTCTTGAAATTTTTTATGTTTGAATTCCGAAGAGGATTCAAAGTTTTCTAAAGTATTCAGAATTTGACTATCTTCACTAATTTCTGAAATTGTGAAGAGAGGTTGTAAGTCTTCTTCATCCTCTATCCATTGAGTATCATCTAAATCTGTAATTTTCCTTGCTGGAGGATACAAAGTGAATTTCTTAGTTGAACTACCATCATAGATATACATATCGCCGGATCTACAACTAATGAAAGCATCAGCTGTAGCTAACCAAGGTCTTCCTAATATAATAGGATGTCCTCCTAGATTATTCTTAGGAGTTAGGATCATGAAATCCACAGGGTACTCCCAAGAATCTAGGGACACTGGAATATCTTCTATTACCCCATCAGGTTTGATCACAGATCTGTCTGCCAATTGTAATAATGTGGGTGTAAAGAGAAGATTAGGAAGTTTCAGTTTATCCATGATTTGTCTACTCATGATATTGATTGCTACTCCTAAATCAATGAGTGTATTTTGGATCTCAATTCCATTGATGTGAATTTTGACAACTGGATTTCCTGGGTCTAGATACTTTGGAATAGCAATCTTACCCATCATGATATTTGCTATTTTTCCTGCCAGTTGAATTTTCTTTGTCTCTCTTATTCTTTTTCTTGTTTTCTTCATGCTCAACTCCTTTATTGTCTTTGCTAAAATTGGAATTTCCTTGATAGCTTGTAATAATGGAATATTAATACAGACATTTCTTAGCTCATCTAGGAAATCATAATTAGGCACCATAATTTGTTTTTCTACACCTCTATCAATTTGTAATCTTTCTGGAAAGGGAGGTGTAGGAGTGGATGTTGATGGTTGCTCTAATACAGGAGTTGAAATTATTGGTTCTTTTTGTTTTTATTTTTCAATGTTTGGGTCCTGAAAAGATGTGTCTTCCTCAAGACTTTTATTTTCCCATAGAGAATCTTCCTCAGAGTTATCTTGTTCTTGTATGATCACAGAAGGTTTCCTCTTTTCAAGTATTCTTCCGGACCTAAGTTGAACATCACTAAGGTCTAGAGGAGTAATTAAATAAGTTGGAAACTGTTGGCCTTCTATCATGTATGTATTCTGAGGATTTTTATTGTTGGGGTTTGGTATGGGTTGAGCAGGCAACTAATTTTATTTATGAGGAAATGGTAATGGGAGTGGTTGATTTTGATGCTGTGGGTTCTGAGGATTCTGTTGAGGATTTTGTTGAGGATTTTGAGGAGAAAAATGTGGGTATGGTGGATATTGATAGTACTAGGAGTATCTTCCATAGGGATTTTGTGCTCCTTGTGCCCAAGCTTGAGATTTATTTTGAAATTGGGGCCAAGGTTGCTGCCAAGAATTCCAATTTAGTGGAGGTTGATTATACAATTGATCATGGAATCCTTGTGTTTGAGGTCCTTGCCAAGGCCTTCTAGAGACAAAATTGAGATATTCTGTGGAATTTGTAGGAGTTTCCTCTTGAAAGACAGCTTTAAGACTAGGAAGTGAAGGACATCTCTTGGTTTCATGTTTTTCTGAACAAATTACATAGGTCTCTACAACTTTTGCATCCAAAGGACATTCTCTCAAGGCATGCTTCTTTCTACATTTGGGACAAAAGATGGCTAAGGCATCAGATTCAGCTTTTTGCTTGTTTTGTAACTTAAGAATGTCTATTTGTTCACTAAGACTCCCTAAGATTTCAGATTTGAATTCATCAAGCATATTCCCTATCTCTGCCCTACTTACTGTCCCAGAAGCAGACTTACTTGCCCTTGCAAGAGTAGGGTCTCTTGGAACTTTTACAGTTTTGGATTTCCCTCTTGAAAGGTTGATACATAACTCAGATATTTCAGGTAATGTGAGCTAAGATATATCCCCTTTTCCCATCATTTTAAGGATATCCATCCATTCATCCCTAATTGTCTTCAACAAGAGAGATTTTAAGGTGTCTTGATCTAAGTTCTCCATTTTTTCTCTTTTGATGTTGTAATGAAATCTCTCCAACAAATCTTCCAGGTTTTCATCTTCTTTTTGTATCATCTTGAACACTTCCTCCTTATGATTGACTGACATACAATAATCCAAATGCCTCTCTAGAAATGCTTGTTTCATATCTTCCCATGTCCTAATAGAACTGTTGATCAAACTCATAAATCACTTCAATGCTGCTCCTTTCAATGTTGAAGGAAATAGTTTAAGTTTTTGAGCATCTTGTAAGTAGTCATAAGTTCTACATAGGACTTCAAATTCAAATAGGAAGGTTTCAGGATCTTCAGTTTTAAGTCCAGAGAAGTTTGGAAGGATAGAGGGTGAAATGTTTTTCATAGTTGTATTGGTTTCTTCATCTACTATAGGAAACCCAAAAGAGCTTCCCATTTCTCTTCTAACTCTTCCTCTACCTCCTTCTCCTTTTGCACCTCTACCTCCTTCTCCTCTACCTCTACCTCTACCCCCTCCAAATAATGTGTGTTCTCCATTAAAGACTCCTCCTCCCCCTTTTTTTGCCATAGTTGATTCTTCTGTGGAAGTGGAAAATTTTGTGTCTGTAGCAGGGGTCCTTGAATCTTCTTCTAAGACAGGTTTAGTGGATGAAGTGGAACGTCTTTCTAATGGAATATCTGATCTTAAGTCTTCTGGAAGTCTAGGATCAGGAAAGGATGGAATGTGGGTCTAAGTTGGAGATGTGCTGGCTCTTGGTCTAGGTGAAATAAGAGGTGTTCTAGGAATCAAGATTCTACTTCTGCTTCTTATGAATCTACCCCTTGAGTCTCTCTCTCTACGCATATCATTGTTTTTGGGAGTTAAGGAACAAGGCTACCTTGTTACACTTCCCTGGCAACGACGCCAAAATGTTTGTGTTCAACTTAGTGTTCCTAAATTGAGTTAATTAATTGTCAACCAGGGCTAGTAAACTGCTGAAGTGTGGTGCACTATATGTGCCTAGGTATTTGTTTCTCACTCAAAATGTTTAGTGTTTTATGATGTTTTTGGTTTTATGGTTTTATGTTTAAAAAGGGAAACAACTAAGTGCTGGTGAAAAGAAGCTATTGGTTATATTAAAATAGAACAAAGCCTAAACAATGGATGGCAAACAACAAATGCAAAGCTTGATAATGACTTCATTGGAAGGAAATAAATCACAACATGAGCTTGAACTTATCCAATTGATTCATAAAGATGTGTTGGAAGAGCTTGAGAAATGGACAAGTTAAGTGTAAATGAAGTTCTCCTAAATAAACAATCAACTCACAATATTACAAAGTAAGGTTTCTATTCTGGATTAACCGATGATGCTGAAGTTACCCTATTATGCAACTTGACTTATCACTACTAGGCCTTATTCAGAAGTTTAGAGATTTTCTAGAATAATGTTTGGGAAAAAGGCTATAGGTGAATTTGTAAAAGATTTGCAGAATAATCAAAGCCTTAAACTGATATTACTGACCCCTGTTCATGTGATGATGTATCAATATAAATTCAGAACAAAAGTAAGTTGTAAGTAATAAAGGCCGAGAGACTAATTTTGACAACTAGTACTACTTGAAACACAATGGATAACACTAGGCTAGAACGCGGTCTATCAATCTTAAAATATAGTGACTACAACTAAACTAGAATGCCATTAATCTTTTCTTGAAACAAAATGAACTGAGACTGAACTAGAGTGCTACTAATCTACTTGAAGTACAATGAACAGAGTTAAACTAGAATGCCATTATCAAACTTGAAATGTAGTGACAGAGCTGAACTAAATGCAATCAACCTCCGGAGTGTTATAACTAAATTAACATGCAGCTAGTCTATGGAATTCTACAGCCCATCTCGTTCAATATGAATGATATTTTGGAAGAGTTTGTAAAAACAATTCTGGCTGTATTATTCAATGCAATTGAACATAAACATAAGATTTGAAAGCAAATACAATTAAAATCTAAGATACCACAACTGTTTCTTATTCATTGTTAATGATGTTTTGGAAGAGTTTGTAGGAGTAAGACCGGCTATGACACTTAGTGTAAACAAGCATAAATCATAAAATTCGAAAGGAAATGCAACTAAAATCTACAACACCACAACTATGCCTTATTCATCGTGATGATATTTTGGAAGAGTTTATAAGAGTAAGTTTAGCTTCGATGATTTAATGTAAACAAGTATGAAACATAAACTTCAGAAACCTGCTTAAGCTAGAAATGAAAAAATGAGACTAAAATACTTATCTAAAATGTATGAACAAAGCTGCTCAGGTAGCAGGGGCCCTCTACCACCGGAGTAGCACGTAAAATATACTTCAAGATTGACTCAGCGCTTTCAAAAAAATGATGCTTCTTTCATTAAAAGAGAAATTACTTCAAAACAGAGTGTTTTCGGACTTCTGAAATCTAGCAATCAAACACAAAATCTAACCTTATCCCTCGGTTTCCTGAGCCATATTTATAAAAAAATTACATAACTGTCTTGAGATAACCTAGGGATACTTGTCTTTCCAAATTAAAATCAAACTAGAACTTTGATGGTGTTCTCGTAATATGATTAAGGACATCTGGACTGTCCTTGTCCTATTAGGAGTCTATCTCCTAGTTTGAGTTCCCACGTGCATAACCACCTACAGAATTCCGTTCAAACTTCGTGGAGAGCAAAAAATGATGAGGGAATGATGTGGAATACGATTATATGTGTTTTTCTCTGAGATGACACCTGGAACCTACGTAGACATGAAGACAACTGCAGAATCGGCAACTAGCTACAGAATGTCTACATTCTGTAGCTAGATCTAGTTGAAAAAGTACTACAATGAAAAAATCATAAAAACATAGCAAGTTAGTCATGATATACATTCTTAAAGAAATTTTAATTAATTCTATTGATCATTTGAGCCTGTAATTAATAATGGACAAAGGAAATGGAGTGGAATGTGGTGGAAGAAAGAACATCTTTGGAGCTCAACATTAGCTTCCACGCCTTTCTTCAAATCGTCCATCTTCGCTTCCACACCTTTCTTCAAAACTTTCATTTCATTTTTTGTTGCTCTTTGCGAGAGTGAAAGTTGTTGCACTTGCTATTGTAATTTTGAACATATTTTTGATTGAATATGTCTAGGAACATCAAAATCCTATGTCCTTTCTTCATTCGGATTTTGAGAAAAATTTGGGAAATATTTCTGCCACAATTCCTATTGACATATCAATTAAGCCTGGGATAACTGAGAACATTCATATAGGCACTTCTTGCTCGATTGAAGAGATCAATTTATAAAAAGCCCTATTTTAGGAATTCCAAGACATTTTTGCTTGGTCTTATGAAGAAACGACAAGTATTGATCATAATATTTTTATTCATGAAATTAAGACATACCCAGATGTTAAACCTATTAGACAGATATTACGTCCGATACATCCGCGGAAAGCTGCTACAATTAAAGCTGAAGTTGAAAAAATGTTGCGTGCAGGATTTATTTATCCTATTCCTTTGATGGATTGGGTATCTAACATAGTTCCCGTAACCAAGAAACGAGGACCTATTAGTGAATGTGTCAATTATCGGGATATTAACAAGGCCTATCCTAAAGACAGTTATCCTACCCCTTACATCGATCAAATTTTTGATGATTGTGCTGGAAATGAAATATTCTCATTTATGGTTAGATTTTTTGGCTACAATAAAATAAAAATACTCCTTACTGATCATCCTAAAACACCATTTTTATCTCCATGGGGAAAATTTTCATACTATAAACTACCATTTTGGACTAAAAAATGCTGGCACAACTTTTCAAAGAGCTATGTCTTACGCATTTCACTATAACAAACATATTGTACAACCCTACTTGGATGACTTACCTTCTCATTCTTTACGCAGACAAGATCATCTTACATATTTACGTGCCATCTTTATGTGATGTAGGCATTACAACATTCGTTTGAATCCGCACAAATGTGTATTTTGTGTACAATCAGGTCGTTTACTTGGGTTCATCGTTTCAAAAGAAGGCATTTGTGTCGACCGTTTGAAGGTTTAGGCCATTGTCAATCTACCTCCTCCTTCCACTCTTGGCCAACTCCAAAGTTTGTAGGGGAAAGCAAAATTTCTGCGTTGTTTTATCCCGAACTATGAAAAGCTAACTAAAGGTTTCACTTGGTTGTTAAAACAAGATGTTCCATTCATCTGGGACGAGCTTGCTGATAAATATTTTTATGTGCTCAAACACGCGTTGACCCATGCACCATTGTTGCATCCGCCTGACTATCATTGAGATTAATTTTTATATTTAGTTGCGTCTGATTCAATGATTAGAATGGTTTTAGTTCAAGAGGATGAATCCAACAATGAACATGTGATTTATTACCTAAGTCAAAATCTTGTCCCGATAGAAATCAAGTATTCACATGTGGAGAAATTGGCCTTGGCAGCCGTCCAAGATGTCCAATGATTATGTCATTACATATTGTTACGCAAAACCACAGTGATATATAATTGCAACCCAATGATATACATTTTGACGAAAAAATTGCTCAGGGGAAAATACTCTAAATGGATCGTTATCATGCAAGAAATTGATTTGGAGTTCGAGAAATGAAAGTCTAAGAAATCACCGGTTTTCACTGAAATTATGCATGATTTTACCTATACTGAATTTGAAATAGTGGCAGAGGATCATATTGCTTATGAATCTATGTTTTTAATCAGTAAATTAGATCCTTGGTATGGATATATCATTATATATATCCAGACCCAAACCTTTCGGCCAAAGCTTTCATGATCAGATAAACGTAGAATACGATACCAATCTCAACAATACAATATTGTTGGCAACACTCTTTATTGTCGTGGTGTTGATTCTATTTTTCGATGTTGTATAACTCATGAAGAAGCCGAAAGGGTTTTGAATGAATACCACTCTGGAGCATGTGGTGGTCACATGTATGGGTTTTCCATGGCCCAAAATATATTGCACGTTGGCTATTTCTGGCTGTCACTATTCAAAAATTGGCATACCATGTTTTTTTCGGCATTATGAGCATACCGTACCTCTGCAAAACCATCCACAGTTTTCACTCCTTTTCAGCTCATTTATGGTTTGGAAGTTGTGTTACCCATTGAATGTGAAATCCCATCACTTAAATTAGCCATTGAATTGTTACCAGCTATCTCTGAAGAGGAGAAACACTTCATATACCTAGCACAATTAGATGAGACTCGTCGCACAGCTGCATTAGCTGTTGAAGCTCATAAAAATATGTTAAGGATCAGTATGATCAAAGTGTTAACCCTCATATATATTAAGAAGATGACCTAGCTATATTATACGATCAAGCTCACGAAAAACTAGGTGCTGGTAAATTTGAACAATGTGGCATGGTCCTTATATTCTTAAGCATGTGCTTGCAAAAGGAGCCTACGAGTTACTAGATTATGACATTGTCTCTTTAGATAAAACCAGAAATGGCCTTTATCTGAAGAGATATTATGGATGATTCTTCGTGTGAAGATCCTCTATATACATTAGTTACATTTTAGAACAATGTGCCTTAGATTAGTTATTTTGCTTGACGAGTTTTCACTACTTTCACTGCTTATCTTGATTACTCTTGATACTACAGATGTCGACGTTCCTTCATACTTACATTGGTTTTGCTGACGGTGCTTGTCATAGTACATAGAACATTTAGTTCGCTGCTTCGGTCATGTATTCGCCCACTGATGAGTTAGTCTCTATTCATGGGATATGCCTCGGTCAAACAACGAGCAATATTGTAGAATATAGTAGATCCATTGAGCTATTATCTGATGCCATCACATTTGGAATTATATGTTTGATTGTTAGGTTAGATTCACAAATCATTTTATTACATTTAAACGTTGTTTATGCTATCAAAAATCCAGCTTTGTCAAGAATGTTTTTAAGGGTTCGTCTCTTGGAAAGACAGTTTGATTACATTGAATATCAACACATTTCAAGAAATTTAAACACATTGGATGATGCATTATTTAATCAAGTTTTAAATAGACATCTACAACACTAAAAGTAAAAAAAAGAAAAATTTGATCCATATTGAACAAGATACTCAGAGATCGAAAGTAGTAATATCACTAGGTTAAAATAGTTGTGTGTCAAAAAATAGTACATCGTCTATGATCATAAGTTTCAAACACCTTATGATATAAAGATACTGATACAAAAAACAAAATGGAAATCTAGATTGACCAGCAACTATCCATGATGATGATCATGGTAGTAGACTATGGCATGTGCCACCTTGTGCAGATATCTCCTGAATGGGCCTGAAACCCCAGTCACATGTCTCTGGAGACTGAGAGGTATATCATCCATCCCTATCTCTGGGATGTCAATATTCAACCTCTCTAGGTTGTTCTCTAGCTTTGCAAGGGCCTCTGCTACATCAGTTTGTGGTGGGTCTGCTACGATAGACTGTGCATCTCGCCTGTCAAAGCGACAAAGCGTCACTGGTCGTGATGGGCCAACATCTTCAATTTAGTATTTTTATCAGTATTGGATGATAAAAAATAAAATAAATATTAGATAACAAAAAAAATTAAAAATGAGATATTTTACCTGATGCATCCCACTGTTTCCCTGGTGGGAGTGATGTGTCAGGGTCACCCCTAAAATATACCCCATGCGTAAGGAAAATCCTCAATCATGAAGATTTGGCTTCTGAGCCATATAAATAACTAAGGGGTATATCGAACCACAGGACCACCATTGCCACCATGGTGAGCCATCAATGACACCCATCGCAACATACGTGGTTCCGTAGGTCCCATTAGATCCACTAGAGACTGCTGAGGTGCTAGGAGTGGAATTCTCTCCAAAGCGAAAGACACAAGAATGGCTCCATAACCGAAGTTTTTCAACTTCCAATTCTTTGCTCTCGTACGTTGGAATTTCATGTTGACTAACACTCCTTCGCACCAGTCGAAAAGTGTTCCTCTGGTACATTCAAATGTAGTCTGAATTTGTGCTTTGGTAGCCACATGTGGAGCTGCACTGCCACACATCCTGGTAACTGTAAATGCAATGATATTTAGGTCTAGTTGCACAATAGTTTTAATGTCAATGCGACCATCCTTCAGCTCTGACTCTTGGCTGCAATACTAAGCCATATAAGATGAGGTGGGTAGACCACCTGTTCGTGACCTAAACATAGATATGTATCTCCCTCTGCGGGGTAAACAAGTAAGGAAATAAATATCCTTTGGCACAATTACAAGCCTGTTGTCCCCAATGATGAAGCATTTCTCCCGAACGTCTTAAGCATTGACTAACCAGGTCATTAACTCTACCTGTGCCATCCTTCCTTGAATCACCCAAAATTTATAAAATCCAAATTTTTTTAATGTACGAAGTGTTGCCGGGTCATCCATGGCTTTGTTATCATGAAGCTTGAGCTCCCTTTCTCTCCATTCCAACATGATTGCTAGCCTGCAATCAATCAAAGGAGAGCATTAGAAATTATTTGAGAGAATTTGAGCCATTTTTTATGAATGAAATTATGATTTTGAAAACCCCACGAAAATTGCACATGTTTTATGTATACACAATGTGCTTTTTCGCATGTGCTATGCATAAAAACCGTGACGAATCGATGATTTTTTCTGTTAAAAAATCATCGGGGTGCGTGAGTTTTGCCACAAAAACCTGTGCACCCTCGAGGGCGGATTTCAAACCTTGTTCCACCCTAAAAAATTACCAAAAGCTTAAAATTCAACACTAAATGGATGAAAAGCAAGATAATGATGAGGTGGAATACCTGGAGCTGACGGTTCTCGAAATGGCTGACTGGTTCTCCCAATATTTACTCCATAAGGTTTAGGGAAAAAAATCTTTTTCTTTGCTCTAAAAACCAAAAGGTAAAAATGATTTGTTTTCAGTTATTTTTATAGTTTTCAATGAATAAAATAATATTATTTTTTTATTTTCACTTTTAGGAGTATAATTTTAAATGTTTTTGTTATAAAATTAAATATTACAGAGCAATGAAACACATAAAATATGTGGAAAACACAAGCACAAAAAACACATAGAACCAGAGAGACACATATATACGTGGTTCACCCAGTTTGGGCTACGTCCACCCCAAACAACCATTCCTTCCTTTCTATTATCCAGCAAAAATTCAAGAGACACAACCTACAGCAGATCCGCTGTAATATCCTCTATTCTCTCTCACAGTCCCCCAATCTGTTTCTCGCTCCGAGAACACACATACAATACACAGCCGAAATACAATACCCTCATACAAGCAAGGGGTTTCCTTCTAGGGAAAAAAACCCTAAACTAAACATAACTTCTACCATCAGATCATCCACCTAATGAACGACCCATATTGACTAGAAATTACTATACTTTTACAAGGAAATTTTACATCTGTTTTTAGCTTCGGGGGCGCTGCCCTCGAAACCCCCTGCCAGGGGGGGGGCTCCATAAAGTTTCAGCCACCCCCCCTGGGCCCCCCAGGCAGCGTTTAATTACGGGCGGCGTTGCCGCCCCATTAAGGTACATGGGTCCAATGCTGTGATACAAAATAAACAAGATAATCAGGCTCCACACCCAACAATCTCCCACTTGGAGACTGATTTTAGCAACTCCACTGTTGCTTCATTTGTTGTACAATGACTCCTCTTTGGACCTGGTTGTTTCTCATCTTCATCTTCATCCTTGAAGACCAATTGAAACTGAGCATAATCTCAGTTTATCCCCAGTTACAACTTTTGTTAGCATATCTGCAGGATTCTGGCTAGTGTGTATCTTTTCCAGCTTCAACTGTCCATCTTCCAATATTGACCGTATGAAATGGTACTTGAGTTGTATGTGTTTAGTCCTGGAATGAAATGATGATTTCTTTGCAAGATGAATGGCACTTTGGCCATCACTGTATAATGTGCCCATATCATGCTTCTTACCCAATTCATCCATAAACCTTTGTAACAAAATCATTTCCTTACTAGCCTCTGTAGCAGCAACATATTATGCTTCTGTTGTTGAAAGTGCAACAACACTTTGGATTTTTGAAACCCAACTGACAGCTGTTCCACCTATAGTAAATACATATCCTGTAGTGCTCCTTCTATTATCTCTGTCACCTGCCATATCTGCATCAACATATCCCTATAGAGAAATGTTTGAACCACCAAAGCATAATGCTTGATTTGTGGTACCTCTCAAATATCTAAGAATCCATTTTACTTCCATCCAATGTTCTTTTCCTGGATTGTTCATGTACCTGCTTACAACTCCCACTGCATGTGCAATATCAGGCCTTGTGCAGACCATTGCATACATTAAGCTTCCAACTGTTGATGCATATGGAACTTTAGCCATATAGTCCATTTCTTCTTGGGTCTTGGGGCACATCTCCTTACTAAGTCTGAAATGGCTAGCAAAAGGTGTACTAACTGGTTTTGCATTCTACATATTAAATCTTTTCAACTGCTTTTGTATGTACTCATTCTGAGACAGTGTTAATTTGCGATTTTTCCTATCTCTAGTTATTCTCATACCAAGGATTTGTTTTGCAGCTCCCAAATCCTTCATTGCAAATGAATTTGCCAATTTTCTTTTGAGCACATTTATTTCCTGCATGTTAGACCCTGCAACAAGCATGTCATCTATATACAATACAAATATAATATAGCTGCCATAATTTTGCCTTTTCAGATAAACACAATGATCAGAGTGACATCTAGTATAACCTTGTTCAGACATAAACTTGTCAAATTTTATATACCACTGACTTGGAGCCTGTTTTAAGCCATACAAGCTCTTCTTTAACCTGCACACTAATTTTTATTTCCCTTTGACCTCATATCCTTCTAGTTGCTGTATATAGATCTCTTCCTCCAAATCTCCATGGAGAAATGTTGTCTTTACATCTAACTGTTCAAGATGTAAATATATTATTGCTACAAGACTTAAAATAGTTCTGATTGAAGTCATCTTAAAAACAGGAGAAAATATTTCATCAAAATCAATACCTTTCTTCTGGGCAAACCCCTTCACCACAAGTCTAGCTTTGTATCTCTATTTTCCTCCATCTTCTTCCTTCAGCCTGTAAACCCATTTATTCTGCAATGTAGTTTTACTTGTAGGCAACCTGACTAAGTCCCAAGTCTGGTTATGCATTAAGGAGTCCATCTCTTCTTCCATGGATAGCTCCCACTTCTTCCTGCTTTCAACTTGCATTTCTTCTTCATAACATTCAGGTTCACCAGAATCAGTCAACAATAAATAATATAATGAAGGAGAGTATCGTTCAGGGGGTCACCTTATCTTGGTAGATCTTCTAACAACACTTTCAGGTGTTTGAGGTGCCTGTTGCTGTTCTGGTGGTTGTTGTTGTTGTGGCTCTTGATTATTATTATTTTCAGGCACATTTACATTTTCTATGATCTCATCAAGAACTGTGTATTCTTTTTCCTGTTTCTTTTCCTGCAACTGATTCTTATACAATACATTTTCATTGAATATTACATCTCTGCTCCTAATGATTTTGTGATTTTCATAATCATATAAGCGATAAAAAAAATCATTAACACCATATCCAATAAAGGTACATTTCTTTGATTTTGCCTCAAGCTTTGTTCTATTTTCTTTATTAATATGGACAAAGGCCTCAAAATCAGAAGGCTTTAAAAAGGAGTAGTTTAGATTTTTACCTGTCCATGCTTCCTCTAGAATACCACCATCCAAGGAACTTGAAGGCCCTCTATTTATTAGATAAACAACAATATCTACAACATCTGCCCAAAATTGTAAAGGAAATCTTGCATGCAATCTCATGCACCTTGCACGCTCCATGATTGTTCTGTTCATCCTTTCTGACACACCATTTTCTGGTGGTGTTCTTGGAACTATCTTCTCTCCGCGAATTCCATGCTCTGAACAGTACCTATCAAACTCTTTGCTGCAATATTCACCTCCATTTTCTGATATGAGACACTTCAACTTCTTTCCTATCTCAATATCAGCCAAACCTTTCCATTTCTTGAAAGTATCAAATACATCGGATTTATTCTGAATACAATAAATCTAAGTTTTTCTAGTTGCATCATCAATAAAAGTAACATAATAACGAGAGCCACTGAGAGATGATACCTGAGAAGGTCCCCATACATCTATATGCACAAGCTCTAAATTTTTTCTCTTATTTTCTTTCCCAACTCTGAGAAATCTGACTCTCTTCTACTTTCCATAAATGCAATTCTCATAGAAATCCAAATCAACGTTCTTCAAACCCGGCAAAAAATTTCTTGAGTGAAGAATCTTCATCCCCTTCTCACTCATGTGTCCGAGCCTATGATGCCATAACGCTGCATCTTCTCCTTTGGAAGTTAAAGCATTAACAGAGTTAGAAATACCATTGCATAAATACAATGTACCAACCTTTTCGCCTTTTGTTATTACCAGGGCTCCTTTGGTGACCTTCTAGGTTTTGTCTGTGAAAGTTGTCACACAACCTTCACCGCCTAACTACCCTGTTGAAATTAGATTTTTCTTCAGATCTAGAACATGCCTTACCTCCTTTAATAGCCATTGGTTTCCATTCTACTATTTTACAAGAACCTTACCCATTCCAACAATTTTACAGGGTTTATCATCACCCAAACGGACTTGTCCAAAATCTCCTTGAACATAGTCATGAAAATATTTCTTATCAGTGTGGCATGGAATGAGGCCCCTGAATCTACAACCCAAGAATCAGTAACATTTTCGAAAGAAATAATCAAAGCATCTTGCAACACAACACCTGTCACATTTTCTTCATGACTGTTTTCTTGATGTGTGTCTCCTTCTTTTCCCTTCCGAGATCTACAGTCTTTCTTCAGGTGTCCTTTCTTTCTGCATTTCCAGCACACTATCCCTGATATGGAATTGGATCTTCCTTTCCTTGATTTATTGCGATATCCTGAGCTCTTTCCTCTTTCCATTTTTCTTCCCATAGACTCTGCACTCAAAGCATTACTCGATGTCTCACCAGAGCTTTTCCGTCGCATTTCCTCGCTAAGGATAGCACCGAAAACATCATCAAACTTTAAAGCACTAGATCCAGAGACAGAGTTACTAATGGCCATAACTAAACCATTCTAGCTTTCTGGAAATGAACACAGAAATAAAATAGCCCTAAATTCATCATCAAAGTTTACCCCTACAGAACTTAACTGACTGGTAACTGTATTAAAATCATTTAAATGGTCTGTAACAGATCCACCTTTCGACATCTTCATATTAAATAAACGTTTCATAAGAAATACCTTGTTTGAGGCTGAGGGTTTTTCATATAGTTTCGTCAATGCCTTAATCAAACCCTCTATTTTTTTTTCCTTCTAAATATTGAAGGCTACCGACGCCGCAAGGCACAACCGTACTATTTCAAGTGCCTTTCTATCAAGAATATCCTATTCTACGTCTGTCATAGTCGTCGGCTTCTTTGTTTTTCCGCTCAATGGTAGGTATAGATCTTTCTGATACAGATAGTCTTCCATCTGCATCTTCCATAGTGGGAAGTTTTGGCCGTTAAATTTCTCGACCCTAAATTTAGCATCTTCTGCCATTGCTCCCACTTGAACCCGGAACCCTTCTTTACTGCGAGTTTATCAGCCAAATAGACCTTCAACTCTGATACCAGTTGTTATAAAATTAAATATTACAGAGCAATGAAACACATAAAATATGCGGAAAAAAAAAGCACACAAAACACATAAAACCAGAGAGACAAAGATATACATGGTTCACCCAATTTGGGCTACGTCCACCCCGAACAACCAGTCCTTCCTTTCTATTATCCAACAAAAATTGAAGAGACATAACCTACAATAGATCCGCTATAATATCCTCTATTCTCTCTCATAGTCTCCCAATCTGTTTCTCGCTCCGAGAATACACATACAATACACAGTTGCAATACAATACCCTCATACAAGCGAGGGGTTTCCTTCTAGGGCAAAAAACCCTAAACTAAACATAAATTCTACCGTCAGATCATTCGCCTAATGAACCGCCCAGATCGACTAGAAATTACTATACTTTTACAAGGCAATTTTACATTTGTTTTTAGCTTCGGGGGCACTGCCCCTAAAATCCCTCGCCAGGGGGGGCTCCATAAGGTTGGAGCAGCCCCCCCTAGACCCCTCAGGCAGCATTTAATTATGGGCGGCATTGACTTCCCATTAAGGTACAAGGGTCCAACGCTATGATACAAAATAAACAAGATAATCAGGCTCCACACCCAACGATTTTTTCATATTTGAGAGCAGGTAATTGTGATTTTTTGAGTTTTTGTGCTGAGAACAGGTTATGTTTGAAAAGTATAATTTTAACAATGAGTATACTTTTATCACTTTTTCGGGCTCTCTAAAAAATACAAAAAAGCGAAACCTTGGAGTCCTCTTTTAAGCCCTTTTCAGACTCTCTAAACATGAAAAGATTGCCAATCACTTGAATATTTGAACTTGTTAAAGTAAATGAACAATCGTCTATTCAGTATAAGTTTACCCCTTTTTCAGACTGAACTAGACTATTTATGAAAAAGGTATATGTTGACTAAGCATGGTCAACAGAGTTCTCTCCTACATTATTTTATCCTTTTTCGTGTTTGAGAGACTAAATTTATGAAAAAGAACACTATGGAGTTTACTTATGTTTTTCTTCTGACTCCCTAAAATTGAAAAACATCGAGTTAATCCTATGTTGGACTCGTTAAAACTAAACAGTACATGACCTGTCAATTACAACAAGACTGAACCACTCCTTCTTACAGTGCGTAAAAAATATTGAGATGGAATCGTCCGAAGGATGAGATTACACGACAAGAAAATGTTATCCTCCAGAAGCTTTACAAAAATAAAGAGGTATTTTCCAGTAATGGTGGGGGAAAAAGTGAGAAAAAGAATCCATTTTTTATTCTTGTTTTAAAAAGCAGCATGTTGCTCTTGAACACAACACTTTTCCGCACTTGTGTCTGGGTTTGGTATTCCTTTTGTCTTACAGTTAATAAAACCACATTGAAAGTCTTCAGCCAGTTTTGGGTATTATATTTGAGTCAAATGCTACCAAGCCATTTACAGTGTTGTTATGTGTTCAAGAGAAAGTTCAATTTTAACTTCACCATTCATTTCCAACATTTGTCTCCATTCGCGTTGACCATCCCTGAGTTAATCCTTGCAAAAAAATTACTTCAAAACTTGATCTAATGGTTTCGTGTCGTAGGATTTACTACGACGAATTAATTTCTATCGACATCATCTCATTATCTAGAAAGTTGATTTAGAATCCTATCAGTACCTTGGAATCTGCATGCCCTAATGGCAGGTTATCGCCTTTGACGACAAGTTCTTATCATTTATCTTCGATTAAATGATTCTATTAGTGTTCGACTGTAAATCATTCATTCACACTTTATAGATTATGCTGAAGTAATTTAAGAGCTATTGTCATTATTGGTGGTTTCTCTCACACTTGTTAATGGTTCTCATCATTGATTGGTAATCAAGTGGTTTATACCATGTTCGACTTCGACACAATAAATCACATGGATAGATTCGTACTAGTTCGAGAAGAAAAAATCAAGACCCTGGATATAGTTTCCACCATCCAAGTTGTGAGGAGTTACGTATTCATGATACATTAGTCTTCTTTATGACAGATGGCTATGCCCATACTGTGTCTACTTTTAATGAAATGCTAAAATCATATCTGTACCATAAAACTTAGTTAGTCTTGCTCTATGTATGGGAATTCATACATCAGTGATGATATATATTTGTATTGAATGTTTCTTACAAGTTTTCGACCAGTGTCTCCAATCCAATCCTTCGAATGATAAAGTGCTTCACTCTCTCGAAATTTTTTCTCAAACTTCGCACTTTAGGGGGCAATCCGTTACACGTAATTTTATCACCATGACATTTGAGTGCCATTATGGGTTTATCACCATCCATATTATGCTCCCCTAGAGGTAAAAAATATTCAGGTTCCTGAACCAAGTCTTGTAAACTAGAGAAAATATCTTTAAAAACTTTAAACTATTACCTGCACACTTTTTGTGACCATTACCTGTGCATGCGATGATACTTCTTTGATTAGCCGCGGTGATCACTGCTATGTTTTCCACTAAAACCTGCACACCCATGTAAAAAGGAAGTAAACACGAAAAAGTAACTTCTAGAATATTAGTTTGTCTATTATTCTCCCAATTGGAAGCCTCTAGAGTCGTGCCAGTTCGAGCTATATCCATATACTCATGGAGCTTATCCCTTGGCTAGAGGAGCCCTCATCCCTTCATTGGAGGATCTCATTTTTTTTCTCGTGGATATGAAACTTCCTAAATCACTTTATAAATTGAGCTGAAGTTTCAGGTTGAAGAGTAGATACTGATATGAATAGATTTTAAGCTGGAGAGAGTTCATAAGAGTTCATAGATTCAGAACTAGCAAGTTTTTGGTTGTACATTGAAGATCACACCTTTGTGCACAAGACTTCATGTTGGTTATTCTAGAGAGGAAGGCTTTTCAAATTGAATAAAACTATTAGGCAGATACACGAGAGAAATCTGTACAATATCAAGGCTCAGGTTGTAATATTGTTCTTTTTTATTTTTGATAATACATATGGATCTCTTTTTCTCATTGTCTTATTTCTGAATTCATTGAAATGATGTCAATACTTAGACTCCTTGATCACTAAGTTGAACTAATATTTATGATTATTATATACTGCGGATGCTTTGATCCTTTGCATTGTTTGTGATTGCGGGCTCTTCACAACATTGAAGGATTGCTTTGGAGTGAAAGGCAAAAGGCTACATCAAACGTCTTGATTGAAGGGTAGGAGCATAACATCCCTATTTCTGAGTTATAATAATATAAAATGAAAATAGTTTAGAGAAAGAGGCATTCAAATGTTTGTTTCTTTCTAGTTACCTTTTGGGGTACTAGGGAGATCGCTCTTGTCCACAAGAGGGATCAATCCACAAAATACCGAGTCTGCTACAACCTTTATCCATTCCAAGTCAATGTTGGGAGGAGGTTTCAATGGATTTTATCACATGTTTACCTAAGTCTGAAGGAAAGAGTGTCATCATGGTGGTAGTTGATATACTTACCAAGTATGCACACTTTTGTGCATTATCTCATCCATTTAAAGCGAGTACAATTTCTACTGAATTTATGGAAACAATTCAAAAGCTACATGGAAACCCAAAGATTATTGTAAGTGACAGAGATCCCATTTTCACTAGAAATTTTTGGACAAAATTATTTTCTTATTTGGGTACTCATCTAGCTCATAGCTCATCTTATAATCCTCAATCTGATGGGAAAACTAAGATAGTGAACAAATTTTTGGAAGGACATCTTCCGATGCTTTGTATATGATAAACAAACACAATGGGTTAAGTGGTTACCACTGGCTGAATGGTGGTATAACAATTCCTTCCACACTATAGCAAAAATGACCCCATTTATGGAACTTTATGGATATAATCCACCATCCATTGTATCATCTCTAAGACAAAATTCTAAGGTTCAAGAAATGGAAGATCACATCGAGCATCAACAAAAATTTCTCCAACTCTTGAAAGATAACCTAAATTTGGAACATAATCAAATGAAACAACACACAAATCAACATTGCAATGAGAGAAGTTTTGATGAAGGTGCCTGGGTATTTTTACGACTACAACCATACAAAAAAATGTCCCTCAAGCAAGCTAAGAAGGATAATAAATTATCACCGAAGTACTATGGTCCTTACTAGGTGTTGCAAAATATTGGTACTATGGCATACAAATTGGAGCTTCTTGCATCTTCCCGAGTGCACCCAGTTTTCCATGTTTCATGCTTAAAGAAGGTTATAGGTGACAAGCTTCGAGTCCAAACAATATTTCTAGAACTTTATGATGAAGGAAAAATCATATTTGAACCTGAAGTAGTCACATAAACAAGGCCTTGACAACTTCAAAATCGATCAATTTCAAAGTATCTCATCAAATGGAAGAACTTACCCACTAAAGACTCCACATGGGAGGATTATAATTTTATACAGAAGAATCCATACCTACTCAAGCGTTGAGGACAAAACTTTTTTGAAGGAGAGGAGCATGTTATGTCCCTATATTACTAGTGTAGTCCCTTATTTTTGTTAGTGTAGCTCCCTTATTGTTATTTTTATACCCATGTAGTCCCCATATTCAATATTACTGTGCCCCATAGAATCCCACTATTGTTATTATTGTGCCCTTACATTATTATTGTTAGATCAACTAGGATTATACTGTGGCCCCATGGACTCCTACATATGTAAACAAGTTTTTTTCATCTGTATCATCCAAGGATTGTTCATTTATTTAATGTAAAGGAGGTTTCCCCATCGAAGAAGCTTATTTCTAAGTTTTTGATCTATCTTTTCTTCTATTTTGTGAGTTGGGTTCATAACATCATCTGTGTGCTTTTCTCTTCCACCTAACGCTGATCTTCTATTGAAAATAAACTGTGCCCAGATCTTCTTGCGAATTCACTGATCTGCTTCATCGAAACTGCTTCCCGACTTCACCATTGCCTACTGGAACTGCTACTGGGCTTTGTGAATTTTCGTACCACCTGCACTGGAAATTTGACCACTCTGCCTAGCAGTTTGAACTATTTGGTTGGCTCCACAAAAATATGGAGAAATTGTGCTACCTCTCCCTCTGAACTGTGAATTTCTCCCTCTTCATCTTTTATCCTCTGATATGTTAAACCTTTCTCTGATACCATGTGAAATTTCCATTGAAATGCAAGAATTGGAATTAATTTTTCTAACTGAATTAATTATGTAGTTAATTTTGTTATGAAAAAATAACGAATTAATCACACTGCAATTTATTCACAATAAAAAAAAATGCAGAAAATAAAATGGTGGAAGATGAGAAATATAGAGAACACACAAAAATATGACAGTTTTTTTTGGACAAATTTTCCCGGAAAAACTCAATGTGGGAAAACTAGTGAAACAGATGAGGGTTTTATTATTACGAAAACAAAACATCTGAGTACAAATTATGGATGCCCAAATTGGAAATCCACAATAAGATAATTTGGCCAAAATTATTAGAGAGAATTGATATCTCTCCTCAAGAAATCCTGACACAACTTAGCTTAAAAAACTAGCTCTTTTGGAGCCCTTATATAGGCCTTTGTGCTGCCTCTCTGCAACCTGTAACTCACACTCCTAAAAAATGCCTCTAATCAAGTTGTTCTTCCTGCTGCTGAACCTGGAAGTGATTCTTCGACCCTCTGGAAAAAAATCTCGACCTTTGGAAGATGAATTGACCTCCTCTCCAGCAAAGTTGAACTACCTCTTTGAAAGCTTCCTTTACAGTCCCTATGTAGCCTCCTGAGGAATAACTCAACCTCCTGCTGCTAACTCTTAGGAACTAGAAATATCCTCCAGATACATTGTATTTGCTCCCTCTTACTCCCATATATCTTCTAGCTTGAAATTTTCTTCCCTGCTGCTGCTAGATAGCTCGATCTATCAAGGAACTCACACTTCTAGTGTGTTTAGCTCCAACCCCATCGACCTCCTCTTATAATCTCTTGTTCACTCACCAATGGCAATGATTAAATCCTTGTCAATGGATAAGATCATTTCTGAGTTGATCCATGTGATTTTCTAGAGAAATCTCACCTTTATCATTTAATTTCTGTCAATTAATCATTTTCGCTAAGTTAGACTTAGGAAAAATTTAATTACTAATTAATTAACTTAATTGAGCCATCTTTAGGTGTTTTCTCCTGAAAATTTTTCTCGGTTTTGGAGTTCTAGTGTTTCTAAGCCTCTCTGACCAAAGTTGAGACTAAAACACCTATATGATGCTACCCAACCAAAAAAACTAACACAAATTACACATATCCTCCATACTAACAAGTAATTATAGATGAAATTGGATGCTTTTTCTAGTTTCAATTACTTTATCTCTATATATAAAGTTGATGTCAATTTTTTTTGTAAGTTGATTTGTATTACCTAAAAATAGAAAATTACATCATTCCATCCATGACAAATCAATACAGTTAAATATAATACATTTACTACAATCCTGGTCTCAGAGTCTAGTAGTGATCATGAGTTTTTCCTTTTCTCCCTTTCTCTCGCAGACATCCCTCCATTTTAAAGAGTATCAGGGATATATGTAAAGGAGATAATAACATCATTTTTTTTATAGAATTGTATTTCTGGGTTCCATAATATTTTTTGTTTTCTTATCACTATTCAAGTGATCAGACTCATGCAAACATTTGTACCCTCTCATTGGCATAGCCAATACCAAATATGTATTTCATACATCTCCATTCGAATGATGGGCCTCAATGTCTAAAGGATGAGATGGGGATACTTGAGATTGAGTTAAGGTTGAAGGAATTGATTTGGTTGTGGAAGCTTTTTGTTGCTGCATGTTGGTTTTCTTGTGAATTAGAACCATTGAAGCTTTTGGGTTTTTCCATCCAAGAAATTTATTCTTTGGATTCAGGGGGGAAGATCCTTTAAGTAGAAGGACAAGAATTATGGAGATGATCAGGTTGTTAATAAATCTTGCAACATAATATTTGTTTTTGTAGTCTAGTGACTAAAAATAAGCTATGATATTCCAATTTATGAGGATTTTATCCAAAAACCCTTTACTAAGATCTATTTCAACACATATGCAAGCAAAGGTAACAATACTCTTCAAAATATTATATGTATTTACGTTAATGAAAAGAGATGACATTGAAAGAGGGTTAAAACCATGAAACCATCACCTGAAGAAGAGCCCAACACAACCTTAAAACCAAGTTCCTTAATAAAAAAGCCTCAGGTGATATTGATAATTTTTTAAGTATACCGCGAAGAAACCCTTCAAGAAGAAAAACAAATATGTATTCGGTGACCAGGTTTGATGTACGCATTCTATAAGCGCATTTGTCGAAGGCCATAACCTATTAAAACAAAAAATAATGACATGCTACAAATAATATATGAAAGTAGTGGTAGGTTGAAGATGCTTCACTTCGATTTTTTCATTTATCTTATGTTTCATCCACAATGAAGGCTGATCCTGAGAGATATTTGGGAGTTATATGTGAAAGCCCTGATTTTAGGGCATGAATTGAGCCTTTGGCTCCACCATTTAATCTTGAAACTAGGAATATTGTAGGGTCCTTGGCTATTCTGTAATATTTAAGTTATTTCCATTCCTATAGTTTTCTTCCTCTGTGAAGGAGTTGTCTATAGGCGGAGGTGATTCATGTTTGATCTTGTATTCTAGCTATGAGAATAAATACAAGATCAACAACATTCCCCTAAACATATAAAAAACCCAGAGATTGGCCTCACAAAGATGGATAAAGTCAAGAGATTTGCAGAAATGGCACAAGCTTGAGATCTGGGAAAATCTTACTACAAAAAAAAATCTCCCTTGTTTTCTAGATCCGCATCCAAAGCACCAAGATGAGGGGTTTCCATCAAATAACATAGGTCTAAAGTGGAAACTCTTCCAAAACATGGGCTAATACAAAAGGCACAAGGGTTTCCATCATGACCCAAAACTCGTACTTTTCTCTAGATTCAACTTACTTTTCATTTATAATATATAAAATCGATGTAAAATTAAGATGGAAACTAAGCAATTTTGTTTGTGGACAACTTTGTAAGTTTTTTTTGTTATTACTATTTTTTTAAGTTGTTAATGTAAATATTATTTTTTATTTTTAAATGTAATGTTACCTGATAAAATCTCTCTGATATCAGGCTATAAAACACCTCTTGACATAATCATATAAATGTCAAATTGCTAATTATGGAAAAGAAATTATTAAAAAATAAATAATGATTTTAAATTTTCTTTTCATAATTCAAAATCACTAAATATTTATTACAGACGGTAAGTAATTCCTTTTATTCTAGTCGACATTGTTTTCTTATATATATATATATATATAATTTTAAAAGGGAATGTATCGACTCCACATTGAGCACATATATAATCACACATCATCCTCATACTGAGCTGTAGAATCTGCCTCTTTGCGCAATAAGGTAGAGTTGTGGGTCAAACTCAGGATGCAACTCTAGGCGAAGAGATATTTGAAGTATTGAAAGAGAAAGTAAGGAGACTTATTGGTAATAGTCTTGTCATGTATTATTCTCTTGTAATTGGAAGTTTTCTCTACATTTTAGTAATATCTTCATTCTCCACATTGTATAAAAAGCCATGATAAGTGGTGTTCCAAATTTATTATATTCTCAGTAATTTGGATCAGTATTAGAAAATACTTATCATGGAGTACCTTTTTTTTCTTGTTATCACTTTGTTATTTTTGAGGTTGCTAAAAAACTCACAAGCGTAACAACAAAATCACTTTGGAAGCTATGATCTAGCCCTTCCAGCTTTAGAGATGAATCTCTCTTTATGATTTAGCTTTGTTTGTTTAAGATATTAGGTTAGATATCTAGTTAGTTGTTTTTTTTAATAGATTGTTTGGTTGATTTATGCCAGAATTTACCATTGGGCTATGGAGTCAATTACTTAAATATGGATTTTTTTTAATATTTAAAGGTAGATTTCACAGGGCAAGGCACCCGACTCAATTGGATCATGTAAGTTAAATGATATGGAAAATACGAAGATTTAGATAATTCATTAAGTAAAGATAAATTAAGAATTCATTTAGTTAACTTCAGTTGAAAACATCGAAATTATTCAAATCCAGAGTCAGACTGTGAATTAAAACAAATTTTGTTCTTAATTTTCTTTTGAATAAAACAAAGTAGGAAATGATGATGAATAAATTTGGAAATACATAAACACAAAAGAGAATAAATTCACCAGTAACTTGACACAAGAATCCTGTGAAAGAGCTATCTTTATTATTGAAATGTTCACTAGAACTTGGTGGAACGACTTTACAATTTTCTTCCTTGATGCAAAAAATCAACCCATAATACTTCGAACTAAGAAGTATTTATACAAAAAATATTACAAATATCTTAATTCAGAGGATCAAGAATTTTTTTTAAGTATCTAAAAAAAAATTACAAAAATAACACAAAATTACAGGAACTTATGAACAACTTGGCTTACTGGCACTATTCTTGTGGTTGTTGTTGTTGAATTTTGATAGCTATGCCTGAAATTATGTTGCATTGTGTGTTGTGCTATCAAATATGGAAATTTTATTTTACTCCAGTAACTCACATTTTTTTTCCTATCTGTCTTCAGTTGGAATAGAAAATTTAATTAATTTTATATAAGCTTCATTAACCTCTATGTATTTCTAAAATGCGGGCTTGATGATGAATAAATTTTTGAGCTCATGACTGATGAAAAAATAAAATTCCATAGCCTCCATACATGCCTTCCCTGTGAGGTGGCCTTTGATACCTGCAAATTTGGATGTATCTAGGGAAATCTTGTCCAAATTTTCTTGGTAATCATTCAAAATTATCAATTCTTCTTTTGCATTCACAAGCCTTGGAAACCCTTTCCTGTTCAATACTTGCATATTTTTGTGAAATCTCTGAATGTTGGTATCAAGATTCTGGCACTTGTTCTCTAATTGTAGCATGAGGTTTCTTTTGGTGTGCACCCTTCTCACTTCTAGTATAGTTTTAGTCCTATCTTCAGTTCCCAACTACTCTAATTCCACCCTAATTCTGGAATTTAAGAGCTTAATGATGGTCATATCTTCCCCTGGCTTGTTTCCCAACTCTGTCTTGATGTGTTTTATTACCTCTTTTTACCTTTGTTTCAACTCCTACTTCTCTAACAAAATCTGAATGGAAGGCCACATCTCTTTGATGGCCTCATTAATTTTTGTCCATATATTTTCTCTGAATTAGGCCAGAGTATTTGGAATTACTGATTCACTTTATAACTGCTAAAATTTTAATGTCACCTGATGGGTTTTATGCAACTCTGAGACATAAGCGTTATCAATCTTCAACTTCTGTTCTGACATTACTTTTAGTTGAGATTTTAATCTGGAAATTTCTTGCTGGTGAAGGTTCAAATTGTCCATGGATTTTACTAATTCATTTGTTTTTTGTGTTGGTTTAGAAGTCGATGTAGATGCACCTGGAGTGGTGGCCACTGCAATTGGAACAACTGTAAGAGGGACTATGGCCAATTTTGCCGCCTGATATTTTTCTCTGATTTTTTTATCTAATTCCACCTCCATATCACTAATCTGACTATTCTTCTCAATGATTATTCTAAACATGTCCTCTTTCTATTTTTCCTTCTCTCCAACCTCCTTAGCTTGTGGGTCTTCTGTAGGAGGCAATTTCAGCTTCTTTATTAATACTACTATATCAACATTTTTTCTCTTTACTATCTCTTATGTTTCCTTGAAATCATTTGGAGTGTATCCCAATTTAATTACGAAGTCCTCCGGTGACTTGATTTTAGTATCTTTGCCTAAGGATGAAATCATTTCTATTTTAAGTTGTGTTTGTGTATTATTTACTGATGCGTGCAATATGGAAGCTGACATAGAGGCATTAGTTAGTGAAGAATACATCATTTCACTAGACTATTTATGCATTTCCATTTCATAAATGGGATGGATTTTCTTGGCATCAAATGGAAAAATATGCTCGTCATAATCTGTTGATATCCCCAGAGTTGGTACTTTGGATTCAAGAATGCTATTTTCATTTTACCCTACTCAATATCAAAGCCTGAAAGCATCATGTGCTCTGATGTTGTTGTCTGCTTCCAGATTTGTGTGCATGTGGAGGATTTGAGCATCTTATTCCTTTGCTTTATGGCCTTATATTTTTCAAATATGTTGGGCTCACTAGTGTCTTGAGCCAAATCAGTTGACTATGAAGTTTTTGGAGGATCCTTTGTGGTTGAAGAAGAAGGGGAGCCTGTGATGATATCATCCTACCTTGTAGATACATGAGGTCCTGTTATCACAATTGTGTCTTGTTCTTTGTTTTCTGAATGAAACACTAGTGTAGAATTTATCATTTGTTTCTTCTTATAGATTAGGAATTCCTTAGCTTCAATTTCTCTGATTGGGGACTCTTCTATTATCCTTTTCTCTTGTTTCTCCTGAGGTGTAGGAGTTTTAGATGTTGTGGTAGAGATAACCTATTATTCTACCTCATGTAGCACGTTGTCCTCCCATTGGGTTTGGTTCATATGATTATCTATTTCTGGCTGAGGAGTATGTGTGTAGGGCGTTCTCTTCTGCTCCACCCTCAGTTTTTAAATGATACCGAAAGGTTAATAGGACCATGTGAAACTCAGTTTGAAATTCAATTTTTTTAGCATCAAGCCATCTTCCCTACCAACTCTTTTGGTATTGCAGACAAAGTGTAATATTCCCAATTAGCCCAAGCTAACGGGAATATACAATTTTGTCTCAATATTTTGTTTCATGAATAAAACTGTAAAGGAGGATCAATAAAACCCCTAATCAGCAAAATAAATCAATGCCACATGTGAACATGGAAAAATCTGGGCTATTTACATGAGCACACTTAGGTGTGAAAGAGACTGGATCATTTGACCAAGTCAACCAGGACCAAATCAACAACGCTGTCTAGATACAGTGAATCTCCTAGAGGGACAGCGCAGTTTTAGTTGGAGGCTTCTCATGTGAATGCAGCTAAATCATTGAGATGGTTTAGGGTTTGACAAGACTTTCATCCTATAAGAGGAAGAGGAGGACAACAAAACGAGGTTGTTGATTGTGCATATTTATGAGTATAGTGTCTGTTCAGACACATACCATTCTCTGCTATTTAGCTGAGAATAGTGCTGCTTAGCACTTGGGTGTTCCTATGCAAGAATCCCACCTCTTCCATTGAGGATTTATTGGAAGAGTCTTGCTGATCTCATCCAATATCAGGCATTTGGCCAAGCTCATCTTCTAACTACAACGCAGATCCTGTTGAGGGTTTGGTTGTCCTTGTAAGCTGCAGCAAATGGAGGCTATATCTGCTCATATCTAGGCCATTTCAGGGCCTCTTTTCACTGGGAAAGTATTTTATCCCATTGGAAAGAGAGTTCTAGACCTTTGGAGCTGATATTTCTAGACCTAGGCCAACTTAGTGCTTCAAGCTACAACGCAGTTTCCCTTCCAGGACTGCGTTATTTTCAAGGATGGAATTACAGGGTGTTTTGACCCATGTTTCGAGGAGAGATCTCTGGTGCTGGGCTTTGCCCTTCACTTTGGTGATCCATGGATTAGCTTGCTAAACCATGTTCTTTACACATCTGATCTATTTATATTGTAAAAATCTTCAGAAATTTCTAAATAATATTGCAGATCTGCTACTTTAATCCTAAATCTACTCTCTGTATTGCATGATTTGATCAAAACCCCAAGGGGATCTTGTAAAGGAGCCTTTCTAGTCTACAGATCTAAAATGGATCTGAAATCTTGTACACAGATCTGATCTAGATCTGGAGTGTAATATACAGTTGTTGCAGCTCTTATAAAAATGTTGTTAAACTATTTTGCAGTCAATACATGTGTTGCAGCCCTCTTTCTTGAGGAGTTTCTTCTATTTTGTCTTCTACATTCTGTTGTATACTATAAGAGCATCATTATGGATCTGATTTGCTATTGTTTATATAAAATCTGATCCTTATTATTGGTCTCCTATTCATGCTCTTAAAACTGCATTATTTCTGAAGCAGTTTGTTGCACATAGCTGCAGCCCTTCTCTTTGGGTGTTTTCCAGCTATACTAGGTGGAGGGAGGTCTATTTACCTCACCTAATTTGATTTTTTTTTGCTCTCCTTTTGGACCTAGACACTAGATCCACTGATCTAAGGGATCTAGGGGCTGCAAGCTCATTTAAGTGCACAAATTTCTAAGGAGTGCGTTATTTCAGCAGGCTTTGCTGTGTATTCCCATTTTGGGATATTACAGTGGTATCAAAGCTCCTTTCTTGGCACAGCCTGTGCTTTCATTGAAGAGCCTAAGCCAACAAGAATTCAAAAGAATATGAGCCTCTTACTAAGAGGGAGAAGAGGTATCAGAATAGAAGCCAGAAGAAATTTGATTACGCCAATGATGATCAAGACAAGGGTAAAGCCCCTGAAACTGGAAGTTATAAAGGAGGAGAAGAGTTTGCAAGAACTATTTTGGTAGCCATGCAAGATCTTGCTAGAGAGATCAAAGAGATGAGACTAGATAGGCTCAAGGAGTCTCCTAGGAGGTTTCATCCCGGTGAAAGCTCTGGCATGTCTCACCACTGGAATGATCAACCAGTGAACCAACCACAAACTCCACAACGTTCTACTATGCCTACTTTCTTGGCTATGGAGAATGAAGGGCCTCATGAGAAAGCATCCCTTGAAGACTATTTTGAAGAGTATGAGTCCCAGAATTAGAGATTTAAGGACCACCTGAGTTTTTAAGTTTTTTGTCACATCAAGGACAAAAGAAGACCAAGGCATCAGTATAGAGATGGTGGATTCACTCAGAATCATGATCGACATCACTCTATGGGCAGATTATTTTTACCCAAGTTTGATGGGTCATCCACTAGTTCTGCCAAGGAATGGGTAGAAAAGCTGGATATCTATTTTTAGTTGAACAAAGTCCCTTAGATGGAAGCCATCAAAATTGGAGTGCTGCACTTTGAAGGTGAAGCACACAACTGGTGGTTCCATGGGTTGTCTACATTGGGCCATGCCAATGTGACTGTCTATTCTGAATTTACTAGAAGACTGGTGGAGAGGTTTGACAGAAAGGATCCAGAAGCACCTTTCATGAGCCTTGCAAAGTTGAAGCAGTCTCGTAATGCATAATCTTATATCTCTGAGTTTCTGAGATTATTTGTTATGGTTCCTGATCTATCTACAACAAGGAGGGTGTACATGTTCATCGATGGCTTGGATGAACCTTTGCATGGGTGGGTTAAATATACCAATCCCATCACATTTCATGATGCCATTGAGAGGGCAAAAGACCTTCAAGATGCCTTGCCAAAAGCAAAGGAAACTTTCTAGAACAAGCCCTCTTACCTTTCTAAAGGGAAGGAAGAGAAAGATACTCCTTCCAAGGAGAGCTCAGTTAAGAAGCCTCTTGATATTGAAGTACGAAGAGAGCTAAGGAAGAAGAGGCTATGTTTCACTTGCCAAGAATCATGAGCACCAGGACATAGATGTGCTGTTGGGAAAGCACACTACATAGAAGTCTTCTCAGATGTTGAGGAGGAAGAAGAAGATGATGAACCAAGGAGAGGTCACAGCGTTGACAATGTTGAGGGAGGTCCATCACCATTAGGAGATGGGAGTAGAGATTTTGCTCCTATTAGAGGAACTCTTTCATCTTTGAGGGGAGTACCTAAGTACTTGACCCTAAGAGTTCATGGTTCAATCATGAATCAAAGGGTATTTGTTCTTATTGATAGTGGGGCCACCCACAACTTTATTGATGCTCATCTTGTGCAAAGGAGGGCCATACCCACTGATACCTTTGAGGGATTTTCTGTTCTAGTCCCAGGAGATAGAATAATGCAATGCATGCATTATGTTCCATCTCTTACAGTCACCATGGGATCCTACACTTTGGTGGATCACTTCTTTGTAGTTGACATACCAGACACCAATATTATTTTGGGTGTTCAATGGTTGATTACATTGGGGAAAGTCACCACTGATTGGGAGGCTTTGCAAATGGAATGGGTGGAAAAGAAGAGTGGTACACCTAACATGATCAGAGGAATTCTTTCTTACCCCTCACCTAACACTTCCACATAGAAAACAGAGATGGATTTGTGCAGTGGAGGCAAGGACCTCACTGTCCCTTCTCTCATGTTTTTGAGATTCTTGCAAGGGACATTCTCATCTAGTGGAAAACCACCAGGGAGGTCACTAGATTCAGTTTTAGTGGGAGATATTTCACTACTTGATGCTCCAAAATCAGATCCAGGAGGGAAGGGAGCATTAGGAGACACAACTACAGCACTGGGAGGCTTAAGCAAGCACCAGAAGGAGGGATATTTTCCTCTCTCATCATCCTCACCACCCTTCATTTCTGATTCTGCGCTGTTGGAGGAGGAAAAGGGGAGGTATGTCCTTCCTACTTGTACCTTTGCAATAAGAAATGTCAAAGAAGAGATCAAAAACATGGCAAGAAATCTTATTGATGCCTCATCAGCACTGTCCTTGTTGGGGAGTGTAGATCTATATTGGAAATCCCAGTTGTTGGTGGATTATTCCAAGGATCTCTACACTTGTATGATGCTTGATGACCAGGTGCATGAAGATGGATATCTAATCCATGAGGGAGTAATCTATCATCATGATAGGATCTTCTTGCCTAGAGCCTCCAAGCTCAAGGAGAGGATGCTACAAAGGGCCCTTAGGGAGTCCTGTTTCAGCCCTACCTATTCTATGAGGATCTACAACACTATCATGAGAAGTTTTGAATGGGAAGGCTTTGGAGGAGAGCTACATCAGAATTTTATAGAATGCAAGAGCTATGTGGAGTTGGGTTAGCCAAAGGACTCTATGCAAGAGTCATTTCAGTCATTTCTTCCTTCTCTTGAAAAGGGAGAAAAATCTGTGCACAATTCCATGTATAGAAGAAACATTGATGGTGGAAAATTTGATCATGTAATGCAAGCTTTATTTTCTGATTTGATGTATTCTTTCACCATGTTGTTGTAGGCCATGGCTCCCAAGAGGACTGTTGTATCATATGAATCTCATGGCAAACTTTGGGCCACTGCAATTTCTGAACTTGGCCACTTCCCTGCTATGCAAAGGGAGGTTCCTTCTCATGATGGGTGCTTCCCAAAGGCACCAAACATATCTCACACTTTCAGCCATGGTGAGATCATTTGTGCAGCAAGTAAGTGGTGGGGAAATCACTTACCATACCTTGATCTAATGCAGGAAGGAGATGCACTACGCTATCACCCTATGTGGGACTTTGACCCACCTCCTCATGCTCAAATTACTGTTTGTATGTATGTCATTATGCTTCCATACTTGTATGATATAGTTGTAATTTTCATGGGATTGTATGGAGAGAGGATGGGTAGTTTGTATGTACCACATGGGATGGAAAATCTCTATGCACCATATGCTACATGCTTTAGAGAGAGTATCAGACCAACCATGTTTGTTTCTATTGAGTTCTTGACTCCTTGTGGGATGGATTTTGTACATCTCATGATGATTTTGGAGGAATAGTTCATGGAGGCTTGGATTGGTGAACACTTGGCTCATCATGAAATCATGATCTTTGACGGTGTCACTGATGAAGAAGGAAAAGTGTTGCAACACTCACCCTATCAGTTGCTTAAGGACAAGCAAATTTTTGGAGGGGAGGACTGTAATATTCCCAATTAGCCCAAGCTAATGGGAATATACAATTTTGTCTCAATATTTTGTTTCATGAATAAAATTGTAATGGAGGATCAATAAAACCCCTAATCAGCAAAATCAATCAATGCCACATGTGAACATGGAAAAATATGGGCTATTTACATAAGCACACTTAGGTGTGAAAGACACTGGAGCATTTGACCAAGTCAACCAGGACCAAATCAACAACGCTGTCTAGATACAATGAATCTCCTAGAGGGACAACGCAGTTTTAGTTGGAGGCTTCTCATGTGAATGCAGCTAAATCATTGAGATGGTTTAGGGTTTGACAATAATTTCATCATATAAGAGGAAGAGGAGGACAACAGAAGGAGGTTTTTGATTGTGCATATTTCTGAGTATAGTGTCTGTTCAGACATATACCATTCTCTGTTGTTTAGCCGAGAATAGTGGTTGTTTAGCACTAGGGTGTTCCTGTTCTGGAATCCCACCTCTTCCATTGAGGAGCTCTTGGAAGAGTCTTGTTGATCTCATCCACTATCAGGCATTTGGCCAAGCTCATCTTCCAACTACAACACAGATCCTGTTGAGGGTTTGGTTGTCCTTGTAAGCTGCAATAAGTGGAGGCTAGATCTGCTCAGATCTAGGCTATTTCACGACCTCTTTTCATTGGGAAAGTCTTCTATCCCATGGGAAAGAGAGTTCTAGACCTTTGGAGCTGATATTTCAGATCTTGGCATCAGGCCAACTCAGTGCTTCAAGTTACAATGCAGTTTCCCTTCCAGGACTGCGTTATTTTCAAGGAGGGAATTGCAGGGTGTTTTGACCCACTTTTTGGGGAGATATCTCTGGTGCTCAGCTTTTCCCTTCACTTTGGTGATCTGTTTCTATTGTAAACATCATCAGAAAATTCTGAATAATACTGCAGATCTGCTACTTTAATCTCAGATCTACTCTCTGTATTGCATGATTTGATCAAAACCCCAAGGGGATATTGTAAAGAAGCCTTTCTAGTGTACAGATCTAAAATGGATCTGATATCTTGTACACAAATCTGCTCTAGATCTGGAGTGTAATATACAGCTATTGCAGCTCTTATAAAAACGTTTTTAAGCTATTTTTCAGTCAATACATGTGTTGCAACTCTCTTTCTTGAGGAGAGTTTCTTCTATTTTGTCTTATACATTATGTTGTATACTGTAAGGGCATCATTATGGATCTGATTTGCTACTGTTTATATAAAATATGATCCTTATTATTGGTCTCCTGTTCCTGCTCTCAAAACTGCATTATTTCTGAAGCAGTTTGTTGCACATAGCTGCAGCCCTTCTCTTTGGGTGTTTTCCAGCTATACTAGGTGGAGGGAGGTTTGTTTACCTCACCTAGTTTGATTTATTTTTGCTGTCCTTTTGGACCTAGACACTAGATCCATTGAACTAAGGGATCCAGGGGCTGAAAACTCATTTTAGTGCACAAATTTCTAAGGAGTGCGTTATTTCAGCAGGCTTTGATGTGTATTCCCATTTTGGGATATTACACAAAGGACACAATCAATACTTTAATATTGAACTAGGCCTTCTTATTTGAGCCAAAAAGTGCATGTCATCCATATGGATCATATGTATTATGTACTCTAATGAGAAAAGTATCACATGTACAAAATTTGGTAGCCTATATGGTGGAAATTCACACCATTAAACCCTAATTTCTATAATTCTGGTATAAATACGAGTCACATATATTTCCTTGATCACTTAAGTGAATTCTGAACATATGGCCCTATCCGAGGCTCCAATTCACTGTTTAGGGGGCAAACCACTATGTAGAGAAATTTATCAACATATTCTGTGAAGGATAATTCTGTGGAGTTCCTTCTTTCCAAGGATTTCCAATATATCACTGATTGAGCATTACCCTGCTCATCCATATTCTGTAGAGTGAAAGGAAACCTGTATTATTTATAGTAGATCAATAAATACACTAATATTGCTGAATAATTCTAGGATCCCTCTGTGTGAAACTTATCCAACTGATCATGCATGGCATCTGCAATAAATTGTCTGTAATTGAAAATGGAAGGGTTTTCTTCTTGGAAAATATTGAGAGGAAACCAATAATGACTTCATCAACCCATTGGTCTGAATAGTAACCAAGGATATATGAAACAATGGTGATGATTTGTTTGGCTACCTCTGGAAACATTGAAGAGGAATATGGAGGGTTAGTTTAGGGAGTTGGGCATCCTCAGGGAGAAAAATCTTAAAGATCTTAGCTCTCCATGGGAAAGTCAAATTTTTATACAGCTCTGTGAGATAGTTTGTAGAAAAAGGCATAAAATATTTGAGGTGATTGACTTGTGTTAGCCCCCTAATTTTCTCTCTTTTTGCCTTTTTCCCCTTCCTAAATCATAACCATTTACCATTGTTTTACCTCTTTTATGCACCCTCATCTTGCACCAGTCTAAGCACGATGACATATTTCGTATAAAATTTATTTTTCATATTTTTAATTCAATTTAGAATTAATTAATTATTTATTACATGATTTCTTACTTTTAATCACTCTTTGTAACTTATTGATATGTCCAATGTTTATTTGGTAGTTAGGCTACTTACCGTGACTGCCGATCCTAGTGCAGGATCAGATCTTGCACCGTTGCTAGCACAACAAATCCTTGCAGCAGATCCGAACCTCCTTGATCACCTCCTCATTTTGAGCAACTTTAGCCATGATAGCAAGATCGACCCAAAGGCATCCGAGACTGAATATGTGAAGGACGGAAGCTGGAGATTGTCTACAACCAGTTTTGTTGTCTAATTTTGAAGGCCGAAAAGCTGAATTCTACGTTTGCTTATGTAATCGATTGAATGATCTATTTTGGCCTTTGGCCAAAGATCTATATAATGTATAATGTAAATAGGACTAGGAGGCTAAGTTTTGATAGCAGAAGAGAACAAAGACACAGCCAGAGAGGTGGTAACAGGTTGCTGTATTTTGTTATCTCCCGAATCTGGGCTGGACGATGTATTAATGTATGTACTTGCCTCAATGAATTAATAAAAGGGAGCTCCGCCTCATGTTTCACAAATTGCATTTTTGTATTTGAGCTGATGAATTGATTAAGGTACTGAGCATCATTTTTATTTAAAAAGGGAAACGCGCTGGTTGGCTAGGGCCCAGCAAACCCAACACATTTACCCCATTTCCCATTTTCATGTAATTTGTGTTTACATTGTCAAGTGTGATTTAATTTTAAGCACATTCATTCCTGTCTAAGTGAAAGCGGATCCGTTGTGTGAAGTAGATAAATTTCCTTTTCCTGCAATTTCCTTTCCTACACTTGATTTCAGATTGGTTTTCCTCCGCCTGGTCCAAGCAGGAGAAATAACCTTGCACCAGTGCACGTTGGTGTGATATCTCTTTTTCTGCAATTTTGTTTGATTGGTTTTCCCCACCTGGTCCAAGCAGGAGAAATGAACCTGCACCAGTGCACGTTGGTGTGATGCAGCAAGCCTTCTTAGTCTACTTCCCGCAATCTTTTATCTTTCATTAAATGCTTATGATAGGATAAATGTATATTGATTGTTTCTTTATTCCTGCACTCTGTTAAGATCAGAAACATATAATTTTTATGTGTGCAATTTGATTTAACGGTATAATATCACTTGCAATAATTAAGCACTCATTTTAAGAATTAAATTCTAAGTGCAGGAAGCTCTGATCCGGTGCAAGAACTAGTTTCTTGCCACTGATCTGAGTGATTTGAACCTGGAAAATTTCAAGCCCTTGCATGAAGTAAAAATTCTTTAGTAAAGACACCATTTATACCTTTTTCATAAATCTCTGTTCCTGCACTAGTGCAAGTAGACTGCGAAAGTGCAGGACAGATTAGGGCAAGAAGGAAATATCTAAAGGAGCAGGTTTAAGGGCCCATTCGATGAGACTGCTAGTGTCTCTGCTAAAGAAAAACAAACACTCAGTAGTTAAACAATAATTAGCTAGAGTGATTTCCTTTTATCTTTAATTCCTTCTTGCAAATGCATTCTTCCTTGTTCCAGTCTTAGATTATTTTGATGGTTCAAGTTACCTTTTTATCTTTTTAATTTGATTCTACAATATTTCCTTTAAAGAAAGTACGGATTTATATTAGGAAGATTCATACCGTCTCTGGAATTGCTTGTGCTTCATCTCTAAGTTTACGGAACCCCCGGGTTGAAAAATTAAGTGTTGAGGAGTTTGCTTAAGTGTAATTCCTGCACCCAAAAACTTGCAACATATGTGAGGAGAAATTCACCATTATGGCTTACTATAGCTCTTTGGGATGGCACATAGCTAGTATGACACTGGGAAATGAGTCCAGGGAATAGATGAGTTTTTGGAAACATGAAATGAGGAAGGGAAG
The DNA here is from genome assembly GCA_034641835.2 of Pinus albicaulis. Classification (NCBI taxonomy): domain Eukaryota; kingdom Viridiplantae; phylum Streptophyta; class Pinopsida; order Pinales; family Pinaceae; genus Pinus; species Pinus albicaulis. The sequence goes on from JAXQQM020088418.1 coordinate 210,336, forward strand.
AATCTCATATGCGTAACTCATCTTGCTGATCAAGGAATTTTTACTTTAACCAACTTTGAAATTCGAGCAAGTAGAATTTACAGTTGGTGTCTACAATTTTATACTGAATGTCAACTAGAGGCAAGTGGTCTAGGTTCATGGGAGGGGGAAAAATCAGGTTCTCTTCAGGCTTCTTCCCTTTATTCTTTGGGGATTTTTCTTTTGGGCCCATTATCAAACTGTAGACTAGAATGAGGGATGAAAATAAAGCTAAGTTACCTAGATCAAGACATTATCTGGTAGGTACAAAGGTGGGGAATGTTGATTGAATGATGGAACATATGTCGGGTCATCTCTAAAATTACAAAAATATGGAGGATTATTGGTTCTTGTGACAGTTTGAAAACCTGTAGAAATTAACTGGTAATAGAAAAAAAAAAAGGAAAATGAATTTTGCAGAGTACCAGTGTTAAATAGATGAACATTTTATTTTCCGTTACAAGTTAACATTAGGAGAGGAGCGGGTCAATTTCATAGGAGCGGGAAGTATTAATGGAAGTAATGGTATGCTGATGTGGCAAGAGAGGGCTAGGTGGCAATGTTCAATTGAGAGAAAATTAGATATGGGGGCGAAACTAACAGGAAAAAAATCAGAGGGAGTGGAATCCGCAAGGGTGAGTTGGTGGATGGTAAGTGGAGGAGGCAGATGGAGTGGTAGTGGGGACAAGTAGATACGTGGTGCGATGGTATTAATGGATGAAGAGATGGCCAACCGAGTGGAATTTTTGGGGGTGGGGGGTGAGATGAAGGAAATGGAAAGTGAGGGCTTTGAACTGCTGTGAGGGCGCCATGTTAGGCTGTGGGTTTTCCCCTTTCAGATCCCCCTGCGAGAAAAGAATGGGGGGGGGGGACGGGGGGAAATCGCTCCCCCGACGTTGATCTAGGTGGGGGAAATATCGACCGTTTCTTTTTATCAAAAGTTCTAAACTTTATAAAATATCCATGATCCTTTACCTTTATTACATGTGCTTTAGTGTAATTAGTCGTAACTCAATGCTAAACATGACTTTAAAATATATTTATCTAATTGAGCTAAGGGCATATTTAAGGTTGCAGCCCTAGTTTCACTAATCTAACTAACCATTTCAACCAAGATTAATCTAAATGGTTGACTTATTTCCTAACCTAAACTATTTAGAACAGTAAAAACCTATTCTAAGTGGCATTTAAACAAGTTGCACAGTTATTTGCAACGTTTCATAATGAAATTCTTGATGCAATGTTTTTTATTTTTCTGGTGCAATTTGATCTAGCTCACCTAGGGGGACATTTCTCATATAATTTTCTTTTTTTTCCTTGATTTTTTTTATTTTCTATTTTTTTATTTTCTGTCCCCTACAATTTCATATATATATATGTTTTTTTTTCTTTCTTTGTTTGGAAATAAAGTTGAAATATGAAACATTATTTACATTTGGAAACATCAAATCATCAAGTATAAATATACAACTCATCCTATGAAATATAGGATCCTAACAGTGGCTCCAACTAGGGATGCTGACCTCCCTGTGGGGTAGAAAAAAATCACGGATCTCTAAATTTGTAGACTAGTTCCTTATCCATTGTCAGTTTACAAAATCTTTCAGGTGAACTATTATACTCGTGCTTTATCCATACCTATGGTATCATATCAATAGAATCTTAGGGCCTTCTTTTCAGGCTTCAACTTCTGATATGAATCCCTCACTCATGGTAGTTAAAAAAATGTTATTTACAATGATTTGAGTGTGGAGTGCTTCTACTCTTGGGAAAAATAATGTTTGAGCATTCTGCCATTGACTGGTCCACCGAGAAGTTCTGCCCCAGTTAGGTCCTTTAGAAGCAATGCACTGTTTCCTTTGTAGGCATTAATTATGTAAGGTTTTTCCATAAATTATCAAATTTTCCATGCTTAACTTTTTCTTCATTTCTGGTCCTATCTGAAATTCATCATATTTAGCTCTTTTATCATAGATATGCTTAATGTTGTCCTGGATAACTTGATTTTTGTTGTAAAATTCCTCTCTTGATTGTTGAAGCTGTATTGTCTGATTCATTCTCCTCTGAAGGTCATTAGGCCCTACTTGCAACTCTTGCAACATTTTCAAAACATGGACACCTAAGGAAGTAGGAAAAACAACATCCATTCCATACACTATTTGGTATGGAGACATCCCAATTGATTTTTTGGTTGCAAGTCTATCGACCCATAATGCATTAACTAATTTTTTATGCAATGATTTTTTTCTATCCTACAACAATTTATTGATGATATTAACCATAATTTTATTGGAAGACTCTACTAATCCATTCCCTTGTGGGTAATATGCAGTAGAGTGCCCCAATGTGATTTGATATTTGCTACAAAATTCTACCATATTCTTTGATTTGAATGCTGCTTTGTTATCATTAATGATTTTCCTAGGGCATCCAAATCTTGAAAGAATGTTAGCTTCTAATAATTTAATAATCACTGCATCAGTGGCTTGCCTTGTAGGTATGGATTCAATCCACTTGGTAAAATAGTTAGTGGCTATAAGGATCCACTTGTGTTGGGCCGAGGAAGAAGGATGAATTTCTCCAATGAAATTCAAACCCCATTGCTGAAAAGGGGTCTCAACTTTTATGGGTTTCAAGGGTAGGTGCAACACTTTTATTTTTCCTTCAAAGAACTGACATTGGTGACATGAGGTGACTTTATTATGGACATCTGGAAATAAGGTTGCCCAATAAAAACCAGCTCTTAAAATCTTGTTGGCAGTATACTTCCAGTATAGGTTTCCTAGAAAATCTCATTCATGAAATTACTACATTACTCTATCTGCTTCATCCTTCAGTAAACAGTTTAGTAAAATTCCTCCAACATCCTTCCAATACTAAAAAATTCCCGCGCACCCTTGATCTAGGCCGCCGCTCTGCATCTCGTGCTCTCCTTCGCTTGAGGCCGCAGGCTTGTCATGGCCCCTCCGGATGCTACATCGGAGGGGGCCGACGCTCAATCAACTTTTTTTCTCTAGTAAAATGATTACCGCCCCAACACCCTCGATCGGCTCTTTCGACGTTTGTCAAGAAATTAAATGGACTACAAGAGGTCGTTCTGCCTCGTAATCTACTGCGAATGGCTACACTCTCGCTTGCTGAACAGGGACTCATCGGGAAATTCATTGGCTTATGGCCATCCCCAAAAACAGTTCAACGATGGATCGAGAGAAACTAGGTAGACAAAGTAAATGGTAAACTTTCCATACGTTTATGTGGGAAAGGATATTATACATTTCATTTTGAATCAAGAGCAGACAAGGATTTGATCTTCAGAAATGGACCATATTTTATGGATTCTAGAGGAATGTATCTGAAAAAATGGACTCCAGACTTCGATCCCGAGCTGGATGTCCCTAGTGCTGTTCCAATTTGGGTCCGGCTTCCGCATCTCCCGCTCCACTACTTGGGAGATGATTCGGTTCGAGCCATTGGCAATGCTGTTGGGAAGTACATTGATCAGAGCGAGCCCAAGGAAAATATGCAAGCCTTTGCACGTATATGTGTTGAAGTTGATCTTGGCAAGGGCCTTCCAGAGGCAATCAAGCTAAAGGTGGATGATTGGACACACATTCAACAACTAGACTATGAACAAATCCCATTTAAATGCAAGGTATGTCACGAGTACGACCATTTTTCTAATCGCTGCTCTAAAATAGTTAATGTTGAAAATTCTCAATCAGAGGAACAATGGATAACTGTTAAGAAAAAAAAGACTGCTACTGCCCCGAAAGAAAACTCTGAAGTTGCCCCTCCCAAAGCTGCCCCTCCCAAAATTACCCCCTCAGCCCCTCCCTCCTCCTCCTCCCTGGATCCTCCCATCATTCCCACCTCTGGCCCTAACTCTTAAACACCTTTGGAATCTTCATATCCTTTTGGCGCCCTCTCCCTCCCTGATAATGATCCCATGATAACCCTTGAAAATGACCCTCCCATCCCTTTTACCCTTTCTCAAACCTCCCCCTCCCATTCTCATGATCCTCCCCTACCTCGATCAACCAGGAGCTCCTCGAAAGAGCATGGTGTCAATATGGAAGCGCAAAAAAAGGACCTGGTAGGAAAAATATCAAGCAAAAAAGGGATGAAAATGCCCAAAAAGATATAGCCATGGGAACTCAAAATCCCATAGAAACTTATATTATGGGTCAAAACAACAAAGAAGCAATGCACAAGGAACATGGAGGAAGAGCATCTCTCCGTAACCCCCATACTCAATGATGAAAGTAATATCCTGGAACAACAGGGGACTAGGGCACCCCTCTAAAACTGCTGCCCTGAAAGATCTAATAGACCATGAGAAGCCAGGAATCCTAATGATCCAAGAAACTAAACAAAGATTTCAAGAGATGAAAGGAATCATAGATCAACTCAGACAATATGATGGACACATATGTGAATCAAGAGGAGCTTCCAGTGGAATCACCACTATTTGGAACAGAAACATATGGACATGCACATCCAATACAATAAGTTAGTTTTGGATCAAAGTCACATTAGAGAAGCAAGCAAAGCATGAGCAAATTGTCATCTAAAATATATATGCACCGAACCATTTCAGAGATAAAGAACAATGTTGGGCCACTTTTCAAGCAGACATTGATGCTGAAGACAACAGTAATATCATTCTTGGTGGAGATCTCAATCTTATACTACACTCCAATGAGAAAAGAGGAGGTGTCTTTGCACATGACCCCTACAGATAAAAGTTGGAAGAAATAATGCAAGAGCATGACTTAGTCGATGTCATTCCAAAAAACCAGAGATACACTTGGAACAATCGTAGGCTGGGCAAAGACAACATAATGGAGTGGCTTGATAGAATTATGATAAATACCATTCTCATTTCTATGTACTCCACAACTTATGCTATAATTCTTCCATATTTGGCATTAGATCACTATCCCACAAGCCTTTTTCTAGAGGTCCACTGTCCACTGGGCCCATTACCTTTTAAATACAGATCCTTATGGCGCAACAATCCAATCGTGGACTAGATTGTAAAATTAACTTGGAAGCAACACATAGAAGGATAGCCAGGATATATTTGGGAATGCAAACTGAAAAATACAAAACATGCCTTGAAGGACTGGGTGAAGCACCATTACAAAGAACCAGAAAAGGCCAAAACAGAAATAAAAAATAAATTGGACGCAATCCACAGAAAAATAGAGGAACACGGGCTCTCCCAAGAGGATAAAGTGCTAGAAGGTGATTTGTATTATCAACTTTACCGGGTTAATAGAGATGAAGAGCAGAAGTGGAGAATAAAGTCAAGACAGCTTTGGCTTCAAGGAGGGGATAAAAATTTTGCTTTCTTCCATAAGCAGGCAACTATTAGGAAAGTCAGAAATAATGTCACCATGATCAATGATGAAGAAGGCCGCCCTCAAAAAACCCAAGAAGCTATCAAACAAACAACCTTAGATTACTACAACTCTCTCTTAACATAGATAAAGGAAACATAAGATTATTCAGATCTCCTTCAGCACTTGCCCAAAGGAATCAGTGAGGATATCAATGTAAATTTGACCAAAGAAATTGATGAAGAATAAATACAAAATGCCATTTGGGCGCTTCAGCCAGATAAAGCCTCAGGTCCAATGGCTTCCCCATCTGTTTCTACAAAACATATTGGGGAATAATTAAAAAATACCTTGTCAAGATGCTAAGATGGACTCAGCGCAAATGCAAAGTAGGAGGATTCACAAATGCCACCCATCTTGCCCTTATTCCTAAGGAAAATTGACCCTTGTCCTTCTCTTGTTTTTGACCCATATCATTGTGTAACTCATCTTACAAAATCTTGACCAAAATCTTGGCCACGTGCCTTAAACCTCTCCTCCCCTCTCTCATTTCAGAAAATCAAGGAGGTTTTTTGGCCAATAGACAGATATCGGAGTCCATCCTTCTTGTCCAAGAGGCCATTCATTCCAGCCAAGCACGAAATGAGAAAGGTTTCATCTTAAAGTTAGACTTAGCCAATGCCTTTGAACGAGTCAGACACTCCTTTCTATTTTCTGTTTTAGAAAAAAATGGTTTTGCCACATCCTTTATCGACCTTGTTAAAGCCTGCATCTCTGGCCCTTGGATCTCTCCTCTCATTAATGGTAGACCAGGATCTTCCTTCCAATTGAACCGAGGACTAAGACAAGGTTGTCTGCTCTCACCTTATCTTTTCATATTGATGGTTGAATCCTTCAGCAGAGCTCTGGACTACAACCGTCGTATGGGTCTCATCACTGGGATTAAATTTGAAAATGGAGTCAAGAACATCAATCATTCTCAATTTGCTGACAATACTCTTTTAATGGGGGGAGCCTCCAATATCATAGCCTGCCATTTCGAAACTATCCTAGACAAATACATGAGTTATTCAAGAGGTTTGATTAATTATCATAAGAGCTGTATATATGGATGGAACACCTCTGCACAAAATCTTCATAGCATTGCCAATACTTTTGGAGTTCCTTGTAAGTTGGATTGGGAGCACTTTACTTATCTGGGCATGCCAGTGAGTGCTGACAATCTGAAAGCAACAGTTTGGGAAGTTATTATTGATAATATGAAAAGGAAGGTGCAGCAATGGGGCACCTCTTGGCTTAATCCAGCAGGGCGCCTAATCCTTCTTAAAGAAGGTCTTTCTTCCCTACCCTTGTACTGCTTTACACTCCTGCAAGCCCCAGCCAGCTTTCATAATAAAGTGGATGCAATCCTTCGTCACTTTCTTTGGCAAGGGGGAAAAAATGAAAGGAAGAAATATAATCTAATAAACTGGAAGCAGGTCATTCAGCCGCAGGAGAAAGGAGGGCTTGGAATCAGATCTTCAAAAATTCTAAACCTTGCCTTTGCTGGCAAACTTGTCTGGAGATTCATAATTGGCAAGAATTCTTGGTGGAAGAAAGTATTAGAAAATAAATACCTCAGCTACCCAAGGTACCAGCTTTTGGACCAAGATATCCCTAACAGAGCATTCTCAAAAATCTAGAGGATGTGCAAGAGAGAAATACCATTTCTTGAACAAAATACTTCCAAAGTACCCAAAGGTGGAAGTCACATTAGAATTGGGGATGATAAAATAATGGGGCAACAACCCATTAGTAGAAGGCCTGGTACGCAACAGACCCTCACTTTTCTTAACAGTATAGGGATACAAACTTTGGAACAGATTTCACAGTGGGATGCCCACACTCATTCTTGGAAGGGATGGAGCTTCCCATGCATTCCTGCTAATATAGAAACCAGCCTCACTAATATGCAAGTCCATCTCCATGGCATAGCACCCTCCAAATGCTTCAGAGCTAATGGCTTTCGATGGGATCCTTCAGGTACCACTTATACTGTTAAAGCAGCCTACCATCAGATTTGCAGCATCGAATTTCCCATGTCTATTTGGGCGTAGTGGAGACTTGTCTGGAAGGCGTAGACTTTCCCAAAAATTAAATTCTTTATCTGGGTCCTCCTAAGAGGGAAAGTTCTCACCTCTGAGAATCTTAAAAAGCGAGGAATAAATGGCCCATCTCGCTGCCCAAATTGTCAATCAGATGAAGATACCAGTCAACATATTTTCATAGACTGCCCCTTTGCCATAGCTTGTTGGAAGGATGCTTTTCGGAGCACCAATCTCCCGTGGGTGCCCAACACAAGCATCTTTGAAGTTCTGAAAATATGGAAAAAAATTCTATCCTTGGAAAAAAAAAAAAAATAACATTGCTCGAAGAATCTGGAATGCTTTGCCCTGTTCTCTTCTATGGAACATTTGGTTGGAAAGAAACTGTATGGTCTTTAAAGATAAAGAAACCAGCGTTAGAAAGCTCTACAACAAGGAATGGAGTCTCAATCTGGAGGCATTGTCTACGAAATGTCAAGGGCAATTAAACATGGTGGATCTTTATGTTGAGGAAAGAAATTACATAGGGTATCTTCTAGACAGAAACAACATAGCCCAAAGCATAAGTAATGCCAATAGAAGAACAAAGTCCAGGTAAAGTTGGAAAATTAGAATGAAAGATGAGGAATTTTCACGATGGCTCAGGAACTGCAACACTCATTATCTGTTTTTCGACGGCGCCTCCAAATCCAACCCAGGATTGGCTGGGGCTGGAAGAATCATTTGTAATGGTAATGGAGATGTCATAATTGCATATGAATGGGGACTAGGTAATCTTTCCAACAACAGAGCAGAAGCATTAGCTCTCTATCAAGGTCTGCTACAACTACAAAAACTTGGCATAAGCACCGCAGTAATTATTGGAGACTCGGCCATTGTCATTAGCTTGATGGTCCACAACAGGAAAGCCTCCAACTTGATTCTGCAAAAAACTATAGGATGATGCCAAGCTCTTGACCAACAGATGAATGGAAACCTTTTTTACCATGTTCTCTGCTCCCTCAACAAGGAAGCTGATGACCGGGCAAACAGAGCATGTCTACATCATGTTGGAACACTTCGATGCAACGGATCTGAACAATAGTGTTACTTGCCATGAGAATATTTACATACCATTGCAGACCCACCGCACAGAGGAACAATGCCCTCGGACTCTGAAACTCCATGCCTATCTTTGTATCTATGTCACACAATATATCTATTAAACATCTTGAAAAGGCTCCCTTGGATGTAAAATCTATAGAAATTTTCTATTATTACCTCTACAGTTTTCCCTTAATCCTCGTGCCCCTGTTAGTTCCACACCTTTCTCGTGAACCAGCCATCATCCATCATGTGATCGAATCTCATCCCTTAGAAGACTGTTCAAGCCTTGTGCTCCATAATAGCCCTTGCAGACCTACAATTTCAGACAGTGTGTGCCATTCCCACAGGCTTGTTTTCTCCATCAATCAGGTTATGGATGTGTCAAGTAACAAGTTGGAAAAAGATCAAAATGTAGAAGCGGAAGGAAATTCTGAAGATTTCATTGGGAGGAAAATCCATCACACTTGTTGAGTCTCAAATCTGCATCTTTTCCATACACCTTTCTATACCTTTTTCATTCACCTGAACCTCCCAAGTTGTCAATATCATTGTATATTAATTGCAAAAGAGCATCTAAAATGTTTTTTAACTATACTTTTGTGTCTGTTGTTTGATTTAGATTTTGCTCATTTAGCTGCGGAATCTTGCCACTTTCCACAGCTGCTGCAACTTTCCGCAGCCATTTTGTGAAACTCTATGTTACAGGTGTCTTCAGGTAAAACGAGCCACATTGGGCAAGTCATAAATGATGTGGACATGGACCGTGTCCTATTGGCTCGGGAAAATTCACCTAAGGAGGCTGTGGTCAAAGGTGGCCAAGTGGAAGTCAATCGTAGAGTCCCATGGTGATAGGACTCTGTTTCTCATCACATGAAGATTTGTATGACCGTTTCTAATTTACGGGAGACACATCAACACCTGTACACGGCTCCATAAGCCGAATCCAAACATCCACTCTTCATAGATTTACTCCTCAACGCGGCCATGATCCTAGATCTTTGGACGTAATGGTTTACGTGTTCTCCATTAGCATAAACTTTAGGAAATTAGTTATATCACCTTCAGTTATAAATAACGCGTTTGCATACGCATAAGAGTTAGTTTTTATTAGTCTCCATTAGCTGCTAGATAGCTCTGTAATGTAATTACGTTGCCACTGTGCCGTAATATCACCTTTCTGTTATGACTGCATTTTAATATATAAGAAGACTCTGTTTCCAAGCGTAATTCGTACTTGAAGATTGTTGCCAAGGCTGGTGTAGAGGGCCCCTGCACACGCTGAGGTTTTGTGTATTATTGTATAGTTCTTGTTTTATTTCTTTAAGCTCATTGTGCCATAATTCATTCATGTGTTTATACATTGCATCTTTCATGGTATATATGCTTCATTTCTGTTTATAATATTTCATGCTTTACATTTTACTTCTGTCTTTCATGTTTTATGTTATTGTTAACTGATCAGTGTTCTTGTTTTAGGTTATAAATAGGCAGCCCGGGCATTTGCATAACTTTTTGACTAATGACATGGAATTAATATTGTTCTGCTGCTAATTTACTTTTCTTAGTTTCTGTTTAATTTCAGTACTGCTTTGTTTATTTCAGTCTTGCTCATTTGTTTCAGTAGTTAGATTTAAAATATATCAAATTGTTCATGACATCTTCAGTTACCTCCGAAAGCCACAGCTGGACTGATGGTGAGGGATTGAATTATGAATGTGTAGTTTGATATTAGTTTACTTTCTACAAGTTAGATATATTAAATTTCTCATGACATCTTCAGTTACCTCTGAAAGCCACAGCTGGACTGATGGTGAGGGATTGAATTATGAATGTGTAGTTTGATATTAGTTTACTTTCTGCAAGTTAGAAATATTAAATTGCTCATGACATCTTCAGTTACCTCCGAAAGCCACAGCTGGACTGATGGTGAGGGATTGAATTATGAATGTGTAGTTTGATATTAGTTTACTTTCTGCACGTTAAATATCAGGTTACTCAAGTTGTTTATGGTTACCTCCGAAAATCATAGCTGGAATAATGATGAGGGATCAGAAGATAAGTTGATGTAATTTGATTTAGATTTACTTTGTTGCAACTTTTGGATTTCTTTCAGCATAGTTTCTTTTGTGCTTAGACAGTAGCAAGGATAGTTTGGTTTTCATGCTCAATAGTTCACTATTTGATTTATTAGACTAGCAGCACATTTTCATTTCATCAGCACATTTTCATTTCCTTTCAAGTTTTGTCATTGTATGTTTCAAATTCCTTTTTAAGTTTCAAGTTGGTAAATCATTATAGAGGATATCATTTCCTTAAACAATCATAACCATACTTGTTTTAGAATCTCCATCTCACCTTAGAAAACCAAAAACTACAAAAAGTTAAGAAATAGGTTATCTTGCACATATAGTGCGCCGCACTTCATCAACTTACGAATCCCGGATTGATAAATTAATGTAGCAATTTAGGACACACTAAATTGACCAAACATTTTGGCGCCGTTGCCGGGGAAGTGTAACTAGGTAGCCAATTTCTTAAAAAAAAAAAAAAATAATAATAAAAGAAGGGAAAACTTGATAACTTCTTGAAGTATGTTCTCCTCTTGCACCTAGTGTGATCTGGAGGATCAGAAAAGAGAGTTATTGGTTTAGTAATTTCTTAAGTATGCTCTCTTCTTGCACCTAGTGTGACCTGGAAGATCAGAAAGAGAATTATTAGCCCAACTTTTAAAAATAAAAAATAAAATAAAAAATGACATGCATAGAGCAAGAGATTCTAGGGGAAGGTTTATAGCTAAAGCCAAGAGTTTGATTTTTACGACTCCATCTTCTTCAAGGCATAGACAAGAATCACCACCATCTACCCCTAGCCTTAATTTGGAATTCAAGGAACAACTGAATTAGAGGATTCTCCTATACCACTTACTAAATCTCATTTAGAAAAGGAAGAGACTCTCTCTCATCCTCCCTCGATAGAAGAACCAGAGGACTTTAAGGACTCTAAAGAAACTATCATGGCAGAGGAAATAATAGATGGATTTAGAGGTAGAGGTAGAGGAGGAGGAAACAATGGAGACAACAATGGTGAAGATAATAATGGAAGAAATAGGGAAGGAGATAACTTGTTTGGATTCCCTATAGTTGATGAGGAAACTCATACAACAATGAAAAATATCTCACCATCTGTCCTCCCTAACTTTTATGGATTGCGAAGTGAGGATCCTGAAAAATTTCTATTTGAGTTTGAAGTCGTATGCCGAACCTATGACTATATGGAAGACTCTCAAAAACTCAAACTATTTCCTTCAACTTTGAAGGGAGCTTCTTTGAAATGGTTCATGGGATTAGCCACTCAATCTATTAGGACTTGGAATGATATGAAACAAACATTTTTGGATAGATACTTGGACTATTGTATGCCCACCAATCACATGGATGAGGTATTCAAAATGATGCAAAAAGAAGACGAAAACTTGGAAGATTTACTTGAAAGATTTCAATACAACTTGAAAAGAGCAAAGATGAGAAACTTAGATGATGAAACCTTGAAGGCCCTCATATTAAAAGCCATTAGAGATGAATGGATAGATATTTTAAACATGATGGGGAAAGGAGACATTTCTCAACTTCCACTTCGTGACATAAGAGAACTATGTGTCCATCTCTCAAGAGGAAAATCTAAAACAGGAAAAGGGCCTAGGGATCCTTCTCTTATTAGGGCTAACAAATCTGCAACTGGATCAGTAAGTAGGGCAGATATTGGTAACATGCTTGATGAATTCAAAACTGATATCTTAGGGAGCCTTAGTGAACAACTAGACACCCTTAAAATCCAAAACAAGCAGAAAGCAGAAACGGATGCTTTAGCCATCTTTTGTCCGAAATGTAGGAAGAAACATGCTTTAAGGGAATGTCCCTTGGATGCAAAAGTTGTAGAAACATGTATGATTTGCTCAGAGAATCATGAGATCAAGGATTGTCCTTCAATTCCTGGACTCAAAGCTGTCTTTCAAGAAGACCCAAATTCGGTAGAATCTCTCTGTTTTGTTGCAAGAAGACCTTGGCAGGGACAACAAACTCAAGGGTTTAACAACCCTATGAATCTTCAAACCCCACCAAATTGGAATCCTTGGCAATAACCTTGGCCCCAACATCAAAATCCATATCAGCCATGGGTACAAGGAATGCAAAATCCTTATGGGAGATTTGCTCAATTTTATCAATATCCTCCATCTTTTCAAAATCAACAAGCTCCACAACTTCCAAACCCAAATCCACAACTTTCATTGCCATTTCCACAACAACAACCATCTCAACAAAATCCAAATCCTCAACTCATGCTCCCATACCAACAAAAGACAAATCAACTTCCAGCTCAGCCATTGCCAAATCCTAACAATAAAAATCCTCAGAATACTTACATGGTATAAGGACAACAATTTCCTACCTATATGATTGTTCCTCTCAACGATGTACAACTCAGATCTGGTAGAGTTTTAGAAAAACCTTCTATAGATATTCAAGAACAAGATACCTCTGAGGAGGACTCTCTTGAAGTCAATAAGGGTTCTGAGGAAGAATCTCTTCAAAATTCAAACATTCAAAAAGAAAAAGAAAAGTTAACACCCACAACTCCTATAGTTGAGCAACCTGCATCTTCATCTACACCTCCTTTTCATGAAAGACTACAAATTGACAAGGGGGTGGAAAAACAAATCTTGTTGCCTAACTATGATTTTCTAGATGAATTGAAGAATGTTTGTATCAATATTCCCTTGCTACAAGCCATTCGAGAGATTCCTATTCTAGAAAAAACAATAAAGGAGTTGAGTTTCAAAAGACCAGGAAGGAAACTAAAAGACACAAGAAGAATCCACCTGGTAGGAAAGATTGCAGATATTATGATGGGAAAAATTACCATGCGGAAGTATGTAGATCCAGGAAGTCCAATTGTCAAGACACATATAAATGGGATAGAAATTCCAAACACATTGATTGACTTAGGGGCTGCTATCAACATTATGAGTAGACAGACTATGGACCGGCTAAAACTTCCTAACCTTCTTTTTACACCTACTTTACTGCAACTTGCAGATCGATCAATTATTAAACCAGATGGTGTATTAGAAGATATTTAAATCTCCTTAGATTCTTGGGAATATCCGGTAGATTTTATGATTTTGACTCCCAAGAGTAATCTAGGAGGACACCCACTTATCTTAGGAAGACCTTGGCTAGCCACAGCTGATGCTTTTATTAGTTGTAGATCTGGGGATATGTACATTTCTAATAGTAATTCGACAAAGAAATTCAATTTGTATCCTCCAGCAAAAGCAATCACAGAAGTAGGATACAATGAATGGGTTGATGATGAGGACACTATACAACCTGTCTTTACCATTTCTGAAATCAGTGAGGATAGTCAAATTCTGAACACATTAGAAAATTTTGAGACATCTTGAGAATATGACCCCACACAATTTCAGTTGGAATCTGACATAGAATATTTATCATCAAGACAAATGTCTCTTTCTCTATGGAAGAGTTTGGTAGTTCTACTATTGAGATTTTTCCAGGAAAAACATTGAATATCAACAAACATTTGGAAAAGTCACAACAAGAAGAACTAATCAAAATCTTGCAAAAACATTCTACTGCATTTGCATGGGAGTATACTGACATGAAGGTATTGATCCTAAGACTTGCATCCATCATATCTATATTGAGGAAAACAGTAGACCAATCAGACAACCTCAAAGAAGGATGAATCCAAATCTTAGGGAGATAGTGAAAGAAGAGCTTCAAAAACTACTCAATGTAAACTTCATTTATCCAATTTCAGATAGCCGATGGGTTTCTCCTCTGGTTATAGTACCTAAAAAGAATGGTAAATGGAGGGTGTGCATTGATTATAGGGAATTGAACAAAGCAACTTTAAAGGATCACTTTCCTTTGCCTTTTATCGATCAGGTATTAGATACATTAGCAGGTAAAAAGTACTTTTCATTTTTGGATGGTTTTAGTGGCTATAATCAAATTCAGGTAGCACCTGAAGATCAATATAAGACCACATTTACTTGTCCATGGGGAACTTTTTCCTACCGAGTGCTTCCTTTTGGGTTATGTAATGCACCTGCAACATTCCAAAGAGCAGTACTAGGAATTTTTTCTAATCTAATCCATGATTGTGTAGAGGTTTATATGGATGATTTTACAGTTTACGGTAATTCATTTGAAGAGGCATTAGAAAATTTGGAAAAAGTTCTTATAAGATGTAAAGAAACAAACCTTTCATTAAGCCATGAAAAATGCTTTATGATGTTTTCTGAAGGGATTGTTTTAGGACATCATATTTTAGGAGATGGGATTAAGGTTGATAGATCAAAAGTTGAAGTCATCTCCAAGTTGCCTATTCCAAATTGTCAAAGAGATGTTAGAAGTTTTCTAGGATTTATTGGTTACTATAGAATATTTATAGAAAACTTCACTAAAATAGCATCTCCACTCTTCAAATTGCTTACAAAAGACTGTGAATTTAAATGGGATCCTGATTGTCAATCAGCTTTTGAAACTTTGAAAACAAGAATATCTGAAGCACCTATCTTGAGAGGACCAAATTGGAAACTCCCTTTTCATATTTCTACGGATGCTTCGGATACAACTCTAGGAGCTGTGTTGGGTCAAAAAGATTTAGTTCCATATGCCATTTATTACACCAGTAAAAATTTGACTCCCACAGAGTTGAACTATACTGTGACTGAAAAAGAGTTTTTAGCTGTTGTTCATGCAATTAATAAGTTTAGACATTACATAACAGGCTATGAAACTTTTATTCATACTGACCATTCTACAATTAGATATTTAATGAACAAACCTGTTACTAATGGTAGAGTGACAAGATGACTCTTACTTTTGCTAGAATTCAACATTACTGTGTTGGATAGACCAGGAAAACAAAATATAGTAGCTGATTTCTTGTCTAGGATTCAGAATACTAAAGAAGATTCTCCTGTAGAGGATAAGTTTCCTGATGAATACTTGTTTGCAGTAACTATTAAGACTCCTTGGTATGCGGATATTGCTAACTATTTGGTTACAGGGAAACTGCCTTCACATTTATTTCCAAGTGAAAAACGAAAAATTATTCAGGAGAGTTCAAAATATTCATGGATTTCTAATGAATTGTTTAAAACAGGGCCAGATCTTGTGATCAGAAGATGTGTCAGGGAAGATGAAATGCCTAATATTCTTAAGGCATGTCATGATGAACCATGTGGCGGACACTTTGCAGACAAAAGGACAGCTTATAAAATCCTTTCTTTGGGATATTATTGGCCTTCCCTCTTCAAAGATGCAAAACAATATGTCAAAAGGTGTGACAGCTGCCAAAGAGTAAGGAAACCTACCCTTTCAAATGAAATGCCACTGCAAACACAGGTACTCATTGAACCCTTTGAAAAATGGGCTTTAGATTTCATTGGACCTATTAATCCACCATCTAAGCAAAAGAAGTATATATTGGTTTGTACTGATTATGTTACTAAATGGGTAGAAGCCAAAGCAGTAGTATCTGCTACTGAAAATTCAGTTGTTCATTTTCTTTATGAGGATATTTTTACTCGCTTTGGTGTTCCAAGAGAAATTGTGACAGATCAGGGAAGCCAATTCACATCCAACTTGGTGGAGAAATTGATGGAAGAATACAAAATCAAGCACGGAAGATCTACTCCTTACCATCCGCAAGCAAATGGTCAAGTGGAGTCCACAAACAAAGTTCTTGAAAGTATCATCACCAAAACTGTTCATCTACATAGAAGAGATTGGGCAGAAAGGCTTCCTGAAGCCTTGTGGGCCTACAGAACTACATGGAGAAATACAACAGGACATCTCCCTATGAACTTGTTTATGGGAAAGAAGTCCTGCTCCCCATTGAGTTCCAAGTCAAGACCTTCAAGATAGCAGTTCAGTTGGGGATGGACTTATCAGAAGCCCAAAAGCATATAATGGAGCAATTAAATGAGCTAGATGAGATCAGACAAGAGGCAATTCTAAGAGCTGATCTAGTTCAATATCAAAGAGCTAAATGGCATGACAAGTACATAAAAAAAAGGAAGTTTCAAGAAGGATATTGGGCATTGTTATTTGATTCCAAGTTTAAATATTTTCAAGGAAAATTTCAGACTCATTGGCTTGGGCCATATGAGATTGACAAGATCTTTAGCAATGGAGCGGTAAGAATCAAGACCATTGATGAGTTTCAAACTCCTCTTATTGTGAATGGCCACAGATTGAAAGTTTATCATAAGCCACTCTCAAAGGAGGAATTTTTTCAAAATGTTTCAAGAAAATTCTGCAATCAGGCTGGTACAGAAGAATTCTTCTTCTCCACCAGCCTAGCTTTTGTTCTTTCAATTACAGCCTAGCTTTTGTTCTTTTCAGTTAAAAAAAATAAAATAAAAAAAATAAAAATAAAAAAATGGTATAAGCCTGAAAACCAATCACTGATTGGCAGTCTTATACAGAAAATATAGGGTGAAAATCAGGAACACCTGACACTCTATATTTTCCAAAAAAAAAATCTCTCTTTCATTTCACAAGTTTTGTGACCACTCACTCCATTCCATTCCACTTCATTCCATTTCATTTCACTTCATTTCACTCCATTCCACTTCATTTTATCTGTTTCATTCCATTTCATCAATAAAATTCTTTTTCATGACCATTTCCATCTAGTCATTTGTCATCCGTTCATGTTCATTCATCCAAATAATAGCTGTGTCAGTTTCCGCAGCTGACACCAGTTTCCGCAGCTACCACTCTGTTTTCAAAAGAATGTACAGCCAGATGTTATTTCCATAATCATGAAATAAAATGCAGGTATGTGGACCAAGAATGAAGACATGGAGCATTCAAGATACCAATGAAGAACAACTAATTGAAGACCAAGGAAAAAGGCAAAGATTCCAAGGTATGAGTAAAATTCATTTCAAATAGCATTGAAAACACATTTTTATATAGTTCTAAACCATAAGCTCCATCCATTATGTGAAATGATTATATTGACAAATTCTGTAACCCTTTCACGATCTCCATATGATCCTCCTGCATTCATTCTCAAACGGTTCCATAATTAAACCCCCGATCTTCACTCATACTCCAATATTCCACCAGTGACAATGAGACGTAGTTGATTTGACTACGGCTTCTCACATCCGCATAAATCCATAGCCGTTGTTTAAACATGCTCACATTTATTTTGCAGCCACCAAATTTCAAAACACTGCCGGATGTGTTATACTCCTCCTATTGTTCTGTTAATCTCACAGCCGTATCTCTGTCGTGCTCACGAAACCCCTCTCTGTTCTGTCTCACTCCATTTCGTTCTCTGTTACACTACAGCCTGTATATCCACTCTTTGATATCTACCTACAGTCATTGTGCTCATCTCCGTGCATTCAGCCGTTCTATTTCCATTGAACCCTCACGTAGGCAAATTTTTGAAGAGCAGAAAGAAGGATGGGTAAATTGCTAAGAGCAGAACCAGAAGGACCTAAATTCATGGAGGGATATTCGCAAGTAAGGGATATATTGAAGAAAGCAAAGTGGCTGCGGTTTATCCAAAAGTTCAGAGGTTATCATAAAGAAGTGACAAAAGCATTTTCAAGGTCGTTCAATGGCCTGGAAGTAGAGATTGGAGACCTTAAGTTTGCAGTGAACAAGGCATCTATAGCAACTACCACGGAACTTCCTCAAGAGGGTGAGCGTTGGTTTAAAAATAAAAGAATTAGTGATGAAGCATGGAGAACAATCTTACAAAACCAAGGTATGGACATAACTATTTTTAAAAGAGGAATTCTTGTTCATGCATTGAAAGAGGAATGGGCTACTTTGCTGCAATTTGTTCAAAAATTCATTACCTTTGAAGGCCGTTTTGGGTCCATGTATATGTACCATACCAGATTGCTGATGGATTTTCTAGATAATCAAACTCTAAATCTCCCATATTTTCTATTAAATAGTTTGAAGAAGATGTCTGTGACTGTTCAGAAACATTTAGGAGATGTAGAACCACATCTATATCACCATGGTTTTGTAAAAATTTTGATTGAAAAAGAGTTAAAGGAGAAGAAAGACACATGGGAAAAATTTTTGATTAGAAATTTCTTTGAGGAACCTCAGGAAATTCCTGAAGGTAGCACATCAAGAAGGATTAGGAGAAAAAGAATAAATGATGAAACTCAAAGTAATCCTACTCAAGAAATTCCTTAAGGTACCACATCAAGAAGGAGTAGGAGAAAGAGAACAAATGATGAAATTCAAAATACTCCTACTACTACAATTGAAAGAACTGATAGGGAAGAGAGACTGTCAAAAAGGAAGAAGAAAGAAACTAAGGGTAAAAAGCCAATAACACCAAAAGAGAGAAAAAGTATTGAGGCTATACATCAAACCCCTTCTTCCAAAGAAGAAGATCATCAAGTGTTATCTGAAAGATTAGTTTATCTTCAAAAACAGTCATCTATGGCCAAGAAGACAGAGAAAGGAAAACAAAAGCAAAAGGACAGTGGTCCACAGCGTGTGAGAAGAAGTTCCAGACTTAAGGGGAAATTGAGGAAAACACAAATGAAGGGACCCCATTTCATTGATTTGGGAGAAGAAACATCTAAACAGTCCCCAGATGACCATAGTCCATCTCACTCTCAGTCAATTAGTGAACTTGGTTCATTTCATTCTCAGTCAGACATTGAACATAGTCCATCCCATTCTCAGCAAGATGTTGATGTGAGCCCTTCTCAGCCAGATTTTGAAGATAACTCTCCTTCACGGCATTTTGGGGACAACCCAATAAAAATGACACTTGAAATAGACCCCAAGCAGCAAGAAGTATATGATTATATAGAATCTTTGGAAAAAGCAGCTACAGGTCCCAGTACTTCGTCCATCTAGCCTCACACAGTACAAGATGATCTAGTCCAATCACTAAAACAGGAAGTCTTTGAGCTAGAGCTTTTAAATAAACACATTAAAAATGAAAATGAGGCATTGAAGGAACAAGGCAAATTAGACAAAATAATTCATGATAATACCATGCTACATCTGGGAATATGGCAGAAGAAGAACAAGAAATTGAAAAGGAAATGCCAGAAGTTAAGCAGAGCACTGGTTAATATCAAATTTAGATGCCTAATGAAGAAACCTAGGATGTTAGCAGCACCAAGGAAGAAGAGGAGAGGATTGGATGTACTGGCTGAAGTGTTAAGGCATATGAACTGAGGAAGGATTATCAAAATTTTGGTTGCATGAGGACATGCAACACCTTCACAGTGGGGGTATGTTGAGTCTCAAATCTGCATCTTTTCCATACACCTTTCTATACCTTTTTCATTCACCTGAACCTCCCAAGTTGTCAATATCATTGTATATTAATTGCAAAAGAGAATCTAACATGGTTTTTAACTATATTTTTGTGTCTGTTGTTTGATTTAAATTTTTCTCATTTAGCTGCGGAATCTTGCCACTTTCCGCAGCTGCTGCAATTTTCCGCAGCCATTTTTTGAAACTCTATGTTACAGGTGTCTTCAGGTAAAACGAGCCACATGGGCAAGTCAGAAATGATGTGGACATGGATCGTGTCCTATTGGCTCGGGAAAATTCATCCAGGGAGGCTGCGGTCAAAGATGGCCAAGTGCAAGTCAACTGTAGAGTCCCACGGTGACAGGACTCTGTTTCTCGTCACGTGGAGATTTCTATGGCCGTTTCTGAATTGCGGGAGACAAATCAACACTTGTACACGGCTCCATAAGCCGAATCCAGCATCCACTTCTCATAAATTTACTCCTCAACGCAGCCATGATCCTAGATCCTTGGACGTAATGGTTTACGTGTTTTGTATCAGCATAAACTTTAGGAAATTAGTTACATCACCTTCAGTTATAAATAACGCGTTTGCATACGCATAAGAGTTAGTTTTTATTAGTCTCCATTAGCTGCTAGATAGCTCTGTAATGTAATTACGTTGCCACTGTGCCGTAATATCACCTTTCTGTTATGACTACATTTTAATATATAAGAAGACTCTGTTTCCAAGCGTAATTCGTACTTGAAGATTGTTGCCAAGGCTGGTGTAGAGGGCCCCTGCACACGCTGAGGTTTTGTGCATTATTGTATAGTTCTTGTTTTATTTCTTTAAGGTCATTGTGCCATAATTCATTCATGTGTTTATACATTGCATCTTTCATGGTATATATGCTTCATTTCTATTTATAATCTTTCATGCTTTACATTTTACTTCTGTCTTTCATGTTTTATGTTATTGTTAACTGATCAGTGTTCTTGTTTCAGATTACAAATAGGCAGCCCGGGCATTTGCATATCTTTTGACTAATGACATGGAATCAATATTGTTCTGCTGCTAATTTAATTTTCTTAGTTTCTGTTTAATTTCAGTACTGCTTTGTTTATTTCAGTCTTGCACATTTGTTTCAGTAGTTAGATTTAGATATATCAAATTGTTCATGACATCTTCAGTTACCTCCGAAAGGCACAGCTAGACTGATGGTGAGGGATTGAAGTATGAATGTATAGTTTGATATTAGTTTTCTTTCTGCAAGTTAGATATATTAAATTTCTCATGACATCTTCAGTTACCTCCGAAAGCCACAGCTGGACTGATGGTGAGGGATTGAATTATGAATGTGTAGTTTGATATTAGTTTACTTTCTGCAAGTTATAAATATTAAATTGCTCATGACATCTTCAGTTACCTCCGAAAGCCACAGCTGGACTGATGGTGAGGGATTGAATTATGAATGTGTAGTTTGATATTAGTTTACTTTCTGCAAGTTAGATATCAAGTTACTCAAGTTGTTTATGGTTACCTCCGAAAATCATAGCTGGACTAATGATGAGGGATCAAAAGATAAGTTGATGTAATTTGATTTAGATTTACTTTGTTGCAACTTTTGGATTTCTTTCAGCATAGTTTCTTTTGTGTTTAGACAGCAGCAAGGATAGTTTGGTTTTCATGCTCAATAGTTCACTGTTTGATTTATTAGACTAGCAGCACAATTTCATTTCAGCAGCACATTTTCATTTCCTTTCAAGTTTTGTCATTGTATGTTTCAAATTCCTTTTTAAGTTTCTGTTAGAGTCAGCCTTTGCAGCCTTCCTCCAGTGATCAAACATGCTCTTACAAAGTGATTTTAAGGTTTCAAGGTCAAATTTTGTCATTTCAAAGAGTCTTTAAGAAAAATTTGGTCACTAGGCATTAGGTCTAGGGGTTGCTTTTACTCTTGTCAAAGTTGTCCAAATGTCGGTCCATGTCACCATTCAGCTGAGTGTATCATCATTCAGAGGGTTTTCATCATCATGTCAAGTTCCATTGAATCATTTTACATCTTTTTCATGCTTCAGTTGTGCCTTGGTAAGGTCCATTTCCCTCACCTAGGGTTTTGGAGGTAATTTCTCTTGGATGGTCAAATCATCGAAAAGACTTGTATCCTGATGTTCAAACACCTTCCCCTATCCTTAATATACCTTATTAAACACTTCCCATCACTGAGATCCCCCAAATTCCTCATTTTTGCACAAACCCTAGTTTCTTGCCACAACTTGGCAATTTTCTAGGCTAGGCCTGTGTTTTGCCCTTTTGGACCCCTTCCCCTCACTCAATATCTGAGATTCCACTCTCCCCTGCTTCCTAACATCCCTCCATATTTCCAAAAATTTCCCCAAGAATTTAGAAGCCCCTTATCCCCTTCATTTCGCTTCATTTCGACAAAATTCCTTGTTTCACACATCGGGATAAGTTTCACTCAAAAGATTTTTCAGAGCAATAAAAGATGAATTTTGGAAACCTGAGAGAGGTTTTTGTCCAGAACCTGCTAAGGAAGAAAAACCTCCTTCACTTTTTACACAGGTGTCATGGTTTTAGAGAAATGTCAAAAATACCGTTGTCTCAAGAGAATTGATGCACCTGCTGGGAGTAGTGTTGGGAGATTTCATTTTTGACAGGGAAAATGAGCTCCAAATTGGGAAATTATACTTGGGTTGGATAGAAAACATCCATATCTTTCCAACGAGCTATCATGAGCTCAATTTGGACGCCGGGAAGTACCTCAAAATCAGGTTGAAAGGCGCGCGACCCACTTGTTTCAGGGGTGAGACCCACTTAAATTTTTGGCTGAATTTTCAACTTCCAGCTCAGAGTTTCGGCCAGTTTGGACAAGTTTTTCTTGGGGATGAAAATTTTGAGTTATTATGATGTAAAATTATGTTTGGCATGTAAATTTGGTTCATTTTTACCTATTCTAGAAGATTCACTCTTAAAAAAGTGAAAATCATGTAAATGAATCAGTTTCCATTCTTTTAGAGGCAAGTTGTTAGCTGCCTAGATTTTAGTTCCTTGATTAGAATTTGGTTGAAACTGACCCCTGAAGGAGGAATTCGACCCCTAGAGGTGTGGGAAGGGGTTAGGATGATCTATATTATGTAATTTCTCAATCATTTTCAGAGTTTGGAGAGGTTGGACTCTTGGGAGACTTTTGGCACCATTGTACATATTTTTTCATATTTTGGCTAAGGAAAGATCAGAGGTTTTGCGGCACTTGTTGGGATTCTTGTGGTGTTTTGTTCTTGATGGTGTTTTCTCTCTGTTTACTGTAAGTTCTTCATGTTTAATGTATGCCATTCCTTTCATATGCTTCTGAACTAAATTAAATTAGTAGATGAGGCTGAATCCATTGTTTACCGTGCTCTGCCTTTGAATTCATTTAGTTCTATATGTTTTCGACTGTTTGGAGAGGATCCAAGTTCTTATTTGCCCTCTTCAGCTCCTCGTCGGTCTGATCTGTCCGTATATCCAATCAAAAGCATCAAGGCATTCACCTACCTCGCCCCAACTCGAAATCTGCAAAGGTCTGACCTTATCCCCGGACCCAAAATTTGTTTTTCCCATTTCTCCAACGAAAACCCAAAAAATCAAAAATCAAACTTACCTATCTCTTTACTAGCCTGAAATAAGCTCCTATTGTAAGTCATCTCGCACCCTATTGCTCATTTTATCGAGATTGACGGAGAGAGCCCTCTCCTGCCCTCGTAGGGCTAGCTACGAGGCTAAGCGTGGTTTGATGTAGCCTTGAGTTTTATCTCATTTCAGCCTGAGGTAGATTTGAGCGCTAACATAGTGGCAACCATACTGGGGAGAAACTCAAAACGTTTGCTTGTTATAGACGGAGTCTGAAGTCACGCCAGGTAGCCTTGGAAACGCTGTTTTTATGCATCAGCGAAGTAGATAAACGCTGCTTCAGTCGATCTCCGGTTTAACTTGTAATCGTAGCATTTAACTTGTAAATTGCCCCAGTACATGTATCAAGTTTAGATCTGATGGTTGATGGTGAACAACGATCAGACATCGCAAGGCTGAAATCATTCACCTGGCGACTTCATTCACTGAACAATCCAGAAATCAATGCTTCATGGTGATTTCACTGCAGGCAGATCAATAGCTTCAGAATTGTCAATATGGACCGAATCACGAGAAGATATGCTCCCATGAGCCGAGATCACATTCCAGGTTTTCCGAATAAGATGCCCAAGGTAGATTGGTCAAGGAATCTGCCTACGTTTAATGATGATGGTAAGAAAGATGCTGCTTTACATCTGGTTAGATTTCACATGCATATTCGCAAGTTGAAGGTGGATTTTCCTGAAGATTGCTTGATGAAGATATTCCTGGCCACTTTGGAAGGTGAAGCCCAATCTTGGTATGAAAATTTGCCGCTGGCCTGTATTTATTGTTTAAAGGATTTTCATGCCATGTTCATTGAAAGATATCAAGTATCTTATCCATCATTAAATTTAGTTCATGACTGTTGCAAACACGCTTCTACTTTTATTGAAAGCCTTGAGAAATATTATGAAGATGATAATTTCATGGATGATGAGATCATGGAAGCATTGTATGAAAATCCATTTCAGCAGCATAAAGACGGTCATGAAAATTTGTAGCAAGATCAAGATTTTAATGTGGTGGAAGATGAAGGAATTTTGCATCTTGACAGTGAACAGGAATTATATGAAATGGATCAGCAGTATGAGGAGAATTTGTATACTCCTTCACTTGAAATCAATGAAGACAATCACTATTTGAGACAAAGAAAACAAAGGGTATTATCTCCTCTATCTGAAGATGAGATAGATCTACTTTTGAGAGGTCTTGTTACAGCCCAAGCTACAACAGATTTGCAGTGCACACATAGTCAGGAAAGTGTTGGTGAAACTTCTTCCTCTTTTGAAAAACATGACTCTCCTGTAAGCAGATTTATAGATCAGTAGGTTGAAGTTGTAGTTTGCCATATGGCTGAAAGTGATGAAAGAGAAAATGTCATTTCAGATCTGCCCACAGAAGAAGACAGCATGCCGGGAACTCAAGTTTCAGCTTTAGATTGTGATAATGACCAGCCAGCTATTTCAGATCTACATTCAGATTGTGATGACCAAGCATATCTTGTGCTGAAATCCATCAACGAGAATTTTGCTGTTGAGATCATCCGGAAAGAAGAAAACAAAGGTATGAATTCAAATGTTTTCAGTTCATTAGAACACAGCCTTCAGAAAGAAGTCATTCAGTCAGTTCATGAAAAACAAGATGGGATCTTCGTTCAAGTAAGTGAAATAGTTCTTTTGGATGAATTTATGGTAGATGATAGAGATATCATGTTTGAGCATCAAGAATCAGCTGAAGTTTCTTTTCTCATGATTGATGACTCTAATGAAAATCCAGCTATCCTATCATATGAAGATGACCTACCATATTTTCAGACTACAGAAGATCAGAACATTCAGGATTTCCATTCAGATTCTTCTTCATATGTCTCATGTGTTGAAATGTTTTCTCAAGAAGAGATTTGCTCACCTACCTGTTCAGAGTTTTTTGAAGCCCAGGAACATATTGTTACTGAAGTACATGATGAAGGAAGATCAGAATTAGAAGCAGGAGAAAAAGACACCTTGTTCTTTCAGCAGGAGGTAAATCTTCATGTTTTTCATGATCCATTGGAAAAATTGTTACAGTCAGCAGTAAAGGTGTGTATTGCAGTGTTCAGTGATGAAGGAGATCATGGTCAGCTATGTTTTTCGATGCCCAGTTATCAGTTTGTATTGTTGACCAGCAGATCTGATCGGGAAAATCAGTCAAGAATCCATCTTCTTGACTGGTTACATTGGAAAGCCAATTATACATGATTGTACATATTTCATTAGTATGCAAGTGGTTGTCATCATGATTCCAAATCTTGATGGATTGCTGCCTTTTTTCCAAAAGCTTTGTAAAGTCTTGTTTTAAGTCAGTTATGAGTCATTTTTGTTTGGTCTGTTGAGTCAGTTTTTTCAAGTTATTTCAGTTTGCCATCGAGTCGGTTTGAGTCAAGTTTGAGTCAAGTTTCAGTCAGTTTTCAGTCAAGTTTTCATTCAATAAACGTGTCAAAGGTTTTGTGTTATCCGTTCAAATAATGATTCCATCGCCCAATGGATGAAGGCACTGGTCTGCTCTCCCAAAGCTCTGCGGTTCTTGGCACCTCCAAGAAGCGGCAACTGCCATCCCCATTGGAGCCAATGTTAGAGTCAGCCTTTGCATCCTTCCTCCAGTGATCAAACATGCTCTTAAAAAGTGATTTTAAGGTGTCAAGGTCAAATTTTGTCATTTCAAAGAGTCTTCAAGCAAAATTTGGTCACTAGGCATTAGGTCTAGGGGTTGCTTTTACTCTTGTCAAAGTTGTCCAAATGTCGGTCCATGTCACCATTCAGCTGAGTGTATCATCATTCATAGGGTTTTCATCATCATTTCAAGTTCCATTGAATCATTTTACATCTTTTTCATGCTTCAGTTGTGGCTTGGTAAGGTCCATTTCCCTCACCTAGGGTTTTGGAGGTAATTTCTTTTGGATGGTCAAATCATCGAAAAGACTTGTATCCTGATGTTCACACACCTTCCCCTATCCTTAATATACCTTATTAAACACTTCCCATCACTGAGATCCCCCAAATTCCTCATTTTTGCACAAACCCTAGTTTCTTGCCAAAACTTGGCAATTTTCTAGGCTAGGCCTGTGTTTTGCCCTTTTGGACTCCTTCCCCTCACTCAATCTCTGTGATTCCACTTTCCCCTGCTTCCTAACATCCCTCCCTACTTCCAAAAATTTCCCCAAGAATTTATAAGCCCCTTATCCCCTTCATTTCGCTTCATTTCGACAAAATTCCTTGTTTCACACATCGGGATAAGTTTCACTCAAAAGATGTTTCAGAGCAATAAAAGATGAATTTTGGAAACCTGAGAGAGGTTTTTGTCCAAAAAATTCCAAGGAAGAAACATCTCCTTCACTTTTTACACAGGTGTCATGGTTTTAGAGAAATGTCAAAAATACCGTTGTCTCAAGAGAATTGATGCACCTGCTGGGAGTAGTGTTGGGAGATTTGATTTTTGACAGGGAAAATGAGCTCCAAATTGGGAAATTCCACTTGGGTTGGATAGCCAACATCCAGAGATTTCCAACGAGCTATCATGAGCTCAATTTGGATGCCAGGAAGTACCTCAAAATCAGGTTGAAAGGTGCGCGACCCACTTGTTTCAGGGGTGAGACCCACTTAAATTTTTGGCTGAATTTTCAACTTCCAGCTCAGAGTTTCGGCCAGTTTGGACCAGTTTTTCTTGGGGATGAAATTTTTGAGTTATTATGATGTAAACTTATGTTTGGCATGTAAATTTGGTTCATTTTTACCTATTATAGAAGATTCACTCTTAAAAAAGTGAAAATCATGTAAATGAATCAGTTTCCATTCTTTTAGAGGCAAGTTGTTAGCTGCCTAGATTTTAGTTCCTTGATTAGAATTTGGTTGAAACTGACCCCTGAAGGAGGAATTCGACCCCTAGAGGTGTGGGAAGGGGTTAGGATGATCTATATGATGTAATTTCTCAATCATTTTCAGAGGTTGGAGAGGTTGGACTCTTGGGAGACTTTTGGCACCATTGTACATATTTTTTCATATTTTGGCTAAGGAAAGATCAGAGGTTTTGCGGCACTTGTTGGGATTCTTGTGGTGTTTTGTTCTTGATGGTGTTTTCTCTTTGTTTACTGTAAGTTCTTCATGTTTAATGTATGCCATTCCTTTCATATTCTTCTGAACTAAATTGAATGAGTAGATGAGGTTGAATCCATTGTTTACCGTGCTCTGCCTTTGAATTCATTTAGTTCTATATGTTTTCGACTGTTTGGAGAGGATCCAAGTTCTTCTTTGCCCTCTTCAGCTCCTCGTCAGTCTGATCTGTCCGTATATCCAATCAAAAGCATCAAGACATTCACCTACCTCACCCCAACTCGAAATCTGCAAAGGTCTGACCTTATCCCCGGACCCAAAATTTGTTTTTCCCATTTCTCCAACGAAAACCCAAAAATCAAAAATCAAACTTACCTATCTCTTTACTAGCCTAAAATCAGCTCCTATCGTAAGTCATCTCGCACCCTATTTCTCATTTTATCGAGATTGACGGAGAGAGCCCTCTCCTGCCCTCGTAGGGCTAGCTACGAGGCTAAGCGTGGTTTGATGTAGCCTTGAGTTTTATCTCATTTCAGCCTGAGGTAGATTTGAGCGCTAACAGTTTCAAGTTGGTAAATCATTATAGAGGATATCATTTCCTTGAACAATCATAACCATACTTGTTTTTATTTTAGAATTTCCATCTCACATTAGAAAACCAAAAACGACAAAAAGTTAAGAAATAGGTTATCTTGCACATATAGTGCGCTGCACTTCATCAGCTTACGAATCTCAGATTGTTAAATTAATGTAGCAATTTAAGACACACTAAATTGACCAAACAGGTTTCCACCTAAAAATCCTGGTGTTCATGTGTGTTGCCTATGTGTGATGATTATTCTGTTCTTTCTTCACCTGTTTACTGTTTCCTGAAATAACTGATGAATGAATAATGCAATGATCTGAGTTAAGAATTGAATGCATAATTATATCTCTAGACATACACGATTTCTGTGAAGGATATCCACGTATATATGCTAGTTGGCTTCAGCAAAGTAGCGTATGGGTTTTAGAAAGGGAAAGTTAAATTTTTTTTTTTTTTTTTCTGCATTAAATACTGATTCACCCCCCCCCCCCCCCCTCTCAGTATTTTTCCAACAATTGGTATCAGATCAGGTCCTTCTGAAAAAGCTTAGCCGCTAGGAGGAAGATCAAGAAATATGAGCAATCATGAGGGAACAACATCTATCAAGCCCCCGCTCTTCAACGGAAGCAATTTAATCTTCTTGAAAGTGAGGATGAGATCCTATCTTCAGTCTATGGGAGCTGATGTATGGGCCATTTTTGAACAAGGATATCAATATCCAGCCGCTACACCAACAGATCCAATTGAAAGAAAGAATTATGAACCAAACGTGAAAGCGGTCAATGCTATAACAAGAAGTCTAACTGAATCAGAATTTGTCAAAGTCATGCAGCTGAATACAGCAAAGGAAATATGGGACAAAATCATTCTAAGTTATGAAGGCGATGCAAAGGTAAAAAGTGCAAAACTCCAAACTCTCAGAATTGAATATTAAAATTTAAAGATGCATAGTGATGAGAGTATTGCCAGTTTCTTTTTACATATTGATGATGTTGTAAATCGTATGAGAAATCTGGGTGAAACAATATTTGACACTGCTTTGGTTGAGAAAATTTTAGGATCGCTAACGGAAAAATTTGAATCAAAAGTTTTTGCCCTTGAAGAAAAATAGGATATTCAAAATCTTTCCATGGTGCAACTTCATGGAATATTGACTGCATATGAAATGAGGAGGGGAGGACCATCTGAAGTCAAAGAAGTTGTTTTTAAAGCTTCTACAAAAGGGAAAGAAGTTCAAAAACTAGAAGGATCAGGATATATCTCAGAAGAAGATGAGGCAAACTTTGTGAGAAGACTCCAACTAGGAACCGGAAGATTCAAAGGTAAGCTTCCTTTCAAATGTTTTAATTGTGGAAGAGTTGGTCATTATGCTGCAAAATGTCCTTATAAAGAAACATCTTCTAAAGAGAAAGAAGTAGCAAGAAGGAATAAGAACCGATCTAGCACTAAGAAAAGCTACTATACAAATGAAGACAGTGATGGGTTATCTGATAGTGAGGAAGAATGTGAACACGATCTTAGACTTCTCATGGCATTTGCAAATAATTCTAGAGACGATAAGGATGCTTTTATGGATTCTCTAGATGACAATGATTTTCTTGATCAAAACAATCAACTCAAAATATGCTTCGAAGAAATTAAAATAATCATAGAGACTCTAAAAAGGCAGAATGAAGAAGCAAAGAAACATAATGAAAAATTAGAATGTGAAGTAGTAAGTCTAAGAAAAGAACTTGAGAAAGTAAAAAATATGAATCTTAGATTTGCTAAAGGATCTAAAACCTTAGATGAGATTATCAAGTTTCAACGTTCTCCTCTTATTAAGACAAGTCTTGGATATACCAGAGAATCTTCTCAGGTTTCAGCACCAAATTATCTAAAAGCAGCTACAACTGGTTTACTACATTCAGCCACTCAGCAAGGGAATAAAGAATCTTTACAGGTAAAGCATGATCATCACAATACAAGGAACACTAACAGGGATATCTCTCAAAGAAGCAACAATCAAAAGGTAAATTCAAATAGAATATTTCATGATTGCAAAAATTTCTACTTCAATGGACAATGTTTCTCATGTCACAATTTTGGTCATAAAACTGTTCAATGTGTTCCATATAAAACCATCATGACAAGAGAAGAAAGAAAGAAAAGGATGGATATTGAACCAAATAAGAACACCTATAACAACTTTTCTCCTCTTCAAAATGAAGTTGAATGTGCTTATTGCAATAACTTTGGCCATGAAGAATCTGAATGCAGGAGCAAAGTCCAGCCAAAACAACATTTTCCTTCAAGTTCCAAAGTATGGAAAAAGAAGGAATTACAGGTTGAAAATTGTGGGATAGCGTTATTTGCAGAAGGTGAAGAAAATCAATGGTACATTGATAGTGGGTGCTCAAGACACATGACAGGCGACAAAAGCAAACTTCTTACATATAATGCTCTAGAAAAGGAAAATAAAGTTACATTTGGAAATGATACTCCTGCTGTAAATAAAGGAAAAGGGTCTGTGTTTCTAAAAGAAAAGGTGAAGGCTAATGATGTCATGTATGTGGATGGATTAAGGCATAACCTGTTAATTGTAAGTCAAATGTGTGATCAAGGAACAAAAGTTGTCTTTAGTTCAAAAGAATGTGTGGTTCGTGATCTTGATACAGGTAAAACTATTATAAAAGGGAAAAGAACTCCAAGCAACCTGTATGTATTGAAGAACTGCAAAGATCAATTTTACTTGAGCAAATCTTTAGAAAATTAGCTATGGCATAGAAGGTTGGGGCATCTGAGCTTCTCTCAAATCAACAAAGCAAGTAGACTTCAAGCTGTTCGTGGTCTTCCCAATATTACTCTACCAGAGAGTATCATATGCAAATCTTGCCAATTCGGTAAGCAGACCAGAGTACAATTTAATGCCAAAGAAGGATCATCAAGTAAGCCTCTTGAACTCATTCATACCGACATATGTGGACCTATGAGGAAAAAGTCACCACGTGGGGAAGAATACTATATCTTATTTATTGATGATTACTCTAGAATGTGTTGGATCGGGTTGATTAAACACAAAGATGAA
Organism: Pinus albicaulis; assembly: GCA_034641835.2. Classification (NCBI taxonomy): domain Eukaryota; kingdom Viridiplantae; phylum Streptophyta; class Pinopsida; order Pinales; family Pinaceae; genus Pinus; species Pinus albicaulis. Next base: position 241,610 of record JAXQQM020088418.1, read on the forward strand.
GCATTTGAAAAATTTCAGATCTTCAAAGCATTGGTAGAAAATGAATTAGATCTAAAAATCAAGTGTCTTAGATCTTATCGAGGAGGAGAATATACATCAAATGAATTCTTCGAATTTTGTGAACAACATGGCATAAAAAGACAGTTCTCTGTAGCAGGCACTCCACAACAAAATGGCGTAGCAGAAAGAATGAATAGAACAATTCAACAAATGGCTAGAGCTATGCTTGATGATTCTGGAACTCCTGACATGTTCTGGGGAGAAGCAGCACATACAGCAGCAAACATTCTCATCAAGGCACATGTTCGAGTAAATAGTGACAAAACTCCGTATGAACTCTGGTATCGTAATTCTCCCTCTGTGAAGAATTTTAGAGTTTTTGGAAGTAAATGATTTATAAAAAATAATGATGAAAAGCTTGGGAAGTTTGAACCTAGATCAGATGAAGGGATACTTCTTGGTTACTCATCTACAAGCAGAGCATACAAATGTTACAATAAAAGGCTTCGAAAGATTGTTGAATGTATTGATGTTGTTATTGATGAGTCTCCTGCAGCTCCTAAAGAAGAAAAAGAAGCAACAGAAGAAGATGATGGTGACTTTTGTCCTTCTACATCAAATGGAAATGATATAGACAGTGGATCCAATGAAACCTGAAGATGATTTATCTGAAAAGGCTCCATCCAGATATGTTCAAAAGAATCATCCTGAATCTCAAATTTTGGGAGACAAGGAATCAGGTGTACAAACAAGGAGGACTCTTGTGGGATCTTCTAGCTATCTGGCATTTCTATCCACAATTGAACCACACAATGTAAATCAAGCTTGAAAAGATGAATGTTGGATTCAAGCCATGAATGAAGAGCTTGATCAAATTGAAAAGAATCACACTTGGGAATTGGTACCAAGACCACATGATAAAAATGTCATTGGAACTAAATGGATATTCAAGAACAAGTTAAATGAGAATGGGGATGTTATAAGAAACAAAGCTAGACTGGTTTGCAAGGGGTATACTCGACAAGAAGGTATAGAATTTGAAGAAACTTTTTCTCCTGTAGCTAGACTTGAAGCCATAAGAATGTTTCTTGCTTTTTCAAGTTTTCAACAAATCAAAGTTTATCAAATGGATGTTAAATCTGCATTTCTCAATGGTGATCTAGAAGAAGAAGTTTATATAGAACAACCGAAAGGATTCATTTTGGGCAATGACAAAAATCTTGTTTGTAGACTTAAAAAGGCTTTATATGGTCTTAAACAAGCTCCAAGCGCATGGTATTATCGGCTTGACAAATATCTTCATCAACAAGGATTCTCAAAGGGGTCTGCTGATAGCAACTTATACACAAAAACTGAAAATGATAAACTATTGATTCTAGTTGTATATGTTGATGATATCATTTTTGGAAGTAATGAAGAATCTATGAGTCAGAAATTTGCTTCTATCATGCAGCAAGAATTTGAAATGTCCTTACTTGGAGAACTAACATTCTTTCTTGGCTTGCAAGTGCATCAAACTACAAATGGTATATTCTTATCTCAAGCAAAATATCTTAAGCAAATTCTGAAGAAGTATGACATGGAAGAATGTAAACCTGTAAGTACACCAATGATAACCGGATGTAATCTCAGTTCTCATGATGATTCTCCTGTGGTGAATCAACCAAAATATAGATCAATGATAGGAAGCCTACTTTATCTCACTGGGACTAGACCGGACATTATGCATGCAGTTGGGATTGTTGGACGATTCCAAGCTAATCCAAAAGAGGCTCACCTTCAGGCAGTTAAAAGAATATTCAAATATCTGCAAGGAACTCAAGACTTTGGACTATGGTATCCAAAGAATTCTGATCTTACTCTTCATGCTTACACTGATGCAGATTGGGCTGAAATGTTGATGATCGGAAAAGCGCTAGTGGTGGTGCATTCTATATGGGACCCCGGTTAGTGTCTTGGTTCAGCAAGAAGCAAAATTATATTTCCTTATCTACAGCAGAAGCAGAATATGTGGCTGCCGCGTCTTGTTGCACTCAACTTCTTTGGATGATGCAAACCCTGCAAGATTTTCAAATCAAATGTACATCTCCTATATCCATTATGTGTGATAATACAAGTGCCATTAGTATCTCAAAGAATCCAGTTATGCATTCAAAGACCAAGCACATTCCCATCAAGTATCACTTCTTACGTGAACAAGTGCTTGAACAAAAGGTGAAGTTGGAGTATGTTCCCTCCGAAGAACAAGTTGCTGATATATTTACCAAACCTCTGCCCAGGGAAGCGTTCGAATATCTCAGACAGAAGCTAGGAGTAGTCTCTGCTATGAAGAAAATCAGAACTGCTTAAATTTAGAAGATCAAATTGGATACGCGGGTTTCCTGAAATACAGTCGCGTATATATGCGAGTTTATCCACAGAAAGCCGCGTATGGTCAGTTGCTGACAAATTTTGGTTGGGGTCAGAATTTTACAGCACATCTGCAACACTGTTTGATATCTCTGATGTTGTATGGTATCTCTGGTGAAGTTTTATCTCTTATATTTCTGTCTCATTCTTTGATATTTGGTAAATATTCCTTGATGATCTTCTGTTGGAAAGTGTTCAGGATGCACAAGCTAAGGGGGAGATGAAGGAGTAAACTGGTGTACAGGTTCAGGGGGAGCATTAGCCTTGCTGGGTATTATGCATTGTTGGCTTATGATTCTGAAATATGATCTCTCTTGAGGTCCTTCTGATATTGGTCATGAAAAATCATATTTGTAATTTGATGAAAAGGTCATGATGAGCCCTATGATGTAAAATTGTAATATTCAGTAATGTACGGACTTGTTCTAATTTGTAAACCCACTTGGTTGGGTCTTTGAGTCTCATATGTAAATCCATTTAGTCGGATCTTTGATGTAAGTATGAGTCCTTGGTGATAGGAAGGTCATAGAGTCATGTACTACATTGAAAAGTATGTTTTAACTTTCAGCATGAACTCAAGGGGAGCATGGTAACTTCAGTGCACATCAGATTTTCAGCGCTCTTCTATCTACATGAACAGAAAAACCTTGTGTTGGTTTTTATCCGCCCTTTGCCCTTGCTATCAAAGGGGGAGAGTGACATGGTGTTTGAATAAGGGAGAATATCATTCTGCTTAATATAGTGATCAAACACCATCATGGTTGCCATCAAGTCCAAAGGGGGAGATTGTTGGCAATATGATGCTAAATGTTGTCCTTGATGGCAACCCTCTTGATGAAGATGATGGCAACCTACTTAATGAAGATGCTTGATGAGTTTATTAATGATGTAAATCTGATGTTCTGCAAGTAGCTCAGAAGTACCAGAGAAGGAAATATCAATGAGGGCCAAAGCAATGATGAAAAATGTGTGTTACAAGGCATACGCGGGTTTGTCAAGGAGAAAGCACGTATGCAAGCGGAAAAGTACGTGCCAAGTCGCGTATGGTATTTTGCACTCCAAATTTAGAATACCAAGGGGCATTACCATGGTATTGACCCATTGTATTGAGCACTGGATTGTCTATTTGATCCCGTCCAGGAAAACCATCGAAAGTAATGTGGTTTTTGACTCCTGGTATTGAAAAAGGCTAATTCTATATAAGGAGAAGAATTTCATTGTGCAAGGTGTGCATGTGTCTGAGCTTTAATGAATACTTAACTCTGAAGTATATCTGCATGGTTGAACTTTGCTCTTAATTGATAGATCTGAATCTATGAAGCATCTATGAAAATAATGAAGGTTCAAGATCTCTAGATCTTGAAATAGTGAATCTCTTGGATGATCTGAAAAGAAGTGATGAAGACCTGGCGCAAATCTATTGAAGAAGTTGAAGAAATCTGGGTAAGTCAATAGATCTGGTCTGATCTGCAAAATTTATCTTTTATAGATCTATACGCAGGTTCATTTCGTGAAAAGCGCGTGTATACGCGGCTCCATTTAGACAAAAGTGCGTATGGGCTGTTAGGGTTTTTCTGCTAAGTTGCACAAATGTATATGCAGGTTCACTTCAGTAAAGGCGCGTGTATACGCGGGTCTGTTTAAAGAAAAGTGTGTATGGTATTTGAACTGATGATTGCACAAAAGACAATTGAGATTCTGCATATCTGTTCTGAAGTTTAGGCTATCTCTGATATTCTGGTTATAGTGGTTTCACCGTTCTGACTGATGAAATGAAAAGGGATGTTTGTTGATAAGTGAAGAATTGTGTTGAAGCTGTTTGATCCAGTTTGAAAATTGATGAAACGTGGTCCGCAGTGGATCTGAGGGTTGAAGCCTTCAGTCTGATAATAGAAGCTTTCTGTCAGCAGAGGCAGGTGCTAATATCAGGGGGTAGTAGCTCCCTTCCAGGTGAGGCTGGTAAACGAGAGCAAGGGGTTGTAGCTCCCTTCCAGGTGAGGCTGGTAAAAGAGAGAAGGTTTTAGCCTTCTGCAGGTGGGTGCCTGCGTGCTGGTATAAGTCTGCACCAGTACATGATTGTAAGAATTTTTTCTTTATAATAAATATTGAAGACTGAGACGACGGCAGCGGTGGTTTTCTCTCGAATTGGGTTTCCACCTAAAAATCCTAGTGTTCATGTGTGTTGCCTATGTGTGATGATTATTCTATTCTTTCTGCACCTGTTTACTGTTTCCTGAAATAAATGATGAATGAATAATGCAATGATCTGAGTTAAGAATTGAATGCATAATTAGATCTCTGGACATACGCGAGTTCTGTGAAGGATATCCGCGTATATACGCTAGTTGGCTTCAGCAAAGTAGCGTATGGGTTTTAGAAAGGGAAAGTAAATTTATTTTTTTTATTGTCTGCATTAAATACTGATTCACCCCCCCCCCCCCCCCCCCTCAGTATTTTTCCAACAAAAACCTTATGATTTTGGCCAATGTATGCATGAGTGGCCACCATCCTCTACCATATGTGGAATATTCCCCCCATGTGGAAGGATCTCTTGGTTCTCCAAAACCATGGAATGGTCTCCTTGCACCATGATGGTGCCATCATCCATCCTCAAAAAACCTTCTCTCAGCACAATATGTTTGGTGATAGTTGGTAATATTGATATTGGGAGAATGTCTCCCTCCTCCTTAAGCCTACCCAAGACTCTCTACGTTGTGCCATGTATTCCCAAGGTCCTCACCCCTCCTGGATCTAAGAGTGGAGAAACCTGTTGTGAGACATATCTCATCAACTGTTGGTCTGGGGACCTCCCAAGTGGAATGCCTCTAAATATTAATGTGTCATTGGCCAAATTCACCTACATAACTGATTGGATTGTTAGGTCATTTCTTCCACTGCGCAAATCCATTTATGTTTTCTGTGTGGAAACTATCTAAGAGGGATATGTGTGCATGCGCCTAATCACCTGATGCTTACCAATCCTTTTGTCTGTCCACTCCATCTCTAAAGTCTCCCAATCTGTGGTGATCTTCCCCAAAGTAATCAACCACTGCACACCTAGTATCGCATTGGTGTTAGGGATATCAACCACAAAGAAGTGATAATTCAATGTGTATGTTCCCATGGTGATAGATAATGCCAGAACATACTCCATGCACTGCATGGTTCTAGCTCCTGGGACCAAAACTAAAAATCCCTCAAAGTCATCAGTAGGTATTTCCATCCTTTATACTAAGTGGGCATCAGTAAAGTTGTGGGTTGGCCCACTTTCAGTCAACACTAATACCCTCTAATCCGGAATGGAACCTCGAACTCTCAAATTCAAGTACATGGGTAATCCTCAAAAATATGCAAGGGCCCCTCCAATTGGAGAAAATTCTCCATTCCCACCTCCTCGTGGTGGTGGATCCTATCCTTCTATCCCAGCGTTGTGACCTCCTTCTGGTTCCTCTTGTTCCTCCTCTTCATCATCAAAGGATGCCTCTATATAGTGTGCCTTCCCTGCTGCACATCTATGTCTGGGTGCCCATTATTCTTGGCATGTGAAGAAAGCTTCCTTCTCATCAAGTCTCTTCGGACATCATCACTAAGAGGTCCTTTGTTTTGGCTCTCCTTTGAAGGAGAAGCCTTCACATCTTTTCCCTTTGATGGAAAACTGGGCTTTTGGAGAAATGGTGCCTTTGCCCTTGGAAAATCATCTTATATATCTCTAGCCCTTTCAACAACATCTTGAAGGGTAGTTGGCTTGGTTGATTTAACCAACCCATATAGAGGATCTTCTAGCCCATCAATAAACATATAGACCCTCCTAGCTATATATAAATTAGGACCCATAAAAAAAAGTTTTAAAAATTCAGAAATGTAAGTTTCTGGATTACCTAACTATTTGAGCTTGGATAACTCAATAAAAGGTGCCTCTGGGTCTCTTCGATCAAACCTCTCCACCAACCTCCTGGTGAATTCTCAATATGCAATCACATTGGCATGCCCCAATGTGGAAATACCATGAAACCACCAATAATGTGCCTCACCCTCAAGGTGTAGCATTGCTATTTTGATGGATTCCATCTCTAGTACTTGGTTCAATTGGAAGTAGATGTCTAGCTTCTCTACCCAAGATTTGGTTGTGAATTTGGATGACACATTAAAAGCGGGTAAGAATAATCTACCCATAGTCTAGTGAAGATCATTGTTTTGTGTGATTCCTCCACCTCTATTGTGATGTTGGGGTCTCCTACTGTCCTTGATCTGAAAAAACTCCTGAAAGCTCAAATGATATTTGAATCTCTGATATTGAGACTCATACTCAAGAAAGTAATCTTCATGAGTTTCTTGTTATTGATATCCTCCATTTTCCCACTTCTAAGAATGTAGGCATAGTGGAGCATTGGGAAATTTGCTGCTTCACTAGTTGATCATGCCAGTGATGTGAAATGTTGGAGTCTTCTCCATGTAGAAACCCTTTAGGGTATTATTTGTGTCTATCCATCCTCATCTCCTTGATTTCTCTTGCAATATCTTGCATGGTTTGAAAAAGAAGCTTGTAGAACTCCTTGTCATCCTCTCCTCCTGATATGGGAGTTTTCCCCTTTCCTTCTCTATTATATGTATACTCATATCATTGGTTTCTCTTGAGATACCTCTTCTCTCTTTCTATTAGAAGCTCTCCCTCTTCTAATGACATATTGGCTGAAATATACAGGCTGAGAAAATATTATGCTCTGATACCACTTTAATATTCCAAAATAGGAAAAGTAACAATACAAAAATGGAAAAATAGCAGTGAATATCAATATAGCAAGATGTGAGAAAAATGTAGAGCCATATTATTAAACATAGCAACAATAATGGGCATAAAATCTTAAGGATAAATTCACTAAAGCAATACAACACAAGCCTCCAATAAACACATAGAAAAATACATGAAGAGTCGGTGCTATACAAATGCTGGAAGATCAATACAACGCAGTCCTAGTTGACATATCTACAAATGGAAACATTCAATTATATAGGGAAACTGATATATGCCTTAAGAGATGCCAGAAATATAGACGAAGGCTCTAAAACACCTTTCCAAGACAACCCAGAAAGGGTTTCCGGAAATACACAAAATACAAATGGTGATATGCAGCCCTAGGGCCGAATATTCAGTGAGACTGAATAGCTGGAAAGAGGTGGCTGAACTGATGTGGAAGTGAATGAAGCCTCTTCCCAATATAATTTCCAAATGAAAGGATGCCCCCTTTATTGGATCTATGAATCCCCAAATGGAATACTGAAACCACCCGTGCAACTGCTCCAAAGAATAACACATTCTATGAGGGAAACCGCACTGTAGGAGATGGTAGCAACTTGGCCTAATGCCAAATGATCAAATAAAGCTCAAGGACCCTCCTTGCTAGCCTCCCAATGGAAAGGATACCTCTCCGCTGGAAAAAAAAACAAAAAATGGCCCTCTTATGTGTTGGGAAAACACGAAGAGAGAGGGGGTGAATCGTATTTAGGGCAAAATCAACAATTTTTACTTTCCTTACTTCAAAACTCATACGCGTACTTTCTACTGAATCCAACTCGCGCATACACGTGATATCCTTAATAAAACATTGCTGCTGATATATGAACCCTCTCATGATTGTAGAGAGAGGCGATCCCTACTAGCCCAGCAGGGGTCTAGCAACAAACAAACAATGCTATGACGCAAGCTCCTAGTTACGAATGAAAGACTTGGGATAAGAGCCTACCTCGATTCCAACGCTAGATCTGAAGAAGAAGATGTCCCCGTCCTCCAGCCCTGGCAGATCACAATCCTTCCACGATCTCCTATGAATTCTCCACTGCCTTTGCCCTACACCTCAACACAATCCTGGAAGAAACTACGATGTAGCTAAAGAATGAAGTTGGCCTAAATGATATAATGTGGATATGTAGCTCACAAAACTCTCCTGAGTGGGAACTCGAAGTCCTCCAAGGATGAGGGTGGGATTCCCGTTTGGGAACACCCTTGTGCTAAATAGAACAACAGACTCTGCTAAACACCTGAAGTGTGCAAGTAGTCATATGGACCAAAACATAACAATAATAAAAAACACAACTTATATGGCTGCATTCCCCTTCCTTATATGCATTGCGAGCTTTCTCACCTTGGGCTCCACTCATTAAATCCACTACTCTCATGGAGACTTCCTCCCATTTACACTGTGTTGGCTCTCATTGATTATCCACTCCCTCCATACCAACGTTGTTGATTTGGTCAAACTTGACCCCATCCACATGCTTCATCTTGTATTCACACATGAGGGTTCTTTATCCAACTACTATGATGCTCCTTATTCACATTAGGAGTGATTTTATTCCTACTAAGGATATTTATGGGTCTCCCTACCCTCTTATTCTTCTATCTAAGTAGAAAAAAAAAATTAATATTACAACTAGCAGAAAACTAATTTGGAATATTACAGGGGCAACTCTACGCTGGTTTATGGGGCTCAATGGGGGAACCATTAATAGTTGGGATCATATGAAAGAATATTTTCTTAATAAATACCAATATTACTATTGGACTTGAGAAATTAAAGATGAAATATTCAACCTAGCTGCAAAAGACAATGAGACATTAGAGGAATATGTTGAATGATTTCAATATAATTTGCAAAGATCTCCATATACTACATTGTCTAAAGATATCCTAAAAGAAACAATGATTAAAGGAATGAAAGAAGAATGGGTAGAAAAAAATAATATAATGGGAAAAGGAGACATCTATCAATAAAATTATGATGACATTATTGCATTATGTATCAGGTGCTCTCGAGGTAGTACGCAGAATAGACTAGCTGGACGAGATTCAGTTACTAGGAATTAGAAACAGTTAGGTAGCAGCGTAACCAAAGAAGAATTCGGTAATCTCCTGGAAGATTTCAAAATCGATATCTTTGGTACCCTCACAACATAGCTATATGTCCTACAAGCCAAGTAGAAGAAAGATTTAATAGAACAAAACTTGGATATTTTTTTTTCACATTGTCAGAAGAATCAAAGCTAGCGGGAGTGTCCATTAGACCTAGTCCATACATGTGCTATCTATACCAACGACCGTGCCATTGAATAGTGCCCTTCATTTCTAGGGTTGAAAATTATCTTCAAAGAAGAAAAAGAAGAACATAACTAGTGTATCTAATGAATCAACGTCGACATTGGCAAGCACGACCAGGTATGTCACAAGATCCATCTCAGTTCATTCCTTCTTCACAATTTAATCAACAGAATGTCGGAACAACATGGAAAATCCAAACATATTTTTCTGCTCGTCCATCCCAATCATTCTCCATGCCCCCTTGGTTGAATCAATCCTCTCCAGGTAATGGTTGGCCGAGATTTCCTTTCTCTCCTCCATACTGGAAAAATAATCCATATCAGTCCCAATGGCTTGCCTCCACCGCACAAAATAAAAATTGGTCTCAAAACTGGCAATGACCAATTTACCTATGGGAATAGGGGCTCAAACTCAACCCACATTACCAACTCCATACCTAGTACAACAACTTCCTTAGGGTATTATACACCCTCAAATTCCAGCCATAGGGGGAATTTTGAGGTCTAAAATCGGCCTCGTAAGGAAATTATAAAATAATAGTGGAAATAGTAAGATAAGATTTGATTACATCATTTTAGAGGGAAAAATGAATAAACTACTTTTTCAATTCGTATTTTCAACTTATCTCCCAAAGTTTTTACTCAAATTTTTAGCGGGAGTACTCATTGGATTCGAAATTCAATTCCTCATCCAAGGAGTACCCATGTTGCATACTTTCGATGGATACTCCTACACAAATAATGAGAAATTCATGAAAAATGTGATTGCAATCACGTTTTTCATGTATTCTCATTTTTCATATAGTAGGGTCCATCAAAAGTATGCAGCATGGGTACTCCTTGGATGAAGAATTAAATTTTTCATCCAATGAGTACTCCCACTCAAAATTTGAGTAAAAAATTTGGGAGATAAGTTGAAAAAGTAGTTTTATTATTTTATTATTTTTTAATATTTTTACCCTTTTACCTAAAACATAGTGAATCATCCCCCATGGTTGATATCATCATCTTAAATCCTATTGGTTCTTATAAAGTTTATTTTTCTTGTACATTTTTCTTAGAAGGCCCATTTTAGACCTCAAAATTCCCCTAATGTTAACCGAATCCTAATCCTAATAAGAGATCGGTTTAGCCGATCCAGATTGTTGAGAATCTAGACTCTGAAATTGAACAAAAGGAATGCAATGAAATTAGGTTGAGATCAGGGTGCGTTATTTAACCTAAAGAAGATACTTCTCTGCCACAAATTCAGTCCAAAACTCCAACAACACCTAACCAATCGACTATGACTGAAACAAAGATAGAATAGTGGGGGGACATAGTCGACCAAGAAGATCCTGAAAATCTTATTATTTTCTCTCCTCCATTCCCTGAGAGATTATTAATACCCAAGCCAATTGTCTCTTCATATTTTGATCTCATAGGGGAATTAAAAGATATTTTCATTAAAATTCCTTTCCTGTAGACTATACAAGGCACCCCTATCTATTTTAAAACAATTAAATAATTATGTGTAAAAAAACCCGTGAGGAAAGAAAATGCTTTACCAACTGTTCATGTAGTGGGGACACTATCAAATTTCATTTTGGGCAAAGAAATACCAATAAAATATGAGGATCTGGGAAACCCCATAGTCACAGTATAGATCTATGGTGGCTCCTTTTCAAACACGTTAGCCAATTTGGGGACAGCTATTAATATTTTAACTACAGAAACATGTTAAACATTGGGTATAACAGCCTTGGAACCCACCTCTACCTTGCTCGAACTTGTTGACCCATATATTGATAAAACAAAAGGTACATTACAGGATATCCTAGTTTCTGTGGACTCATGGGAATACCTGACAGACGTTTTAGTTATTAATGCAAAATTATATTAGACAAACATCCCATGATATTGGTACGACCTTGGTTAGCGACGATTGATGCTTACATAGGTTGTCGAACATGAAACACGACTATTGCTAGAGGATATGACATATAGAATATTGTTGTCAAACTTGAATATTATTGTAAGAAAGTATACACCATTGCAACCAACAGGGCTAAATTTGCAGGGATCAAAGGACACATCATAGGCAAGGATTTCCTAGAAGCCTTAGATTTTGATTTGAGCGTCAAACATGAGATCATACATATTTTCCTAAAAAATCCCACTTTCAAAAGATACATATAAGTGGACGAGGTATTTATGAAAATGGTAAATTTAAAAATCCGCAATGAGGAAAGATGTGATAAATTGTGTGATACCATTGAGTAATTGTAAGTTCTAGAAACACAACAACATAGCAGCATTTTTGGGCCTACATCAGCACAACTGCATTTCTGGCCAAATCATCAACAATATCCTTCAAAATAGGGACACATAATCCAATATTTTCCTTCTTTATATCATATAATACTATTTTTGTAATTAGTTTAGGATATTTTATTAGTCCTAGAACTAGTATAAATAGCTCTCATTCTCGAGTTATTAAGGGTTGCACCCTTGGATGAGAAATTTTGTAAGCAACGGTGTACAAGCTTTTGATCATTAATAAAAAAAGATGAATTCTAGAATTGTTTCATACAACCTTTTTCCCTTGTGATTTTTTCCTGTTTATTATTTCATATTGTTTTCTACATGTATTTAATTCTTATGAAGGTAACTAGGTAAGATTAACTGAGTTTCAATTGTCTTAAATTTCTCCCAAAGTTATTATATATATCAAAGAATGATTTACTAAGCTACTTGTTTATGTAAGCCCCTCTCATCAATAAATTATCAGCATCTTCATAATTTTAAATATGTTTTGTTAAATTTTTAGACATTGCTTGAAACTTTTCACACTTATGATCATTTAAAATATTTATTTGAATAATTAAATAATCATATTTTCTTACAGATTCTTCTTAATCACTTGAAAAATCTAAATTATTGTGTGGAATAAAGCAACAACCCTTTTTCATATTAATTAATACTATCTAAAAGTTTAAACACAGTTGCTGCAAATTGTTTTATGTATTGGTCATCCAAAAAATTCCAAACTTAAAACAAAACAAAACATTATAGATGCTCTGGGATAATTATTGACCCCAATTATCTCATAGGACAACAAGAGGCACATACTTCTCTTATTGTTGGTCATTCCGATGTGGGTAATATGGTGGCACAATTATAGAGGTATTGTTATTGGCATCATATACTTGAAAGTGTGTCACGATTTGCAAGAAAATTTCATTATATTATGTGAGGAAGCCTAGAAATAGAAATTTGGGTTTCTATACACCACTTCCTGTACCTTATCATCCCTGGGAGAGTATTTCTATGGATTTTGTAAGAGGTATACCTATGTTTAGGAGAGGTCATGCTTATCTTTATGTAGTTATGGTTAGGTTCAGGAAAATGTTTATTTTGATTCCTTGTAAAAATCAGGTTACAACTGAAAAAACCATTGAGTTATTCTTTCATAATGTAGGGGTGCATTTTGTGTTACCCAAATCCATTGTTAGTGATCAATATTTTCTCTTATGTCGAGAACTTTCGATCAAGCTTGTGGAGACTCATGGACACCAAATTGAAAAAGAGTACAACATTTCATCCGCAAACAAATGTCCAAAAAGAGGTGCTGAATAGAATAGTGATACATGTTCTTCATGGGTATTGCAACAAGCATCCTAAGTTGTGGGATGAACATTTGCACTATATTCAACTTGCTTACAACTGGGCCAAGAATTCTTTGACTCAAACATCTCCATTGTGGGCATGTTCGGGATACTTTCCCAAATCCCCTTTATATTTTATATTTTGGAAATATGTTTCTATTGATGGTCATAGTGACCTAGAAAAATCTAAAATATTAATTGAAAAATTTCAATTGGTTCATCAAACAGTTTAAGAACAGTTGGAGAAGAGTCATGTCAAGTATAGTACAAGACATGATAAGCATTAAATATATCACATTTTTCAAGTTGGTGATGAAGTTTGGCTTCACATTAGAAAATAGAGACTCCAAGGAGAAGGTGAAAAGATGAAACCAATTTGATATGGTCCATTAACAATTATGTAAAAGATTAGTAATAATGCCTTAATGTTGGATTTTCCTTCATATACGAAAATTTATGCAATTGTTAATGTTGAGAATTTAAGATTTTATGTGCCTCGTTTGATTGAATATCAAGGAGAGAATGCTTATATTATTTCAATTGAATATTTCTATCTTGAATATCTTCAAGAACTGCAACAAGACACTATCGATGACAGAAAACCAAGGACTTCAAAACGAGGAAACATGGAGTACCTTCATGTGGGGCTCAATGGAAAAAATCCAAACAAATCCAAATATATTGAGATTGGAAGGGTGAAGGAAATATACCCTTATAGTTTTGTTAACTGAAAGTGATATTTTGGTGTCCGAAAGCTTCCATTGGGGGGAATGATCTAGTGGATCAATTTTATGCTTAAAAATCAAATTTTTTGGAATGGATCAAAACTAGAATGATCACATAGATCTCATCATTATGAATCTAAAACAACTCGTTTCACTAAAAATGGACACCATATGCTCCTATAATCGAGTTTTTTTCATTTTTGGAAACAACCAAAAAAAATATTTTTTTTAACAAAGTTGCACAATAAGGAGTCTGTACCACTGAATTGACCTTGACATGGCATGGTGACTCTATTTAAGTGGAAATTCTCTTTTTTACATTTTTCAGTTTTATATTGGCTGTGAAATGGTGGAATTTAATTGGTTTAAGAGGTGTTGAGGTGGTCCAACTGGGAAGGACCACGTGGGAAAACTAGAGGCTACCATGTGGCCTCCTAGTGGCCACTAAAATTTTGTATGAGTTCAGCAACAACCCATGAGGTTCAAAAGCGTGACCTGAACTATGCCAACAAAGGTCTCCTACCATCTCCGCTATGGTCGTTCTTAATACCTATAGTCACAAACTCCTATTTAAAATTTATGTTAAATGGCATCGGGGATGACGACCAGGGTTAACCCCCAACCCCAATCCATAGAACAGGGTTAGGGGCCAACCCCGACACTAATATATATCAATTTTTTACGCTAAATTTTTTTGGCATGGTAAATCAATGGATATAAAATATCATTGAAACCATCTAATATGGTTTAACCAAAGTATTGGTCACGACATATAGCAATATAGTTAATGACAAGCTTTACCGCATAGGGTTGTAAACCGATTCATAATGCTTACATGGCTTCATACATAATGTCATGGTCACGACTTTCAATGGGTAGCGAAACCTGCCTAGGGCGGGGTTTTGATAATGCTAACCTAAATCAATGAGAAACCATATTTAAAGAGAGGTTTGGAACCTGTGGCAATTTTCAAAATCAATGATGGATTTTGTGCGATGTTGCACAAATTTAGCCGAGTATGGGCTTAACTAACGCGATTAAGGAGGAAAATAATTTCCTCCTTCCTAGCAGGAATCCCACTAGTGTCAAACCAAAATGTCACTCAATGTGACCAAGAAAGGCACAGTTTATCTCTTAGGGTCAGAAAAAGGGGAAATTGCAGAATGAATAACAAAAAAACTTTGGGAGAGGATATCTGGTTTTAGTTTCAGCCTTTTAGGTAGAAGAAAGAGGTTATATGGGTGTTTTTGATAGTTCTGAAGAAATTAGAGCTATTTTTGAAGCTATTTTATCACTGTAACTTAATCTAAACACCATTTTTTGAGCATAATGAAAGAGGAAAAACCATTGGAAGTTGGACCAGGACATGTAGCCTAGTAGGGGTGAACTCCTTCATCATTTGTTGTTTTTTGTTTGATGTTATGGTGATTTTGTCTCATATTTTCTGCAAAAACTAAGCTTTTAATTCACATTTATGTATTTAATATTTTTATAATAGAGGATTAAAAGCCTAATTTATTCACTTGCAAAACATTACAAAATCCTCAAGGAGTTTCATATACAGATCAATTCTGTAACATTTATTATCATTCAAATATCATAACACAATACATTCAAATGATATTACAAAGGGAGAAACACTAAAAAACGTATAGAGTATATACTAAGAGATACCATCACATGAATCTTTGTGTCAATGATCAAAATCTTCTGATCTTGGAAAACTATAAGTTAATAAAGCTTTCAAAACACGTAGGCAATCACTATATTTTCATCAAAATCCAACTTTTTTCCTCCTTTATGATGTATAATACATGGAAAATACATAAAATATAAGACCCAAATGTATGGTAGCAATAATTACAAAATATTTGCAAAATATGAGGATTTAATTAATAAAACATAATCAAAATCCTATCCTTTTAGCTATTTAGATTTCTATTTGACACACAACACTTGTCAAAGTACCTTGTGAAATAGCTGCATGTATCTCCTTATATTCTTCTGGAACCAAGATGAGTCATAGTTGTATTGTAGGATATGGAACTATTCACTCGCATTTAGTCTTGATATCTATAACTACAACTCGTATTCCATCATGGTATAAGAAACAGGTACATGAACCTCTAAACTTTGTTGGAAACGTGGAAATTTCTTGTGTAACTTCTTTCTCCTTTGAAGGATATTTTTCCTTGTGTTGTCTCATATTCTATGCACTCCCTTAGTCACAGAAACCCTTTGACATATTAACATAACATATCGAAAATAAAATGGCTGTTAAAAATATTAAAATGGAGTAGGTAAAAACATTGAGGTATAATTAGGACTTGTTCAACAAAATTAGGGTTATCTATATTTTTCTGTGAATGAGGTAAAATGACCATTTGTCCATGGATTCTACATCTTTAGGAAGGATTTCTAACTTGTCTTTTCTTCTTGTAATCTTTTGGGTAACTTTCTATATATTTTTTTACAGGATTTTGGGTTTCTTTCTCTTTTCTGTTTGCATATTCTATTTTCCTCTATCTTGTGGCCTTCTTTCTGCTCTTTGAAACTTTCACAGTTTCTTAATCTTCATCAATAATTTTTGTCTCATTTAGGTTAAGGTTTATTTTTTAATTTAAAATCAACCTTACCTTTTTGTAGGTCGATTATGAGGTTTTTTGTAGTAAACCCTAGGATCTTCTTCTATTTCTTCATCCCTTGTTTCCATTTTTTGTTTCCCTTTCTTCATCTTTTGTTGTTGTATTCATTTCCTCCACTTCTTCCAACATTAAATTTTGTTGTCTTCTTTCTCTCCTCTCATAGACCCTAACCTCCGGTTCCTTTGCAGGGTTTTGAATATGTTCTTCAATAGGGATATTGCTAGGCTATCCCTTTGTTTCTTGAGCTAGGTTTTGGACAAAAAATTTAGTTTGACCTCTCCTTGGTCTTCTGGGTGTAGGTAGTCTCATTTTTCTATGTGTGAATTGTTCCACTTTCTTGTTTAACTCAAGAGTATATATTATTTTTTTCAAGTCGTGATGAAAAATTTCATGAGGTTGTAGCTCAGGTCTTGTTCTAGCTTTCGTAGAGATATTCAACAAACTTTGATGAAGAAAATAGGGCAAATTTATCTTTTTGAAACCTCTTAAATGACATAAAAAACTCATGTGATACAAATAATATTTATCATACCTTCCTTCATAGGTGAAGAAGAGTTTCATAGTCCTTAGAGCATTATACCATTTAGGCTTCAACATGTTCTGTAGGACTCCTACGTTCCAGTTTTTTTTTATGACAGTCTTCCTTCAATACAAAGTTCAACTCCACATTTTGTAATATTTTATTTTTAAACCATATTTCACCCTCATTATGCAATATCGTGGCCTCTACAATGGATTATTTGGTGACCAAAAATTGTAGGGTTATAATTAATATTGTACTACCATCAAAAGAGTATATGATTTCATGAAGCCAACTCAAGTTGTGTCCATTGAAGTGCTAGAATATTGATTCCCATCCTGGATTTTGGAACAAAGCCAATTGTTCTCAATAAAATTCAAAGTATATTCCATCAGGCTCAAATATCTTGACATGGCCTGATCTTCCCATATTGAAATTGTTTCTAACACTAAAAATATTTTCACAACCTTGAATCACCTTCTCCAGATGATGCAAACCATTATAGAACCTTTATACACCATTTTTGGGTTTGCTAGAAATTAACGTTTTAGGGAAAACTAGGTATTTTAGGGTTTGAGTTTAAACTTCCTTATTTGTATTTAAAATGTAGTGAGCTATCACATCAAGGATGAAAAGCGATAGGCCTTTGTAAAAAAACACTTAGGCAGTTTAAATGATAGGTTTGGCAACTAAAAAACCAGTGACTTTTATTTTCTCGGTGAGCGCTACGAAAATACTTCGTAGAGAAACTGTAAGAAAATATTTCATAGTGCCAGTAGTAGGCTTACGATAAGCTAATTTTGCTACAAAAACTTGGGGAAATCTCAGGGTTCGCTGAAATGACTTGATTTAACATGTCATTAGGATTATATATAAATTTACATACAAATATTATAAGTCATTTTCATAACCATGACTCTGCATAATGAATTGATAAATATAGCATTTGGACCTTTAAGGAAAGGTGAAACCTAATTCTAAAAATTGTCTCTGATGGGGATACTATCTCCCAGGAGGTATTAAAGAACAAATTGACCTTATACCTGATCCATTGGACTAAGAAAATCTGAAAATATCCTATGAACAAACTTGAAAATGTGAATCTGTTTATTTTGAAAAATAAACACTTTAATTACTGAAAAAAAAAGAAAGTAGAATTTATTTATAGTGTGACAACCACTAATCAGAATCTTATTTCTTTCACCTCGGGTTTCAAATCCTTCAAATTTGTTTTCAAATCTTGCAAACTACTCTGAACATGGATATGTACAATGAACTGTGAACATTAATATCTCTCAAACCATGAATTTTTTTAGGAAGTATCCATTTAGTGTACCTCCCCTCAATAACACTCAATTTAGATCTTCAAAAATGAAAGCATTCTTACCTCTTAAAGCAAAAATTTTGTAAGGTCCCTTCCCTAAATGATCGAAATTTCCATGTTTCCCTTTTTCCTCAAATCTGGCATCCCACTTCAAGACTAAATATTGAATATTAAAATGATCCTCCTTGACCTTCTCATCGTGGATCTGCTTGATTTTGTCTTGAAAAAACTAAGACTCCTTATATACCTTCTCTCTTATCTCCTATAATTCAATAAGAAGATTACTCTTTCTTTGAGAATCATTAGGCTCTGCATCATGTTCCTGCAATAATCTCATCAAGGGTAAACTAAAGGAAAATGGGAAAAACACTTATGTGCCATAGACTAATTGGAATGGTGATGTAACAATGCAATGTTTTATGTTGATCCTATATTCCCATAGTGCAAACTTCAATTTGGTATGCCAAGCCTTTTGGTTCTCTTCTAACAATTTCTTAATGATTCTAAATAAACTTTGGTTAGATGATTCAACCAATACATTACCCTAGGGGTAATAGCTTGTTAAATGAACTAATATAACATGGTAATTCTAAAAAAAAATTACCATTTCATGACATTTAAAATATTGAGCGTTATGTATTATGATTTTTCTTGGGAAACCAAATCTTAAAAAGATACTCGCTAAAAACAGAATTAGTATGTTATCAGTAGCTTGTCTACTAGGTATAGCTTCAATCCATTTGGTAAAGTAATATGTCACAATTAATATCCAATTACGTTGTCCTAAATAATGCAGATTAATTTATCCAATAAATTACAACTTCCACTTCTCAAATTGAATTTCAACTGAGATTGACTTCGGAGGTAATGACAATAATTTTTTTTTTCCTTGAAAAATTGAACACTTAAAACAAGCTGCTACTTCTTTGTATACATTTGCAAAAAAAGTTAGCCAATAGTAGTATGCCCTCATGATTTTAATGGTTGTGGCTTTGTAGTAGTGATTTCCTCCACATGCTCTTTGATGACATTCTTCTACCACTTTTTTTTCTTTAGCTTTGATGAGATGATTCAAAAGGATCCTTGTTGGATCTTCCCAAAACTAGTAACCATCAATCAAACAAAACCTGGAAATTTTCAAATCAAATATGGTTCTTTGGTTTTATTCATCCCTAGTCGGGCGTCCAAAATTTTCAAAATATATATTATTTCAGTGTTCCAGGGGGAGTTTATAAGTTCATCAGATACTTTAAGAACCAACCTTTCTTCTGAATCATTGGAAAATTTTGAGAAAAAATTTATGCCAAACTCTCAAAATTGGTTTCAATCATCATTTTTTCTATACCTTGACCTTTGATTAATTTTTTTATTTAATATCTAGTTCATAATCTAATAATATTGAAATCCACTTTCCTCTTCTACCATCGTTTCTAGGTTGACTCAGGATGTCCTTTACAACAACATTGGGAACATATTTTGTTACATGAGAGTGGAGAACATATACCCTGAAATCCTTGAGTGATTTTACCAATCCAATGGATTTTTTTTCGATAACGTCTTATTTTGGCTTTGAATCTCTCAAATTTATACTAAAAACTAAAATGGGCTTCTCTTTATTATCCAGGTTTTTCTGCAACAATACTTCTGAAATAGTATGTTCTGAAGAAAATGAAAATACTACGAGATATTTTGAGAAATATAGGCTGATAAGAACATGTTATTTAGTTATTTATGATTTAATTTCCTAAAAATATTTCTTGGCTACAAGTGTCCATTTTACTTCACTGTTATTCTTCAACATGTTGTTATTTATGCTTAATATTTCAACAAAGTTCGGAATAAATCTCCGCAGAAAATTTACTCTACCCAAGAATGACTAGACCTACTCTTTACTTTTAGGTAACTCAAGTTTCAATATTGCTTCAATTCCCTCTGGACCAATTTGGATTTCATACTTAGATACTATATGGACCAAAATCTTACTGTCCTTAATAAAAAAATGTGATTTTCTGGGGTTAAGTGAAATACCAAATTTTCTTCATTTCAAAAATAATTTCCTTAAATGTTTTAAGTAATCTAAATAAGATACTAAATATACTATGATGTCATCCATATTATTTCCAAAATCCACCTTAGGCTAAAGGAAGGCAGGATTCAGGGTAACACCAAACCACGCTCAGTCTGGTAGCTAGCCCTACCAGAACAGCAGAGGGCTCTCTCCGGGTCAATCTCAAGAAAAATGCATCAATAGGGCTTGAGATGACTGAAATGAGTGCTAATTTTGGGCTAGGTATATGAATCAAGGAGTTTGGAATGATTTTTTAGGGGTTTTTGCTGGAAAAAGGGAAAGGCAATTTTGGGCTTGGGGATGAGGCCAAATTCTTGCAGAGTTCAAGTTGGGGCAGGGAAGGAAATGGCTTTGATGTCTTAGATTCAATGAATGGATAGAAAATACTGTTGAGGAGCTGAAGAGGGTAGGAAGGTGAAAGGATCCTCTTCAAACGGAGGAAAACATATAAAAATAAACAAAAGTTTAAGGCAGAGCACCAGCAAACTAATGAATTCTATCTTAGTTACTCATTTGTTTAATTCAGAAGAAAAGAGAAGGGAAATGGCATACATATAAAATTAATGAAACTTACAGATACATGGAGAAAAACATCATCAAAACTCAGAGCCAAAAGGATCCCAACAAGTGCTGCAAAACCCTGGTCTTTCCTTTGCCAAAAATGCAAAAGTGTATGTACAATGAAGTGCCAAACTATTCCCAAGTATCCAACCCTGAAAATGTCTCAGAAAATACAATACATAGACCATCCTAACCCCTTCCCATGCATATAGGGGTATATCTCATCCTTCTAGGAGTTGTTTCAACCAATTCTAAACAAGGAACTGAAATCTAGGCAATCAAACAACTTGCCTCTATACGGAAGGAAACTGATTCATTCATTTAATTTTCACTTTTTAGTGAATGAATCCTCTAGAACAAGTAAATATGAGCCAAAATTACATCATAATCATCAAATTACATCAATATAGATCAATAGTTACATCAAAAAGTAAAACTAGTCAAAACTGGGCGAATTTCTGAGCTGAAGAGTCAAAATGAGGCCAAATTTCTCTATGTGCCACGCCCAAAAACTCAATGCGTCACGCCACTTTGAGCCTATTTTTGAGGCACTTCCCGAAGTCCAAATTGTGCCCATGATAGCTCGTTGGAAACCCCTGCTTGTCTGCTATCCAAAATAAGTGGAATTTCTAGATTTGGATGTCATTTTCCCCTCCAAAACTGCAATCGCCCAAGACTGGTTCCTGTGTGTGCAAAAGGTGGCAGAAAGGCCATTTTCAAAGTGTTTTTGGCCCTTTAAACCACCCAGAACTTGATGAAATCTCTCATGCATTCCTGAGCATGCGTAATTTATCATAAAAAACCAAAAAATATTAATTTTTCCTCCAGAAGATCTCTGAAACGTAAGCGCGCGGCAAGTGGCGTGACGTGTCGGGCGGAAAAATCTGTTTTGCGACCAAAATTTCAAAAATGACAAAATTTACTCCAAATTTGCTGAAACTTGGAGTGAAGGCCCCCCATCATGTGCCATGCTCAGCCAAAGAAGCTTTGGCCAAGATAATGTTTTTTCACGCCTCCTCGATGCCTTCTTCATCTGTGCTGCCTGAGGTGAATACGAAGAGTTTGGTGTCTTGGTCTCAATGCCAAAATATGCTAAGTAGGAAGGGAGTGTGGGAAATAAGGCAGTGGGAACAATGGACTGTAATCAAGTGAGATTTAAAGTGCAAGGACACTCACTTGATTATGTTTTGGAACTTTGGGATTTAGGAACTTTTTGCAAATGATATAGGGGAAAGGGATAAGAATAGGGAATGAAAGGATTGAGGGGTAGGGATAATGAGATTATAAGGGAATAGGAGAGGGACTATGAATGACAATGTGACAGTGATGGGAAAGGAATAAACAATGTGGGGGCTTGGCACCAAGATCAAACTTCAAAACTCAACTTTCAAACCCTACAAGAGCCATTTCTAACAAGAGACTAGGGTTTAACTTTTGATGTTAAAAATTCTCCAACCAATCTTTGAAACCACACCAAACACCAGCCATGAGCAATTAAAAAGTCACACAAACTTTCATGGTACATAGGAGGATGAGTTAATTTGAGTTTTTGTGAAGAAATGAAAAAAATTAGTGTTCTGGCCCTGTGCACCGCACAGCCAGCCCAATGCACCGGGCAAGCTGTATGCGCCGCACCTATATACATTTACACTGCAGAAAGTGGTCCTATGCGCCGCGACCTCTTGGTGCGCCGCGCCTACCTCCCAACGCGCCGCGCACTGATCTTCAACACAATTTTGGCCTTTCAAAGCTTGATTTCGCCCTCCGTGATTTCTCTTGGCTTCTTTGATGTTTCATTGAGAAAATGGATTGTTGAATGTGAAAATATCTCATATATAAAAAGGACTTTGATTCTTTCTTTTGACAAACCCATTTCTGCAATGTTTTGAACTTTGACACTTTTCACTTTTAATACAAACTCTGTTCTTTCATTTCCACTTTGATTTTTTGACTAGAATGATGAATCTTGTCTATTTTTGCAGGGATAGATGGCATGGTGTAGTGATGAGATAACAGTGATGGGACATGGGAAAAAACAAGGTGGGGAGGTGGGATGATTGACACCAAAACAAGTTGCAAAACCTTAAGGAGGCACTTCTCAACAAGATAGTAGGGTTTAGTTTTGTACGAAAATATTCATAATCAAACTCATAATCAACACAAAACACGAGTTATGAGAAATAGAGGAGTGGATTTGACTTACTCAAACCTGGAGAAACCAAGCAAATTTGATGTTGGAGAGGAATGGCAAATTTTTTTGTGTTTTAGCTCAATGCGCCGCGCACCAAGCTCAATGCGTAGCGCACTTTTGTAGGAGGATTTTGGAGGCCTTCCCGGTGTCGAAATGGGGCGTGGGATAGCTCTTTGGAAATATTATTGAGTCTAATTTCAAACCCAACCATAATTTTTCAATTTTGAGTTCATTTGCCTTGTCAAAAATCAAATCTCCCAAGACTGGTCAAAATGAGCAAAATGAGGCTACCTCAAGGTAGAGTGATGTTGCAGTGAACTTTTGAAAGTCTTCCTCAACTCCAAATTCAGCTCATGGTATCTCATCAGAAATATCTTTTTGTATAGTTATCATTTGAATCATCAAGAAAGTCATTTGGCCAACCAAGCTAGGAGAAATCGTGATTTTCCCAAGGTCACTTAAGAGGTGCATCAGTTCTTCTGAGGCGACGATAGTTTTGAAATTTCTCTAAAAAAATTACACCTGTGTAAAAAGTGAAGGAGTTTTTTCTTCCTTGGCCTGTTTTGGACAAAAACCTCTCTCAGGTGTCCCAAATTCATCTTTTATTTCTCAGAAACATCATTTGAGTGAAACCTATCCCAATGTGTGGAACAAGGGATTTGTCGAAATGAAGCGAATTGAAGGGGATAAAGGGCTTCTAAATTCTTGAGAAAATTTTTGGAAGTAGGGAGGGATGTTAGGAAGTATGGGAAAGTGGAATTTTAGAGATTGAGTGAGGGGAAGGGGTCCAAAAGGGCAAAACATAGGCCTAGCCTAGAAAATTGCCAAGTTGTAGCAAGAAACTAGGGTTTGTGCGAAAATGAGAAATTTGGGGGATATTAGTGATGGGAAGTGTTTAATAAGATAAATTAAGGATAGGGGAATGTGTATGAACATCAGGATACAAGTTTTGCTGATGATTTGACCATCCAAGAGAAATTACCTTCAAAACCCTAGGAGAGGGAAATGAAACTTACCTAGGCACAACTGAAGCGTGAACAAGGTGTAAAATGACCCATTGGAACCTGACATGATGATGAAAACCCTCTGAATGATGGTACACTTAGCTGAATGGTGACATGGACCGACATTTGGACAACTTTGACAGGAGTAAAAGCAAACCCTAGACCTAATGCCTAGTGACCAAATTTTACTTGAATACTCACTGAAATGACAAAATTTGACCTTGACATCTTTAAATAACTTTGTAAGATCATGTTTGATCACTGGAGGAAGGCTGCAAAGGCTGAAACTAACATTGGCTCCAATGGGGATGGTAGCTCCTTGGAGGTGCCAAGAACTACAGATCTTTGGAAAGCAGACAATGCCTTCATCCATTGGGCAATGGAGTCAAAAACTCAAGCTGATATTCATGACTGAAAACTGATGACTTGATGACAAAAAATGACTCTCACTCAACTAAAAATTGACTCGATACTTAAACACAACTGGAAAACTGGAAAATATGCTCAAAGTAGAGCTGATTCAATACAACCTACACTAATTGTTCCATTCATCACCTGATCAAGTGAAATGAAACAACCAATGCAACCAAGTACGTATTGCAGCTGCTATTTGGATTCTCCGCAAGTGTTCATTTATGAACAACAAGAGAGAACTACTGAAAGGAAACTCCCATGAAAACTTGTGAACAGATCCGTTGAATACTATGGATTCTGTATCTGCCTCCAAAAACACTGCATAAGGATCTTGAAATTCATGCACATTGAGACTTAGCTCATCCAATGGATTACTTTTCTTCTCCTCATACCATGAACGAAAAATTTTATCTGAGCTTTTGTTGGCAATATGATGCAGAGTGTTGTCCTTGATGGCAACCCACTTGATAGAGTGTTGCCCTTGAATGGCAACCCACTTGATGGAGATGATAGCAACCTACTTGATGAAGTTGTGCTTGATAGAATATGTCTTGATGAACTTGTTAAATGATGTAAATCTGATGTATCTACAGTGAGTACAGAAGGTAATGAAGAAAGGAATTCGGTATGTGCTAGATCTATGATGAGAAGAGTATGTCTCAAGGCATACGCGGATTGGTCAAGGAGAAGTCGCGTATGCACGCAGGAAATAACGCGCCAAGTCGCGTATGGGAAAAAGCGCTCATAAAGTGCAAAACCAGGGGTAACTACCATGGTATTGACCCATTTTATTAAGTAATGATTCGTCTATGTGACCCCGTCCAGGAATACCATCGGAAGTAATGTGGTTTTGGCTCATGGTATTGAAAAAGGGTAAACCTATATAAGGAGAAGAAATTCATTGTGCAAATCATGGGTGTGAGTGCATGAGTTTGAGCTTGAATGAATACTTCTCTTTGAAGAATATCTGTATGGAAAGGGTAAAAGGTTGAATGATAGATCTGAATGCACGATGCACCATTGAATAAAATAATGAAGAAGGGTATCTAGATCTGAAATATATTTGTATTTGCTAGATCTTCTTATTGAATGATTAGATCTGAGATGAGGCGAACATCTGTCTGAAGTAAAGGGTAAAATCTGTGTGATGTATCTGTTCTGAAGAATTGTAATGACATAAATGTCTGAAAAACCATACGCTAGTTCACCGCAGAGGAAACGCGTATATACACGGGTTTGCTGAAGAGAAAGCGCGTATGGGCAGAAGAATTAGCCGAAGGATATTATGCAAGGTACATACGAAAGCCAGCGGTCGGGCGCGTACATACGTAGGATCAAAGTGAAATGAAAGCGCGTATGAATATTAGGGTTTTGCCAGCGATGAAGCAAGAAATGTTTTATCCGTTCGCCGTGTTTCCTCGTTGATGATGTTTGACCGTGCTTAAATGTATGGAGTGGTCCACCGAAAAACATGATGAAACGTGCTCGTGTTGTGTTCTAAAGGAACATCGATCCAAAGGTGAAAATTGATGAAACGTGGTCCACAGAGGCCGAGGGTTAATTTATCACTAAAACAGCTCCTTCCGAGAGGCCGAAACGGCGTTAGGCCGTAGTTTCTTCTAGGAGAGGCTGCAACGAGAGCAGGGGGTCGTAGCTCCCTTCCAGGAGAGGCTGGTAAACGAGTGCAGGTGGGTGCATGCGTGTTGGTAGGAGGCTGCGCGAACACATATGTTGTAAGATGTTTTCTCTATAATAAAATATTGAAGGCTGACACAACGGTAGAGGTGGTTTTCTCCCGACTTGGGTTTCCACCTAAAATCCTGGTGTTCATGTTTGTTGCTTATGTGTGATGACTTACTCTATTCTTACTGTAAATGTTTACTGTTTATTGAACATCTAATGAATGAATGATGGAATGATATAAGTGAACAATTAATGCCATAATTAGATCTCTATGTATATGCGAGTTTTCTGAAGGATATCCGCGTGTATATGCTAGTTTTCTTCAGCAAATTAGCGTATGGGTTTTAGAGAGTGGAAAAGTGAAAATATTTGAGTAATTCCTAAATACTGATTCCCCCCCCCCTCTCAGTATTTTTCTCAACAATTGGTATCAGAGCGGGTCCTTCTGCAGAAGCTTGATCGCTTGAAGGAGATCCGTCACAATGGGAAGTCATGAAGGAGTAATGTCTATAAAGCCACCTCTATTCAATGGAAGCAATTTGATATTCTGGAAGGTACGAAAAAAAGCATATCTGCAAATTCTTGGTGCAGAAGTATGGGCAATCGTGGAAGAAGGCTATCAATATCCAGCAAGTATTCCTACTGATGCGACTGAAAGGAAGAAGTATGAAATCAATGCCAAAGCAGTGAATGTCTTATTAGGAAGCATGTCTGAACCAGAATTTGCTAAAGTGATGTAGCTAAATTCAACAAAATAAATATTGGACAAAATCATTCTGAGCTATGAAGGAGATACAAAGGTAAAAAGTGCAAAACTCCAAACTCTCAGAATTGAATATGAAAATTTAAGGATGCATAGTGATGAAAGTATTGCCAGTTTCTTTCTTCGTCTAGATGATATTATAAATCGAATGAGAAATTTGGGTGAAACCATAACCGATACTACTCTGGTGGAAAAAGTCTTAAGATCCTTGACTTCAAAATTTGACTCTAAATTTTCAGCTATTGAAGAAAGGCAAGATCTGCAAACTCTTACTATTGTTCAATTACATGGTATTCTGACTGCTTTTGAAATGAGACAAGGAGGTCCTTCTCAAATCAAAGAAGTTTCTTTTAAGGTATCTGCAAAAGGAAAAGAAAAGGAAGTTGTCAAAGAATCCAGCTATATATCCGAAGAAGAAGAAGCGAATTTTGTGAGAAAACTCCAACTAGGTACTGGAAGATTCAAAGGTAAGCTTCCCTTCAAATTTTTTGATTGTGGAAGAGTTGGTCACTATGCTGCTAAATGTCCTTATAGAGAAAAACATGGTAAAGGGAAACAATTTGAAAAGAGGAAGAGTTATTATGCAAATGAAGATGATGATGAAGTGTCTAGTGAAGATGAAGAAGATTCTGACCAAGTTCTACAAGTGCTCATGGCAAAGAAGCAAAAGAAGAAGGTTACTCAAGGAAAGGAAATACCTCAGAAATCATGTATAGCAGAAATTGAAGAAGATGAAACAGGTATTGATCACTGCTCTTTTATTTTACTCTCTTGTGCATTCAAAGGTAAAGATAGTGAAAGTAACAGTATGGATCTAGAAGAATCTATCAAGATTAAAGTTGAAGATCAGCAAAAATCATCTAAGGAGAGTGAATCTATAGACAAGTATCAAAGGTTTCATGCTTATGCATCCAATCGAATGAAAAGAATAGAAGCAGAAATCAACGATCTAAATGCAAATCTCGAAATATCAAAAAGGAAGAATGAAGGTCTTGAAGCTGGAATCATCTCTCTACAAGCAGATCTTGAAGCATCAAGTAAGAAGAATGAGGAACCTCTAAAATCATTTGAAAAGGAAGGTCTTGAAGCAGAAATCATTTCCCTCAAAGAAGACCTGGATAAATCAAATAAGAAGAATGCAGGACTTGAAGCAGAAATCATATCTCTGAAAGTAAATCTCGAAGCATCGAAGAAGAAGAATGAAGAACTCTTACAAACTTTTGGAGAGCAAGAAAATGGGTTGAAAGAAGAGATTCTAAATCTAAATAACCAAGTAGAAGATGGAAGAAGGAAAGAAGAGAGTGTGAAGAAGCAATGCCAAGCCTTGGAGGTGGAGGTAAACATTCTCAAAGGTAAATTAGAAGAAAAGGATAAAATTTTGAGGTTTCAAGATAGTACTAAGATTTTGGACAATATTCTTAGTAGTCAAAGGTCTTCTTCTATCAAACTTGGTCTGGGTTTTCATGAAACGGTCAAAGGAGAATCTAGTTCACAAGGAAGTGCTAAAGATTCAAAGGATGTAAAAACAAAACCTGAAGTGTTGAAAGAAACTAGAGGTCAACCTACAATCATGAATTCTCAAAGGAAATCATTCAATAATGTTGAATGCTTTAATTGTCATGATTATGGGCATGTTGCAGCAAATTGCAGAAGCAGATCATTTCAGTCACTATCAAACAAATTCTATTTAGAAAGGTACTCTGGTAGCTTCAAGGGATATTGTTTCTCATGCAACAAGTATGGTCACAAAGCAGCTGATTGCAATAGGAGGAAGAACAGAGAAACACACTATGATCCTTATGCTTACTTCTCTGGTCACATGAGATGTTATTCTTGTAATAAGTATGGTCATGTGGAAAAGGAATGCAGGATAAACAGATATGAGAAATTGGATAACTTCCAGCACACAAATAGAAAGTTCAAACAAATTTGGAAAAAGATGGAGGACCGATCAGAAACGTAGGGAATATTGACCCTACTGCAGTCATCCGCTTCTGAATCTTACTTCTCTGAATGAATGTAGAAGTAATGTGAGATACATTATGGGGATGTATCATCATAGGGGGAGAAATGTATGATGATTCTCATGGTTGATTTGATTATTCTTGTTATATGTATTTCTGACAGAGCATCTGATATGAAGAAGACAGGTACCAGAAGGACAAGTTCAGGGGGAGATGAAGGAATGTGAAAATTTCTATGCTTCACTTTCCATACGTGGGTTAGATGAAAAAAAGTTGTGTATACACGCGAGTTCCAGCAGACACAGTCGCGTATGCATTAATGATAAAAGAATTGGGATGACAGCTGAGGAACAGGAGCACTGGTTCAAGGGGGAGCAGCAGTTTGAATACTAATGATTGCATTGTTGGCATTGTGACTGTTTATTCTTTGGTTACTCATGCTCAAATGATGATGACTTGGTACATGGTTTATTATGATGAGATTTTGAGCCCTGTTTGCTGAAAAGTATCTTTTGTGCTCACACATGGATGAGTTGGAAGTCTTATGATTCAGAAATAAGAATGGATCATGCAGAGTTTGTTACTATGGTTGAGACCTTTTCCCTACATATGCTACATCGTATTAAATCTTGAAAGATCTTGGTGATATTGGACCACATGGATGATTTCTTGACATATATTTGAAGATGTTGTTATGGTATGATAATTTCTCTTGGAAAGAATGTATTGATGTTGCAAAGAATCTGAAGGCTTGGTTACTAATGTGCTTATGCTACAACCATTGGATGACGCTTGAAGACACAACTACATTGTTCTATCTATTTTTATTCCAAGGAAGCATTCGAATATCTCAGAAAGAATCTGAACACTGTCTTTGCCTCATAGAGGATCAGATCTGGTTAAAATATAGAAGATGGAATTGGATACGCGGATTTCCTTAAACACAGTCGCGTATATACGCGAGTTCATGCACATAAAACCGCGTATGTCTTATTTCTGTTTGGGGTCAGCATTCTTCAGCACAGCTGCAGTACTGTTTGGTATCTCTGGTATCTCTGGTGTTGTTCCAGTTCTTATAATACTGTTTCACTCTCTGATGTTTTGATTAAGATGCCTTAATGATTGGTTGAAAATGTTCAGGATGCATAAACTAAGGGGGAGCCTTAGTCATATGGAAAGGATGCTTGGATGAACAGATTTAGGGGGAGCATTAGCCTTGCTAAGTATAATGCATTGTTGGCATTATGATGGGTCTGAAATATGTTCTCTTTCTTGAGGAATTTCTGGTGTTAATCATATTTGTAATTTGATGAAAAGGTCTTGTTGAGACCCATGATGTATAATTGTAATATTCAGTCATGTAAGGACTTGTCAAAAAATTTTAAACCCACTTGGTTGGGTAGATGAGTCAAATTTTTAAATCCACTTGGTTGGATCTTTGATGTAAGTATGAGTCCTTGGTGATAGGAAGGTCATAGAGTCATGTACTTCATTGAAACATATGGATGAACTTTCAGCATGAACTCGGGAAGATCATGATAATTTCAGTGCACATCAGATCTACAGTGCCCTTCTTCTACATGAGAAGAAAATGGGGAGAGTGTGTTGATTTTGATCCACCCTTTGCCCTTGATGTCAAAGGGGGAGAGTGACATGGTGTTTGAATAAAGGAAAAGAATGGTGTCAAAGAATGGGGAGAGTGACATGGTGTCATTGTATTCTTAATGTATCTATCTGTTGTAGTGATCAAACACCATCGTGGGTGCCATCAAGTCCAAAGGGGGAGATTGTTGGCAATATGATGCAGAGTGTTGTCCTTGATGGCAACCCACTTGATAGAGTGTTGTCCTTGAATGGCAACCCACTTGATGAAAATGATGGCAACCTACTTGATGAAGTTGTGCTTGATAGAATATGTCTTGATGAACTTGTTAAATGATGTAAATATGATGTATCTACAGTGAGTATAGAAGGTAATGAAGAAAGGAATTTAGTATGTGCTATATCTATTATGAGAAGAGTATGTCTCAAGGCATACGCGGATTGGTCAAGGAGAAGTCGCGTATGCACGCGGGAAATAACGTGCCAAGTCGCGTATGGGCAAAAGCGCTCATAAAGTGCAAAACTAGGGGTAACCACCATGGGATTGACCCATTGTATTAAGTAATGATTCATCTATGTGACCCCGTCCAGGACTACCATCAGAAGTAATGTGGTTTTGGCTCATGGTATTGAAAAAGGGTAAACCTATATAAGGAGAAGAAATTCATTGTGCAAATCATGGGTGTGAGTGCATGAGTCTGAGCTCGAATGAATACTTCTCTGTGAAGAATATATATACGGAAAGGGTAAAAGGTTGAATGATAGATCTGAATGCATGATGCACCATTGAAGAAAATAATGAAGAAGGGTATCTAGATCTGAAATATATTTGTATTTTCTAGATCTTCTTATGGAATGATTAGATCTGAGATGAGGCGAACATCTGTCTGAAGTAAAGGGTAAAATCTGTGTGATGTATCTGTTCTGAAGAATTGCAATGACATAAATGTCTGAAGAACCATACGCTAGTTCGTCGCAGAGGAAGCACGTATATACGCGGGTTTGCTGAAGAGAAAGCGCGTATGGGCAGAAGAATTAGCTCTATAATATGTATATAAGTATACGCAGGTTTGTATGGTAGAAGGCGTGTATGTACGCAGGATCAGTGAAAGGAAAGCGCGTATGAATATTAGGGTTTGCTGAAGTATGAAGCAAGAAATGTCTGATCTGTTCTGCTGTGTTTCTGTTGATGATGTTTGATTGTGCTTAAATGTATGGAGTGGGTCCAGTCTGAAAATATGATGAAACGTGGCCTGCAAGTTTTGTTCTAAAGGAAGCTTTGGATCCAGTGTGAAAATTGATGAAACGTGGTCCATAGAGGTGCTGAGGGTTGTAGCCTTCAGTCAGGGGGTTGTAGCTCCCTTCCGTGAGGTCGGTAAACGAGTGTGGTGGGGTCGAGTTCCTTCTCAGGAGAGGTCGGGGTAAAATTCAGAGTTGTGGGGTCGTAGCTCCCTTCCGGGAGAGGCTGGTAAACGAGCGCAGGTGGGTGCCTGCGTGCTGGTAGGAGGCTGCGCCAGCACATATGTTGTAAGATGTTTTCTCTATAATAAAATATTGAAGGCTGAGACAACGACAGCGGTGGTTTTCTCCCGACTTGGGTTTCCACCTTAAATCCTGGTGTTCATGTGTGTTGCTTATGTGTGATGGTTTATTCTGTTATTACTGCACATGCTTACTATTTATTGAACATCTAATGAATGAATGATGGAATGATATAAGTGAATAATTATCTGCATAATAAGATTGTTGGACATACGCATGTTTTATCAAGTATATCCGCGTGTATACGCGAGTTGGCTTCAGGAAAGTCGCGTATGGGTTTTAGTGAATGGAAAAGTAAAAATTTTTTGAGTAAGTCCTAAATACCCATTCACCCCCCCTCTTAGTATTTTTCCCAATAAATTGTGATGAGCTTCGTGACGAGACTTCGCTCGAAATGACAAAGAGACCAGCGTTCAATCAAGTTTGTATTAGTACATGTTTCAAGCTTATATATAGTCAATGGAGAAAATTTGACAAAGAAAGACATCACCCAACACATCGTTGGCTGGATCATGAAAACATGTCAAATCGTCGCAACTCATTTTCTATTTGTCTGGCGAGATTACATGATTTTCAATGTCGTCATTTGAAGATTTTCCACAGCAATTTAATCCTTCGTAAAATCGAAAATGATTCAAAACAAAATGGTATAGAATCATGTTGTATCACGGATCATATGTGTCGCTCTGCCCTATGAGCACAATTTGAAAATCACGAAGACGTGATTGCAAACCTGAATATGAGAAATCTTGAACAAAGTTTTCATTGCGCTCAAGATGGTCCAGATCAAGGCTTGTTGGCAGTTGATTTTTGATTGCATGGAAATTGTCTCTGATGAACTGAAGCGAGTCAAAACAAAAAGGAAAAGATCCTTCACTTACTTCAAAATTTGCGGCAATTTCCTCATCATTGTCATAGCTGACATGCATCGGTCGATCATTTTACTCGAGCTGCTGAAGGTGAACTTCCTCCTTCCACAAACTAGCTGTTGATTCGTCTGCAAGATTAGTTTCTGTTTGGAGAACATAATCATCATCATACCGATCAAACTGAGGCAAATCATCAGTATAAAACACATCATCAAGCATACATGTCATATCAACAGCTCTCTCTTCTTCAAGATGATCTATAAAGAAATCACTATGACAACTAGAATAAGAAACCAAATGTTTTGGATCAGCCACTCGTTCCTCTTCAATCAACAAGTCATGGGCTTGAACATTATACTCATTCTTTATGGTTTTCTTTTGCATCATCTCTTCTACTGCACTGACCAACATGTCAAGTTTTACCTCTAGAGATATCGATTTCTCCGGATCCATGTTTTTCATCTCTTCTTCCTTCAACCTTGCCCTTCAGATCAGCAAATGAGCCTCTACATTCACTGCCTTGTTCTGCATTTCTTGGAGTGTTGCAATATTCCTTTCTCTCAGTTGAAACTCCATTTCCGGATCAAAGGCACCCGGGTAGTGCAAGAGAGCAGATCTAGGAGAAGGTCTTATATCAGCTAGCATCGAAAAAAATACTTGGTTAAATCTGGCAGAAAATTGTTGTACTGTCTCCCCTGGCAGTCTTTTCAGCTGGTTATACTCTTCTATAATCAAGAAAAGGTTATGTCCGATCATCCACCGCGAAGGAAAACTTCGATGAATTTCTCGAGTCCGAGATGCTCGCATCAGCAGATGAATCAACTCTTGTCTTTGGCTTCAACCTAGATCAAAAGCCTATTACCAACATTTTTGCCGAACAATGTCAAAAAGGTCTAGGAAAGTCTCAAAATTCTGCACATGTTGCTCAGCGTTGACATTGTTACATTCACCGTCAAATATTGGTAGATATAGGGCATAATTTTTAGGGAAATCATGAAGACCAAAAGGTAAAACAAGAGGTTTATACCTATCTAGGACTATATAAGGTGTAGGAGTATATACAAGAGCTACGAGATCAGTTTTTTTTTCAGGCTCATCACTTTGAAGAGAGTCAACATAAGATGTGGGAAAAGTAAGGAAGCCAGGATCATAGGGAAACTCAGTATTTACACTTTTTGAATAGGTCGAGTGAAGATTTTGATCACCTTTATCATACAACAAATTCTCCTAACTTTCGGTGATGTACCTTCAAGAATAAAGAAGAACAATTTACAAGAGAGAAAACTAGATCCCGAATTCCATTCCACTTTAGATACTCGAACTTTGTAAGATCCTTCCATTTTCAGTAGAAAGAGTTAGTCCTCCACCGGAGTCTCTACATGAGTTGGAGTCACTGGTGTGAATGATTTTCAACCTTATTATGTCCGAATGTTATTCAATTACAACCATCAGACATGAACTTGATACATGTACTGGGGCAAGACAATCTACAATTCAAGTGTCACGTTCACAAGCTAGACTGGAGATTGACTGAAGCAGCATTTATCTACTTCCGCTAATGCAAAGCAAAAGTGTTTCGAAGGCTACCTGGCATAACTTCAGGCTCCGTCTATAGCTTATGAAACAAATAACACCAACAACCAAACCATTTTCTTTCCCCAGTATGGTCTCCACTATGTTATTTCCCAAATCCACCTTAGGCTAAAGGAAGGCAGGATTCAGGGTAACACCAAACCACGCTCAGTCTGGTAGCTAGCCCTACCAGAACAGGAGAGGGCTCTCTCCGGGTCAATCTCAATAAAAATGTATCAATAGGCCTTGAGATGACTGAAATGAGTGCTAATTTTAGGCTAGGTATATGAATCAAGGAGTTTGAAATGATTTTTTAGGTTTTCGTTGGAAAAAGGGAAAGAAGATCACTAGCTTGGGGGATGAGCCAAATACTTTACAGCAGTTCAAGTCGGGGGGTAGGGAAGGCTTTGGATTTGACTTTAGATTCTAACAATGATATAAAATAGTCATCGAGGATCTCAAGAGGGCAGTGAAGGTAAAGGATCCTCTTCTAAAAGGAGGAAAAAAACATATAAAACTAAACAAAAGTTTAAGGCAAAGCACCAGCAAACTAATGAATTCTACCTTAGTTACTCATTTGTTTAATTTCAGAGGCAAAGAGAAGGGAAATGGCATACATAAAACATTAATGAAACTTACAGATACATGGAAAAAGACATCATCAAAACTCAGAGCCACAAGGACCCCAACAAGTGCTGCAAAACTCTGGTCTTTCCTTTGCCAAAAATACTGAAATGAATATATAATGAGGTGCCAAACTATTCCCAAGAGTCCAACCTTGAAAATATCTTAGAAAATACAATATATAGACAAATATAACCCCTTCCCATGCCTCTAGGGGTCAAGCTCATCCTTCTAGGAGCTGTTTCAACCAATTCTAAATAAGGAACTGAAATCTAGGCAATCAAACAACTTGCCTCTATATGGAAGGAAACTGATTCATTCATTTAATTTTCACTTTTTAGTGAATGAATCCTCTAGAAAAATTAAATATGAGCCAAAATTACATCATAATTATCAAATTACATCAATATAGATCAATAGTTACATCAAAAAGTAAAACTAGTCAAAACTGGGCGAATTTCTGAGCTAAAGAGTCAAAATGAGGCCAAATTTCTCTATGCGTTGTGCCCAAAAATTCAATGCATCACGCCACTTTGAGTCTATTTTTGGGGCACTTCCCGTAGTCCAAATTGAGCTCATGATAGCTCGTTGGAAAGCCCTACCTGTCTAATATCCAACCCAGGTGGAATTTCTAGTTTGGATGTCATTTTCTTCTCTAAAACTTCAATCTCCCAAGATTGGTTCCTATGTGTGCAAAAGGTGGCAGAAAGGCCATTTTCAAGGTGTTTTTGACCCTTTAAACCACCCAGAACTTGATGAAATCTCTCAGCCATTCTTGAGCATGCATAATTTATCATAAAAAACCCAAAAATATCAAGTTTTTCTCCAGAATATCTCTCAAACGTAAGCGCGCGCCAAGTGGCGCGACGTGTCGGGCGGAAAAATTTGTTTTGTGACCAAAATTTCAAAAATGACAAAATTTACTCCAAATTTACTGAAAATTCGAGTGAAGGCCCCCCATCATGTGCCATGCTCAGCCAAAGAAGCTTCGGCCAAGATTATGTCTTTTCACGGCTCCTCGATGCCTTCTTCATCTATGCTGCCTGAGGTGAATACGAAGAGTTTGGTGTCTTGGTCTCAATGCCAAAATATGCTAAGTAGGAAGGGAGTGTGGGAAATAAGGCAGTGGGAAAAATGGACTGTAATCAAGTGAGATTTAAAGTGCAAGGACACTCACTCGAATATGTTTGGGAACTTTGGGATTTAGGAACTTTTTGCAAATGATATAGGGGAAAGGGATAAGGATAGGGAATGAAAGGATTGAGGGGTAGGGATAATGAGATTATAAGGGAATAGGAGAGGGACTATGAATGACAATGTGATAGTGATGGGAAAGGAATAAACAATGTGGGGGCTTGGCACCAAGATCAAACTTTAAAACTAAACTTTCAAACCCTACAAGAGCCATTTCTAACAAGAGACTAGGGTTTAACTTTTGATGTTAAAAATTCTCCAACCAATCTTTGAAACCACACCAAACACCAGCCATAAGCAATTACAAAGTCGCACAAAATTTCATGGTGCATAGGAGGATGAGTTAATTTGAGTTTTTGTGAAGAAATCACAAAAATTAGTGTTCCATCCCTGTGCGCCGCACAACCAGCCCAATGCGCCGCGCAGGCTGTATGCACCATGCTTGTATAAATTTACACTGCATAAAGTGGTCCTATGCGCCGCGACCTCCTGGTGTACCGCGCCTACCTCCCAACGCGCCGCGCACTGATCTTCAACACAATTTTGGCCTTTCAAACCTTGATTTCGCCCTCCGTGATTTCTCTTGGATTCTTTGATGTTTCATGGAGAAAATGGATTGTTGAATGTGAAAATATCTCATATATACAAAGGACTTTGATTCTTTCTTTTGACAAACCCATTTCTGCAATGTTTTGAACTTTGACACTTTTCACTTTTAATACAAACTCTGTTCTTTCGTTTCCACTTTGATTTTTTTACTAGAATGATGAATATTGTCTATTTTTGTAGGGATAGATGGAATGGTGTAGTGATTAGATAACAGTGATGGGATATGGGAAAAAACAAGGTGGGGAGGTGGGATGATTGACACCAAAACAAGTTTCAAAACCCTAAGGAGGCACTTCTCAACAAGATAGTAGGGTTTAGTTTTGTACTCAAATATTCATAATAAACCTTGTAATCAACACCAAAAAGGAGTTATGAGAAATAGAGGAGTGGCTTTGACTTACTCAAACCTGGAGAAACCAGGAAAATTTGATGTTGGAGAGGAATGGAAATTTTTTTTGTGTTTCAGCTCAATGGGCCACGCACCAAGCTCAATGCGTAGTGCACTTTTGCAGGAGGTTTTTGGAGGCCTTCCCTGTGTCCAAATGGGGCACGAGATAGCTTGTTGGAAATAATATTGAGTCTACTTTCCAACCCAACCATAATTTTTCAATTTGGGGTTCATTGGCTTTGTCAAAAATCAAATCTCCCAAGACTGGTCAAAATGAGCAAAATGAGGCTGCCTCAAGGCAGAGTGCTGTTGCA
The DNA here is from genome assembly GCA_034641835.2 of Pinus albicaulis. NCBI lineage: Eukaryota > Viridiplantae > Streptophyta > Pinopsida > Pinales > Pinaceae > Pinus > Pinus albicaulis. Next base: position 279,334 of record JAXQQM020088418.1, read on the forward strand.
GTCAACTTTTGAAAGTCTTCCTCAACTCAAAATTGAGCTCATGATAGCTCATTGGAAAGATATTTGTGTCTAGTTATCATTTTACTCATCAAGCAAGTCATTTGGCCAACCAAGCTAGGATAAAGCTTGATTTTCCCAAGGTCACTTCAGAGGTGCATCAATTCTTCTAAGGCGACGATATTTTTGAAATTTATCTAAAACCATTACACCTGTGTAAAAATTGAAGGATTTTTTTCTTCCTTGGCCTGGTGTGGACAAAAACCTCTCTCAGTTTTCTAAAATGCATCTTTTATTTCTCAGAAACATCATTTGAGTGAAACCTATCTCGATGTGTGGAACAAGGGATTTGTCGAAATGAAGCGAAATGAAGGGGATAAGGGGCTTCTAAATTCTTGAGAAAATTTTTGGAAGTAGGGAGGGATGTTAGGAAGTATTGGAAAGTGGAATTTCAGATATTGAGTGAGGTTAAGGGGTCAAAAAGGGAAAAACATAGGCCTAGCCTAGAAAATTGCCAAGTTGTAGCAAGAAACTAGGGTTTGTGCGAAAAAGATGAATTTGGGGGATATTAGTGATGGGAAGTGTTTAATAAGGTACATTAAGGATAGGGGAAGGTTTATGAACATCAGGATACAAGTTTTGCTGATGATTTGACCATCCAAGAGAAATTACCTTCAAAACCCTAGGAGAGGGAAATGAAACTTACCTAGGCACAACTGAAGTGTGCACAAGGTGTAAAAAGACCCATTGGAACCTGACATGATGATGAAAACCCTATGAATGATGGTACACTTAGCTGACTGGTGACATGGACCGACATTTGAACAACTTTGACAGGAGTAAAAGCAAACCCTAGACCTAATGCCTAGTGACCAAATTTTACTTAAATACTCACTGAAATGAAAAAATTTGACCTTGAGATCTTTAAATAACTTTGTAAGAGCATGTTTGATCACTGGAGGAAGGCTGCAAAGGCCGAAACTAACATTGGCTCCAATGGGGATGGTAGCTCCTTGGAGGTGCCAAGAACTACAGATCTTTGGAAAGCAGACAATGCCTTCATCCATTGGGCAATGGAGTCAAAAACTCAAGCTGAAATGCATGACTGAAAACTGATGACTTGATGACACAAGGTGACTCTCACTCAACTAAAAATTGACTCGATACTTAAACACAATTGAAAAACTGGAAAAGATGCTCAAAGTAGAGCTTATTCAGTAAAACCTACTCTAATTGTTCCATTCATCACCTGATCAAGTGAAATGAAACAACCAATGCAACCAAGTACGTATTGCAGCTGCTGTTTGGATTCTCCGCAAGTGCTCGTTTATGAACAAAAAGAGAGAACTACTGAAAGGAAACTCCCATGAAAACTTGTGAACAAATCCGTTGAATACTATGGATTCTCTATCCGCCTCCAAAAACACTGCATAAGGATCTTGAAATTCATGCACACTGAGACTTAGCTCATCCAATGGATTACTTTTCTTCTCCTCATACCATGAATGCAAACTTTGATCTGAGCTTTGTGATGAGCTTTTTGACGAGACTCCTGCTGAAAATGACAAAGAGACTGGCTGTCGGATCAAGTTTGTATCAGTACATGTTTCAAGCTTACATATAGTCAATGGAGAAAAACTTTGACTGCAGACATCACCCAACACATCAGCGATTGGATCATGAAAAACATGAACAAACTGCTGCAACTCATTTTCTATTGGTTCCGATGAGATTACATGATTTTCAACAAGCTGCTCATTTGAAGATTTACTATGCAATTTACCCTTCAAAAAATGAAATGATTCAAAAAAATGGTACGAAATCATGTTGTATCATTTGATCATATGTGTCAGCTTCCAAGTCTTCATTTGCAACTTGACAAGCAATGGCATTCGGGGATTGAAAATCTGAATATGAGAAATCTTGAACAAGGTTTTTATTGCCCTCAAGATAGTCCAAATCAAGACTTGTTGGCAGTTGATTTTTGACAGCATGGAAGCTGTCTCTGATGAACTGAAACGAATCAAAACGAAAAGGAAAATATCCTTCACTTACTTCAAAATTTTCTGCACTTTCCTCATCATTTTCATAGCTGATATGCATCGGTTGATCACTGTACTCAAGCTGCTGAAAGTGAACTTCCTCCTCGCACAAACTAGCTGCTGATTTGTCTGCAAGATTAGCTTCTGTTTGGAGGACATAATCATCATCATACTGATCAAACTGAGGCAAATCATCAGTATACAACACATCATCAAGCATACATGTCAAATCAACAGATCGCTCTTCTCCACAATGATCTATAAAACATTCACTATGACAATTGGAATAAGAAACAAAATGTTTTGGATCAGCAACTTGTTCTTCTTCAATCAGTGAGCCATGGGCTTGAACATTATACTCATTCCTTGTGGTGATTTTTTGCATCATCTCTTCCACTACACTTATCAAAATGTCAATCTTTACCTCTAGAGATGTCGATTTCTCCGAATCCATGTTTTTCATCTCTTCTTCCTTCAACCTCGCCTTTCGGATCAGCAAATGAGCTTCTACATTCGTTGCCTTGTTCTGCATTTCTTGAAGTGTTGCAATATTACTTTCTCTCATCTGAAACTCCATTTCCAGATCAAAGGCACCCAGGTAGTGCAAGAGAGCAGATCTAGGAGAAGGTCTTATATCAGCTGGCATAGAAAAATATACTTGGTTAAATCTGGCAGAAAACTGTTGTATTGTCTCCCCTGGCAGTCTTTTCAGCTGGTTATACTCTTCTATAATCACGAAAAGTTTCTGTCTGATCACCCACCTATCATGGAAAACTTCGATGAACTGCTGGAAATCTGAGATGCTCGCATCAGGCAGGGATTTAAACCAACTCTTGACTTTGGCTTGCAAAGAAAGAGCAAAAATCGTAATACTAACATCTTCGTCATCAACTTCAAAAAGGTCTAGAAAAGTCTCAACATTCTGCACATGTTGCTCAGTGTTGACATTGTTACATTCGCCGTCAAATATTGGTAGATATAGGTCATAATTTTTAGGGAATTCATGAAGAACAGAAGGTAAAACAAGAGGTTTATACCTATCGGGGACTATACAAGGTGTAGGAGTATATACAAGAGCTACGAGATCAGTTTGGTTTTCTTTAAGCTCATCACTTTGAAGAGAGTCAACATAAGATGTGGGAAAATTAAGGAGACCAGGATCAAAGGGAAACTCAGTATTTACACTTTTTGAATGAGTCGAGTGAAGATTTTGATCACCTTTATCATACGACAAATTCTGAAAAACTTTCAGGACAGCTTCAAGAACAACAAAGAAATAATTTACAAGAAAGAAAACTAGATCCTGAATGCCATTCCAATTTATATACCTGAACATTGTGTAAGATCCTTCCATTTTCTTAGAGAAAGAGTTAGTCCTCCAGTGGAGTCTCTACATGAGTTGGAGTCACCAGGTGAATGATTTTCAGCCTTCTTAGGTCTGATCGTTATCCACCATCAACCATCAAATCTGAACTTGATAGATGTATTGGGGTAATTTACAAGTCAAGTGTCATGTTCACAAGCTAGACCGGAGATTGACTGAAGCAACATTTATCTACTTTCACTAATGCAAAGCAAGAGCGTTTTGAAGGCTTCCTGGCATAACTTCAGGCTCCATCTGTAGCTTATAAAACAACTAACACCAACAAGAAAACCATTTTCTTCCCCAGTATGGTCGCCACTATGTTATTGCCCAAATCCACCTTAGGCTGAAGGAAGGCGGGATTCAGGGTAACACGAAACCACGCTCAGTCTGGTAGCTAGCCCTACCAGAATAGGAGAGGGCTCTCTCTGGGTAAATCTCAGGAAAAATGCATCAATAGGGCTTGAGATGACTGAAATGAGTGATAATTTTAGGCTAGGTATATGAATCAAGGAGTTTGGAATGATTTTTTAGGTGTTTTTGTTGGAAAAAGGGAAAGGCAATTTTGGGCTTGGGGATGAGGCCAAATTCTTGCAGAGTTCAAGTTGGGGTAGGCAAGGCAATGGCTTTGATGTCTTAGATTCAATGAATGGATAGAAAAGACTTCTGAGGAGCTGAAGAGGGTAGGAAGGTGCAAGGATCCTCTTCAAACGGAGGAAAACATATAAAACTAAACAAAAGTTTAAGGAAGAGCACCAACAAACCAATGAATTCTACCTTAGTTACTCATTTGTTTAATTCAGAAGCAAAGAGAAGGGAGATGGCATACATATAGCATTAATGAAACTTACAGATACATGGAGAAAAACATCATCAAAACTCAGAGCCACAAGGATCCCAACAAGAGCTGCAAAACCCTGGTCTTTCCTTTGCCAAAAATGCAGAAGTGTATGTACAATGAAGTGCCAAACTATTCCCAAGTATCCAACCCTGAAAATGTCTTAGAAAATACAATATATAGACCATCCTAACCCCTTCCCATGCCTCCAGGGGTCGAGCTGATCCCTCTAGGAGTTGTTTCAACCAATTCTAAACAAGGAACTGAAATCTAGGCAATCAAACAACTTGCCTCTATATGGAAGGAAACTGATTCATTCATTTAATTTTCACTTTTTAGTGAATGAATCCTCTAGAAAAAGTAAATATGAGCCAAAATTACATCATAATCATCAAATTACATCAATATAGATCAATAGTTACATCAAAAAGTAAAACTAGTCAAAACTGGGCGAATTTCTGAGCTGAAGAGTCAAAATGAGGCCAAATTTCTCTATGCGTCGCGCCCAAAAACTCAATGCGTCGCGCCACTTTGAGCCTGTATTTGAGGCAATTCCTAAAGTCCAAATTGAGCTCATGATATCTCGTTGGAAATCCCTGCCTGTCTACTATCCAACCCAAGTGGAATTTCTGGATTTGGATGTCATTTTCCCCTCCAAAACTTCAATCTCCCAAGACTGGTTGCTGTGTGTGCAAAAGGTGGCAGAAAGGCCATTTTCAAGGTGTTTTTGACCCTTTAAACCACCCAGAACTTCCTGAGCATGCATAATTTATCATAAAAAACCCAAAAATATCAACTTTTTCTCCAGAAGATCTCTCAACCGTAAGCGCGCGCCAAGTGGCGCGACGTGTTGGGCGGAAAAATCTGTTTTGTGACCAAAATTTCAAAAATGACAAAATTTACTCCAAATTTGCTGAAACTTGGAGTGAAGGCCCCCCATCATGTGCCATGCTCAGCCAAAGAAGCTTCGGCCAAGATTATGTCTTTTCACGCTTCCTCGATGACTTCTTCATCTATGATGCCTGAGGTGAATACGAAGAGTTTGGTGTCTTGGTCTCAATGCCAAAATATGCTAAGTAGGAAGGGAGTGTGGGAAATAAGGCAGTGGGAACAATGGACTGTAATCAAGTGAGATTTAAAGTGCAAGGACACTCACTTGATTATGTTTGGGAACTTTGGGATTTAGGAACTTTTTGCAAATGATATAGGGGAAAGGGATAAGGATAGGGAATGAAAGGATTGAGGGGTAGGGATAGTGAGATTATAAGGGAATAGGAGAGGGACTATGAATGACAATGTGACAGTGATGGGAAAGGAATAAACAATGTGGGGGTTTGGCACCAATATCAAACTTTAAAACTCAACTTTCAAACCCTACAAGAGCCATTTCTAACAAGAGACTAGGGTTTAAATTTTGATGTTAAAAATTCTCCAACCAATCTTTGAAACCACACCAAACACCAGCCATGAGCAATTACAAAGTCGCACAAACTTTCATGGTACATAGGAGGATGAGTTAATTTGAGTTTTTGTGAAGAAATGACAAAAATTAGTGTTCTGGACCTGTGCACCGCACAGCCAGCCCAATGCGCCGTGCAGGCTGTATGCGCCGCGCCTGTATAAATTTACACTGCAGAAAGTGGTCCTATGCTCCGCGACCTCCTGGTGCACTGCGCCTACCTCCCAACGCGCCGCGCACTGATCTTCAACACAATTTTGGCCTTTCAAACCTTGATTTCGCCCTCCGTGATTTCTCTTGGCTTCTTTGATGTTTCATGGAGCAAATGGATTTTTGAATGTGAAAATATCTCATATATACAAAGGACTTTGATTATTTCTTTTGACAAACCCATTTCTGCAATGTTTTGAACTTTGACACTTTTCACTTTTAATACAAACTCTGTTCTTTCGTTTCCACTTTGATTTTTTGACTAGAATGATGAATCTTGTCTATTTTTTCAGGGATAGATGGCATGGTGTAGTGATGAGATAACAGTGATGGGAGATGGGAAAAAACAAGGTGGGGAGGTGGGATGATTGACACCAAAACAAGTTGCAAAACCCTAAGGAGGCAGTTCTCAACAAGATAGTAGGGTTTAGTTTTGTACTCAAATATTTATAATCAAACTCATAATCAAAACCAAACACGAGTTATGAGCAATAGAGGAGTGGCTTTGACTTACTCAAATCTAGAGAAACCAAGAAAATTTGATGTTGGAGAGGAATGGCAAAAATTTTTGTGTTTCAGCTCAATGCACCGCGCACCAAACTCAATTCTTAGCACACTTTTGCAGGAGGATTGTGGAGGCCTTCCTGGTGTCAAAATGGGGTGCAGGATAGCTCGTTGGAAATCTTACTGAGTCTAATTTCCAACCCAACCAGAATTTTTCAATTTTGAGTCCATTTGCCTTGTCAAAAATCAAATCTCCCAAGACTGGTCAAAATGAGCAAAATGAGGCTGCCTCAAGGTAGAGTGCTGTTGCAGTCAACTTTTGAAAGTCTTCCTCAACTCCAAATTGAGTTCATGATAGCTCATTGGAAAGATATTTTTGTCTAGTAATCATTTGACACATCAAGAAAGTCATTTGGCCAACCAAGCTAGGATAAATATTGATTTTCCCAAGGTCACCTCAAAGGTGCATCAATTCTCCTGAGGCGACGGTATTTTTGACATTTCTCTAAAACCATTACACCTGTGTAAAAAGTGAAGGATGTTTTTATTCCTTGGAACTTTTTGGAAAAAAAAATCTCTCATTTTTCAGAAATCCAGCTTTTATTTCTCAGAAACATCATTTGAGTGAAACCTATCCCGATGTGTGGAACAAGGGATTTGTCGAAATGAAGGGTATAAGGGGCTTCTAAATTATTGAGAAAATTTTGGGAAGTAGGGAGGGATGTTAGGAAGCAGAGGAAAGTGGAATTTCAGAGATTGAGTGAGGGGAAGGGGCCCAAAAGGGCAAAACATAGGCCTAGCCTAGAAAATTGCCAAGTTGTAGCAAGAAACTAGGGTTTGTGCGAAAATGAGGAATTTGGGGGATCTTAGTGATGGGAGGTGTTTAATAAGGTACATTAAGGATAGGGGAATGTGTATGAACATCAGGATACAAGTTTTACCAATGATTTGACCATCCAAGAGAAATTACCTTCAAAACCCTAGGAGAGGGAAATGAAACTTACCTAGTCACAACTGAAGCGTGAACAAGGTGTAAAATGACCCATTGGAACCTGACATGATGATGAAAACCCTCTGAATGATGGTACAGTTAGCTGAATGGTGACATGGACCGAAATTTGGACAAATTTGACAGGAGTAAAAGAAAACCCTAGACCTAATGCCTAGTGACCAAATTTTACTTGAATACTCACTGAAATGAAAAAATTTGACCTTGACATCTTAAAATCACTTTGTAAGAGCATGTTTGATCACTAGAGGAAGGCTGCAAAGGCTGACACTAACAATCCAGATAGACTACCACAAACTTATTCTTCTCCCTTTCAAAGGCCATGTCCATTTCCCTTTGAAATGTAGCTCTTGTGTTCATTAATCCAAAAGTAATTTTGGTATACATGAATGTTCCCCACGGTGTAGTCAAGGTTGTATTTTCTTGGTCTTCCACATGCACCAATATTTGATTAAACCATAAGAAACCATCTACTATTGAAATCCTCTCTGAACCAACATCAGTTTGCAAAATGTGCTCCATCTTAGGAAATGGGTAATTATCCTTTAATGACACATTATTTATATTTCTAAAATCCACACAATCGAATCTCCCCATTATTTTTCCTTACTGGTATAATATTAGAAACCCATTTTCACAATCATAAAGAAATTATAATCTTATCATCCAAAAAAAATTTCACCTCTTTCTCTATCAATGGAAACAATTTAGGATTTATTCTCCTTGGATTCTGCTTGAAAGGATTTTCATTTTCCTTTAATGGTATAAGGTGTTGAGTTATAATTTTATCACAGACCCTTAAATATTCATATTTCCATGCAAATACATCATAAAGTTCTTTCAATAAATTATACAACTTTTTCTTCTTTTTCTATGCCTAAGTTACACTCTTGCAATTAATTACTATGAAGCTTCATCTTTGGTTTAAAAACCACATCATTCTTGTCAAATAACTTCTCCATAGGAATTAACCCACTAGGAAAGAAATTATTACTTTGTTGAATTATTTTCTGATCTCCTATAAAATTTACAAAATATTCTGTATCATATTGATTATCTAAATATTTGTCTTCATAAACAAGATTGTTGGCAAACTAACTATTCATTTCCAAAAATATTTTTATTTGTCGATAACCTTCGAAGAGCTTCCAATACTTTATATTGTTTAGAATGGAATTTATATATCTCATATCTATCTTAGATTGCTTATTTCTCTAAATAGGAATTTTGAACATACTTTTTGTACTAGCCAATGAATCAATAATGCAATTTTCTTGTCTAGAAATTGCTAAAATGTCAGGATCAACAAAGAAATTATCAAATAGTTCCCAAAATTCATTTATGTATGCTCTCATCCTTGGGTTATTTGTATGATAAAGCCCTTTAACATAATTTATAATTAGCTCTGAATACCCAAAAATGTTGATCTTTTTATCTCTTTTCTTCTTGACTATGTTCCTACCGATGACTAAAGCCTCATATTCAAATATGTTATTATAGCATTCAAAATATAACTTGAAATAACACACATGACTACCTCCATCTAGTGTAATGATCCATAGACCAAATCCTTATTCCTCTTTGCAAATAGACCCATCAAAATTCATAGTCCATGTCTCATATATTTCAGCTACTTGTCATTTTCTTTCTGAACCTGATCTTCCACATGTTGTTGATTTTTTTATGCCAAATTCATGTCATTATATAAAATTGTTGACCCAAAATCAATATCAAAAACATAAATAGGATGAATTATTGGTTCATCCTTACTACTTAGCAGATATTTCATCTTAATTTCCCTGTAGAGTGTCCTTTTTTCTCCAAAAATAGGGATGGAGTCATAGGACATCTCCATTTGTAGAGTACCACCCACTTTGGCTACCCAAGAATGATCAAGTAAAATTACGAACCTCAGTGGTATATATGCTACCACAACATCCATCACAATACACTTTATTGGAATTTGAGTCAATTTCACAACCAAATATTTAATCAGCCCTTGGCACTGTAACTTTATAGAACAAAATTAAAATAAATATGTACAGGGTCTAGTGATATCCAACCCTCAATTATCCATGACAATCTTGGGAATTAAATTGTGTGAAGCCCATAAATAAAACATTGCATTATGAGAAATTATACGATATATGTTAAAGATGAAATAAAAGGGGGGAACGCCTTCATTTATCTCAGTAGCATGTTGACTAAAAAGGAATGTAAATGAATCATCCTAGATATTTCAAGAATCTTGAATATTGATATTCAATGCTTGATCAATTGGTGATCCTTTTATCATCTTGATAATCTATTATTTATGTTGCATATTATTGAGTAATTCAAGAAAAGGAATGGATATATTAACCTTTCTTATCTCATTCTCCAAACTAAAAGAATATTGAACTTTTTCCAAATGCTTGAAATTTCATTCTTTTCTGCTTTCATCACCTCTCTTAGATGTATCCTTCTTTAATTACACTATTTTCTTAGGTTCCTCTATTTTAAAAAACATAGTATTTTTTTTTCTCACTTGCATCTTTCAATGGAGGAGGCTTAGAAACAACTACATTTCTTCCTCAGACGTTATATTGTCTCTGGAAATCAACAAAAACATTATTATACCTGTGTTGATATATTTATGAGTTAAACATTAGTTGACTATTATCCATTTCTCTTGAAAATTAAATAGACCTATCATGTTCTTCTTTTATTAAAAATATTTGTGTTTCTCCATCATCAAAACAATTTATTTGTTGTCGTTCAGTCCCTTAATTATCTTCCTCATCGAAAAAATGTTCAGGAAATGGAAGTTTGACTATTTTTGTTCCTCTAGATTCTTCTGATGATCCCGAGGTCTAGGTATCCTTTTAAAATTGGGATTTCTCACTTCAATTTGAGGCTCACCTCTAGGAGGATTCAACTTGTCTACCAACTTTATCCAATTTTCTTTAACATAACATCAAATTGGGTTCCTGCTGAAGAATATGGTTCCTCATTAAATACTACTCTTCTCTCAGTTTCTTATTTTCATTTTTAGAAAACATATTTTCTTCCACTCCTATAACATTATTTTGAATATCCTCCAATGTAGCATGATTCCTTCCTCTAAGTTGATAAGAAAACTCAACATCAAAACCATCATGATAGTGAAGTACAGCTAAAACGAGTGGGGGCTTGTTATCAGCAGGGATTGAATTATAAAGCCTATTGATCCTAGTTGAAAACTCTTAAACTATCTCCACTAGGTTTCTCTTCAGATTCTCATATTCAACCAATATTTTCAAAGGTATTTTCTTCACCTCCCATCTCGTAAGGAAGAGTTTTTAAAACTATTGAAAATTGGAAATGCTTCTTGTTGGAAGTGCTCTAAACTATTTCTTACCCTCCCCTGAAAGACTATGTGAAAAAATCCTTAATTTAACATCTTCATGATCTACCTCCTTTAGATCAATGAAATCATTCAGTTTGTATACATGTTGCATAGTTGTTTTGAGTAAAATAATGTGTATTGCATTACTAACATGAATTATCAATCTAGGATCCATAGGACTTGTGAGACATACGTGCACAATATATGCTAGGGATTAGTTTATGAAAACTAAAAACTGACATAATCACACCATTCCTATATTAACTTGAAAATATATTCTACATCCAGGAATCAAAATTTAATCTACTTGCATAATTGAATTTTAATCTATGCTTGCAAAATTCAAAACTAGTCTAAACTTCACAGTTGTTGTGTAATCAAATGCAAGTTATGGATCTTAATTGGGAGCTAATGTCAGGACAATGATAGGATCCATAAAAGCATGAAATATAACTTCAACTGTGCGTAATTGAAATTCTAATCTATACTTGCAGAGTTGAAAACTAATTTAACACACATGCATAAATCAGAAACTATGGTTGTTATATAACTGAATGCCCAAATCTGATCCAATTGGAAAATGACAAAGCCACTTTCTTAAGATGACTTAGTGAGCACAAGAATCAACAATCAATTGTAAATGTAAATAACTGCATAAATATAATCTAATCTAGAATTCTTCATGAATTCAAAAACACTCTTAATTGTAAAGTAAATATACAATTGACCGGTCGAACACACTTGCATGAATTAAACTTGCATGAATGGAAAATATAAACTATCAAGATTTCAATGAAATGAAAACAACATAACAATTAAAATGAAATGACATACTTGAGTGAAATAAAAACTAAAACAAAATTTCAAAAGAAAACATACTTTATCTCACATTCCAATATGCTCCATGATATCTCCTACTTCACATCTTCATCCATGCTTGGAACCTCAAATATTTATTCAAGTTCTCCAAAAGTACAAAATAATAAGATGACAAGTTACATGAACAAGAGTTTCATTGTTAAGAGTTTTTCATTTTTTAAATAGAGAAGAGAGATCTCATATTTTAAAAGATTCCTAACCAACCTCCTCATTAATGAGGATCCTTCTTCAAGCCACATATCCCTCCTTCAAATATCCTTCATATCATGAAGATAATTTCGAATTTGACCTTTTTGAGCCACATAATAGGGCCTTAGAAGCTTCCAATGAACCTATGCATGTCACAAAACTCTTTCCACTTTTAAGGTATAAGCATATGCATATTATTTCCTAACTTTTGATCACAAATTCACTTAAAAAAAATAGAAATTAATAATGTTTGGAAAACACAAGGGTAACCCAAATGATGATGAAAGTGAGATGAATGTGGTCACATGGTAGGGAAATGGAGGTGAAATGGACGTGATATAATGGAAATGATGGTGAAAGTGGATGTCTTTTTAAGGAAACTTCTGATACCCAACATACCCCCCAACTGAAGTTGTTGCATGTCCTCATGCAACTTATTACATTGATTCATTTGATCTTTGAATTTTCTTGCTTTTGAATGAGCTTTGGCTTGTATTAATTCTCCTTTAACTTTTCATTATCATAGAATTTGATAAATTTATTATTTTTTCAAATTTTTGTTTGAAATACATTCGATTGCAATGTTCATCTTTAAGGTTGGTTCTTGTTTGACAACCAAAATTGATTTTTTTATGGTTGGTTCTTGTGTGACAACCAAAATTAATGAGTATTGGTTCTTGTGTAAGAATTATTTGTTTATTCTTTGTTGCATCCAAATATTTTTAATGTTGGGAAAAATGCTGAGAGGGGGGGTGAATCAGTATTTAGAGCTGACTGAAAACTTTTCAATTTTTGTTTCTCTTAAACCCATACGTTACTTTACTGAACCCAACTCGCATATAAATCTGGATATACTTAAGAGAACTTGCATATGTCCAGAGATCTTATTATACGTTTAATTCTTCACTTAGATCATTGCATCATTCATATGTTTAGTAAGCAGTAAGAATGTGCAGTAATAACAGAATAAACCATCACACATAAGCAACACACATGAACACCAGTATTTAAGGTGGAAACCCAATTCGGGAGAAAACCACCGCTGTTGTTGTCTATGTCTTCAATATTTATTATAAAGAAAACTTCTTACAATTTTGTACTGGCGCAGACTCATACCAGCACGTAGTTACCCACCTGCAGAAAGGCTACAACCTTCTCTCATTCTCCATTCAATACTGGAAGGGAGCTCCAGCCCCTTGATTTAACACCAGCTTCTACTGGCAGACAACTTCCACTCTCATACTGAAGGCTTCAACCCTCAGATTCACCAAATTTCTTCAATTTGTACATCAGACTTGCAGCACGTCTTCATCATTTCTATTGCTGATCTTCCTAGAGATTCATCATTTCTAGATCTAGAGATATTGAACCTTCATCAAATCCATAGGTGCATCGTAGATTTAGATCTATTAGAGTCCAATCATGCAGATATCTCTTACAAAGATTTATTCGTTGTCAACCCCTCTGCACACACACGCTATATTAGGATCCTCTTCTCCTTATATAGTTTAGCCTGTATCAATACCATGAGTCAAAACCACTCAACCAAAAATGGTATTCCTGGACGAGATCAAAATAGGTAATCCAGCGGGATCTACCCAAGCCCTAAACAAATTTTCATTGTTTTATTTTCTTGATCTGGAAATTAATTAATCTAAGGCTTTTTAATATCTCAATCTGAGATTGAGATATTAATCCAATTCCCCCTTTATTTGTTACAAACATTAACGTGCCACTGACTTATATAAAAACCCAGCAGTAATATATATCCATATAACCTTTCGGGCCCTTCAATAATATTTAATCTTCGACTTGGGGATCTGCGCTGATAATTAAAGTTCCTATCAAAAGACCCAACCCGCAGACACAACTAGCGCACCGGATATCGAGACAAGTGCCTTTGCAGTTGACCGAGTTGACTGCGAGGACAACAGAGATGAATGGCAGAGATTGAGTGCGGGGCCACCAGCCAAAATTTTCATCTGTACCTCGAGAGCCCCCGCAATGACGCAAGACGCTGAGTTGGTCACAGCGGTCTTCGACGTTGGGTGAAGATCTCAGCATAATACAACAACGTATATTGAACCAATAATGTGAATGGAAATCAGGTCCCACACCCTTAATACATGATATAATATTTTGGGTTAAACCCGCAAACCTCAATACATGCGTATGGGCCCCAACGTTAACGATCGTCTCCATTCGACGGTTGTTATTGCGTCGCGCTGCCTCATTTTATCAGACGGATATCGCTCGGAGAAGACGCGCGAACAATAACGCATGATGGCCACCGTACTTTGGTTAATATTCACACATCTTCCTCATACGACCACCGTCCGATGGCTTCCCTCCAGATCGACGGTGCTCAACAATATCGCGCGGCATCCTTGATCGAACGTTAACGTGCGATGGCACGCAGTGATGCAGATTTTGTAAATATGCTCAGGGACATGTGTCGCTCATTCTATGGAATCACTCTCAACCTCTTGAATACCGCTTGCTCGTCGAGAGCAGTGCGATGAAAACCAGAAACCCCCTTCACTGTTTATTCTGCTCGTGGTTCCTCTCCTTCGCTCAAGGTTCCATCTGTCTTTATTCCGTCATTGCTACAATTCTCCATGAAAGCATAACTTTGTTTTAATTGTTCTTCCTCTGCGTTATTAGTTCATATAACCATAAAATTGTTATACGGCTCTGATGAAATACTTATGGACTATTCGACTCGGTTCTTTTGCATTCATCAGGGACACCTTTCTTTGTATTGTCTAACACATGCAGAACGCACTATTACTTTTACCGATAGAGCTTAGGTGCCCTGTACACACAGAGCACGTCCATGGCTCACTCTCTCAACAGGACTTCACACATAGTTTAAGGGCATTCCGTATGAGAATTGAACTAATCAATACCCAAATACTCTCGGTATTCTCCACCCATTAGAGTATCACCAGAACTCAATCATACACAGGATTTCCTTTATCCACCATCAGGATGCATACATACACTAAACTTATTCAAGAAAATCTTCACACATGATTTAACTCGTCCTTATTTACATCGAATTTACCATTAAATATAGAGCTTCGTTCAATTCACATTCAGTCGTATATTCTGCTTGTATATAACTGCTGATGGTTTTCTGAGTTCTTTATACAGTTTGCATCCTTTGTTAGAGAGTTTCCATCAAGGACAATCAATTCAATATACTAGGATACTAGAAATGCCAACAATATCCCCCTTTGGACTTGATGGAAACCATGACCAGAAATACATTCAACAATATTCTCCCCCTTTGACATCAAGGGCAAAGGATAGATCAAGATCCTTTGTACCGAAAATACCATGCTCCCCCTGAGATCATGCTACATCTTCAAACATAATTAGAATGCCAACAATTCATCGTTTCCACAAGACCAATGCTCCCCCTTAACCTGTGCATCCAGAGATACCCAACAGCACCGCAGCTGTGCTGAAGAATGCTGACCCAGAAAAAAATTTGTCAGCAACTACCCATACACGGTTTTCTGTCCTTCAGGAAATCTACGTATCCAATTTAATCTTATGTATTTAAGTAGATCTGATCTTCTGCATGGCAGAGACTACTCCCAGCTTCTATCTGAGATATTCGAACGCTTCCCTGGGTAAAGGTTTGGTAAATATATCAGCAACTTGTTCTTTGAAGGGAACATACTCCAATTTCACCTTTTGTTCAAGCACTTGTTCTCGTAAGAAGTGATATTTGATGGGAATGTGCTTGGTCTTGGAATGCATAACAAGATTCTTTGAGATACTGATGGCACTTGTATTATCACACATAATGGAGATAGGAGCTGAAAATTTGATTTGAATGTCTTGTAAGGTTTGCATCATCCAAAGAAGCTGAGTGCAATATGATGCTGCAGCCACATATTATGCTCTTGCTGTAGAGCTTTTCTTCTTGCTGAACCAAGATACTAACCGGGGCCCCATATAGAGTGCACCACCACTAGTTCTTTTCCGATCATTAACATTTCTAGCCCAATCTACATCAGTGTAAGAATGAAGAGTGAGATCAACATTCTTTGGGTACCATAGTCCAAAGTCTTGAGTTCGTTGTAGATATTTGAATATTATTTTGACAGCCTGAAGGTGAGACTCTTTTGGATTAGCTTGGAATCATCCAAAAATTCCAACTACATGCATAATGTTTGGTCTAGTCCTGGTGAGATAAAGTAGACTTCCTATCATAGACCTGTATTCTGGTTGATTCACTGTGGGAGAATCATCATGAGAAATGATATTACATCCGGTTACCATTGGTGTACTTACAGATTTGCACTCTTCCATACCATACTTCTTCAGAATTTTCTTAAGATATTTTGTTTGTGATAAGAATATGCCATCTGTTGCTTGTTGCACTTGCAAGCCAAGAAATAATGTTAGTTCCCCAAGTAAAGACATTTAAAATTCTTGCTGCATATCAAAAGAAAATTTCTGACTCATAGACTCTTCATTACTTCCAAAAATGATATCATAAACATATACAACCACAATCAATAGTTTATCATTTTCAATTTTTATGTATAAGTTGCTATCAGCAGACCCCTTTGAAAATCCTTGTTGATGACGATATTTGTCAAGACAATAATACCATGCCATTGGAGCTTGTTTGAGACCATATAGAGCCTTTTTAAGTCTACAAATAATATTTTCATCATTTCCCAAAATGAATCCTTCTGGTTGTTCTATATAAACTTCTTCTTCTAGATCACCATTGAGAAACGCAGATTTAACATCCATTTGATAGACTTTGATTTGTTGGAAGCTTGAAAAAGCAAGAAACATTCTTATGGCTTCAAATCTGGCTACACGAGAAAAAGTTTCTTCAAATTCTATACCTTCTTGTTGAGCATACCCCTTGCAAACAAGTCTAGCTTTATTTCTTATAACATCCCCATTCTCATTTAACTTGTTTTTGAATATCCATTTAGTTCCAATGACATTTTTGCCATGAGGTCTTGGTACTAATTCCCAATTGTGATTCTTTTCTATTTGATCAAGCTCTTCATTCAGGGCTTGAATCCAACATTCATATTTGCTAGCTTGACTGACATTGTGTGGTTCAATAGTGGACAGAAATTCCAGATTGCTAGAAGATCCCACAAGAGTCCTTCTTGTTTGTACACCTGATCCCTTTTCTCCCAAAAATTGAGATTCTGGATGATTCTTTTGAACATATCTGGATGGAGCTTTTTCAGATAAATCATCTTCGGGTTCTTCATTTGGTTCACTGTCTATATCATTTCTATATGATGTAGAAGGATAAATGTCACCATCATAATGCCAACAATGAATTACTCTCAACAAAGCTAATGCTCCCCCTAAAACTGTGCTCCTTTCCTTGAGATGACTCATTGTTTTTCTTATTAGAAAAACACATGCTTCTGTCTCCATTTTCTCCTGGATTTATACATTTTGTACCTATATTCTGTTTTCACATTAGATGCACTGTTAGAAGTAAACACAACTAGAATTACCTAACCAACCATGGGAATCATCATACATTTCTCCCCCTGTGATGATACATTGTTGATTCCTATAATGCATCTCACATCATTCCTGCAGTCATTATGAGAAGTAATATTTAGAAGCGGATGACTGCAGTAGGGTCAATATTACCTACGTTTTTGACCGGTCCTCCTTCTTTTTCCAGCTTTGGTTGAAATTTCTTATTGTGTGCTGGACATTATCCATTTTCTCAGATCTATTCATCCTACATTCCTTTTCTACATGTCCATAATTGTTACAAGAATAAAATCTTGTGTGACCAGAGAAGTAAGCATAGGGATCATAATGTGTTTTTCTATTCTTTCTTCTATTGCAATCAGCTGCTTTATGACCAAACTTGCTGCATGAAAAACAATATCCCTTAAAGAAACCTGAGTACCTTTCTATGTGGAATCTGTTTGTTTGTGACTGAAACAATCTTCTTCTGCAATTGGCTGCAACATGCCCATAATTGTGACACTTAAAGAATTCAAAATTATTGAATGATTTCCTTTGAGAGTTCATGATTGTCGGTTGATCTTTTGTCTCTTTCAATACTTCAGGTTTTGCATTGATATCCTTTGAATCTTTAGCACTTTCTTGTGAACTAGATTCTCCTTTAACAGTTTCATGAAAACCAAGACCAAATTTAACAGAAGGAGACCTTTGACTACTAAGAATATTATCCAGAATCTTAGTACTATCTTGAAACCTTAAGAGTTTATCCTTTTCCTCTAATTTACCTTTTAAAATTTTTACCTCAACCTCCAATCTTTGGCATTGCTTCTTCATATTTTCTTCGACCCTTTTTCTTTCTTCTACTTGATCATTAAATTTTAGAATTTCTTCTTTCAACCCATTTTCTTGTTCTTCAAATGTTTGTAGAATTTATTCATTCTTCTTATTTTATTTTTCTAGATCTTCTTTCAGAGAGATGATTTCTGCTTCAAGTCCTTCTTTTTCAAATGATTGTAGAAGTTCTTCATTATTCCTTTTTGATGCTTCAAGATCTACTTTCAGAGAGATGATTTCTGCTTCAAGTCCTTCACTATGATTGGTTACTTCATCGTACAACCTTTGATACTTGTTTATCTGTCCATTCATTCTAGAGATCATATCTTTATAGATAGATTCTCTCTCATTAAATATTCTTTGTCGATTTTAAACTTTAATCTTGAGAACTTCTTCTAGATCCATAACATTACTTTCACTATCTTCACCATTGCATGCACAAGAAAGTGAATCACAAGAACAAAAATTAATACCTGTTTCATCTTCTTCATTTTCTGCTGCACATATTTTCTGAGATATCTCCTTTATTGGAGTAGCCTTCTTCTTTTTCTTCCTTCCCATTGTGACAGATCTCCTTCAAGCGATCAAGCTCTTTCAGAAGGACTTGCTCTTATACCAATTGTTGGGAAAAATACTGAGAGGGGGGGTGAATCAGTATATAGAGCTGACTGAAAACTTTTCACTTTTTTTTTTCTCTTAAACCCATACGTTACTTTACTGAACCCAACTCGCATATAAATGTGGATATCCTTAAGATAACTTGCATATGTCCAGAGATCTTATTATACATTTAATTCTTAGATCATTGCATCATTCATATGTTTAGTAATTAGTAAGCATGTGCAGTAATAACAAAATAAACCATCACACATAAGAAACACACATGAACACCAGTATTTAAGGTGGAAAACCAATTCGGGAGAAAACCACCGCTGATGTCATCTCTGTATTCAATATTTATTATAAAGAAAACTTCTTAGAATTTTGTACTGGCACAGACTCATACCAGCACGCAGGCACCCACCTGCAGAAAGGCTACAACCTTCTCTCATTCTCCAGTCAATACTGGAAGGGAGCTCCAGCCCCCTGATTTAACATCAGCTTCATACTGAAGGCTTCAACCCTCAGATTCACCAAATTTCTTCAATTTGTACATCAGACTTGCAGCACGTCTTCATCATTTCTTTTGCAAATCTTCCTAGAGATTCATCATTTCTAGATCTACAGATCTTGAACCTTCATAAAATCCACAGGTGCATCGTAGATTTAGATCTATCAGAGTTCAATCATGCAGATATCTCTTAAAGAGATTTATTCGTTATCAACCCTTCTGCACGCACACACTGTATTATGATCCTCTTCTCCTTATATAGTTTAGCCTTTATCAATACCATGAGTCAAAACCACTCAACCGCTAATGGTATTCCTAGACGGGATCAAAATAGGTAATCCAGTGGGGTCTACCCAAGCCCCAAAAAAATTTTCATTGTTTTATTTTCTTGGTCTGGCAATTAATTAATCTAAGGCCTTTTAATATCTCAATCTGAGATTGAGATATTAATCCAATTCCCCCTTTAGTTGTTACAAACATTAACGTGCCGCTAACTTATATAAAAACCCAACAGTAATATATATCCATATAACCTTTCGGGCCCTTCAATAATATTTAATCTTCGACTTGGGGATCTGTGTTGATAATTAAAGCTCCTATCAAAAGACCCAACCCGCGGACACAACTAGTGCATTGGATATCGAGACAAGTACGTCCGCAGTTGACTGAGTTGACTGCGGGGACAACAGAGATTAATGGCAGAGATTGAGTGCGGGGGCACCAGCCAAAATTTTCATCCATACCTTGAGAGCCCCCGCAGTGACGCAAGACACTGAGTTGGTCACAGCTGTCTTCCACGTCGGGTGAAGATCTCGGCATAATACAACAATGTATTTTGAACCAATAATGTGAAGGGAAAGTGGGTCCCACAGCCTTAATACATGACATAATACTTTGGGTTAAATTCGCAAACCTCAATACATGTGTATGGGCCCCAGCGTTAACGGTCGTGTCCATTCGACGGTTGTTATTGCGTCGCGCCGCCTCATTTGATCGGACAAATATTGCTCGGCGAAGACACACGAATAATAACGCGCAATGGCTGCCGTACTTTGGTTAATATTCGCTCATCTTCGTCATACGACCACCGTCCAATGGCTTCCCTCTAGATTGACGGTGCTCAACAATATCGCGCGGCATCCTTGGTCGAATGTTAACGTGCAATGGCGCGTAGTGATGGTGGTTTTGTAAATATGCTCAGGGACGTGTGTCACTCGTTCTATGGAATTGCTCCCAACCTCTTGAATATCGTTTTCCCATCGAGAGTGGTGCGATGAAAACCAGAAACCCCCTTCACTGTTTATTCCGCTCGTGGTTCCTCTCCTTCGCTCAAGGTTCTCTTTGTATTTATTCTGTCATTGCTACATTTCTCCATGAAAGCATAACTTTGTTTTAATTTTTTTTCCTCTGCGTTATCAGTTCATATAACCATAAAACTGTTATACAACTCCAATGAAATCCTTATGGACTATTCGACTCGGTTCTTTTGCATTCAACAGGGAAACCTTTCTTTGTATTGTATAACACATGAAAAATGCACTATTACTTTGACTGATAGAGCTTATGTGCCCTGCACACACAGAGCACGTCCGTGGCTCACTCTCCCAACAGGACTTCACACAGAGTTTTAGGGCATTCCGTACGAGAATTGAACCAATCAATACCCAAATACTCTCGGTATTATCCACACATCAAAGTATCACCAGAACTCAATCATACATAGGATTTCCTTTATCCACCATCAAGACGAATACATACACCGAACTTATTCAAGAAAAGCTTCACACATGGTTTAAATCGTCCTTATTTACATCAAATTTCCCATTAAATACAGAGTTTCGTTCAATTCACATTCAGTCGTATATTCTGCTTGTATAGAACTGCTGATGGTTTTCTGAGTTCTTTATATAGTCTGCATCCTTTTTTAGAGAGTTTCCATCAAGGACAATCAATTCAATATACTAGGATACCAGAAATGCCAACATTGAAAACATTGAAAATTTATATTTTCAATTAGCCATAATCTCATCAATTTGATGATTTTCAAAAATATGATATTTTTTGAATCTTAATGCAATAATAGTTGTGTGTTGGTTATATGAAAGTGATGTGGCATAAGATGTAAATATATAGAGTGATATCCTTTCCCCCCAATTGATGGTTTTTGCAATTTTATGAAGTGAGAAAAGTAATATTGTAGAGTGTTTTAAAAAAAATTATAACTTTAGCATTTTAAGGAATTACTTGAATTTTTTTTAGAAAAGAGCATACCTTGACTTAAATATGAAATGGATAAGTTGTGCATATGTAGCTGCTATAAAAATATTATCTGATGCTTCTTCAATTGGCCATGAAAATGGTAGATGAAGTTGTGAAAGTGAGTCTTTATTGCTTCTACTGATTTTTTTGAATTTTCTACATCTACTACAAATGCTGAATAATAATGGATCTGATAATGTTCATGTCGTTATCATACATTGGCACAATTCTTATCTATGTGAAGGAATTTTCTGATGTTGAACATAGTAAGAAATTGTTGAATTAGTGTCCATTAATGTATGCCAATAATCAACATGATATCTCTCACCATTGATGAAAATGAGAGTCAAGATGCCTAAGCACATCTTGCTAGGTACGAATAAATTTATTGATGTCGAGTCACCTAGAAGATACATCAAACAAGGGAAATTAATGTATTCCCATTGTTTGTCTACAAGAGAACTTGCCATTAAGGCATGCAAGCCTCGGGTACTTTTTGAAAATATTTTTAAAACTCAAAAAGGACTATCTATATATATATATATATATAATTTTCTTTGAAGCGGGATTTATTTGGGAAAGGAAAATGAACATGAAAAGGAAAACGTTAATCAAAATATAAGTTGGTTGATTTATTTTATTGATTAATTAGGGGTCGATGGAAGTGAATGAATGTGAATGGATAGTGAACGTGAATGAATAATAAATGTGAATGGAAAATATGAGGGGAAATGATGTGAATGTTTTATTAAGAAGCATGGGTGTAATGAAGACAATTTCATCTGAAAGGCTTGCAAGTGTTGGATCTGATCTGCATTAGCATGTGCTCATGCATTGATGTTTCATGTTTGTTTGTGATCATATTCTTGTGAAATAAATATGGTCTCTGTGAGAAACATTGTTCTCTTATGGGCATCTGTCCTTCCTCCTGGAACCTGCAAAATAAATAGTACTTCTTTTGTAATGGAATGTAAGGCTATCAAAAGAGAGAGGTGATCGATCTCTATCTGTTATGAAATTTACAAAAAAAAATTGAGAATTGGTACTAATAAAATAAGTTCCTGAAGCAAAACCAAAATAATTTATACTTGTGTCGAAACTAGTGCCTCAAGTTACATGTTGTGTATTTTCAGAAATTTCTTCATTCTTTACTATTTCAAACTCAGATGATATCTTCCTCATTGTTTAGATCTCGCTGATATCTTTCCAATCATGCTTGAATCATTGAAATTGAATATTGTATGAGAAAGTTAGGTTGATTTGAAATTTGAGTGGAACTATGAGGTTTCTCAGCTGTAGGATTGATGTTCATTATGGAATGTGCACAGTTTCTCTAGCTAAAATCCTGATTAGAAATTTAAGTACACACATATATGAAAATAATCAATCTGATCTTTAAATTCAGTAATACCTTTTCCACAAAAACGAGCAAATTCTTTTTTTATTTATTTAGTGAACATGATTTTATATATATATATATATATATATATATATATATATATATAGTTGTAAAATAAATAAATCACTAAATTTTAAAATTTTAAACAACCTCCAAATCTTCACATAAAATTTTGACTCTAAAAAAAACATGATAACCAAACCAATCATCTTTGGAGAAATGAGTGTGAGGAATGAAAAAAATAAATAAAGCAGAGAAGGCCATGGATTCCTTGCTTGCTTTGCTGAGAACTTCAAATGATATGCCATTTTCTCCAAATGTTGTTGCAAATGTGTTGGACAAAACACAATACCAAGAGGTAAAACCCCTCCCTTTCGAAAATTATGACATGATCAATCAGAATGAGAGCACACTGCAGAGAGGGTAAATAAGAAAGAATATTAAATCAATTTGGACTCTTTGATTTGGAAAAATCATGTGCCATGTGGATCATTCCTAAGAATGAAATAGCAGAATTTGATTTTAATTTGAATTCTTCCACCTTGCATTAAAAATTGTTTTTCCTCACATAGTCTATAAAACGATTCTCCAAGGAACCATGAATATCTCTCAAACGGTTACGAAATTGAGGGAATCATTTCTGGGTTATTTGATTCACCTTGTTTTGAGAAAAAACTTTTTTTTTTTTAATTTTTTTTAGACTCTCCCCCAGTCGATCAGAAACTGCATTTCAAAAATGTGTGTTTAAACTAGTGTGTTTTCTGTTAATGTTGATCCGGCAATAAAATCAATTTTTGCTAAATTTGAAACAAAAAAAAGGAGGGAAAATCTCCTTGTGTGAATTGATAAAACAACCATAGAAAATATTGGAGCTTCAATTCTTGTTGCATGTCATTGTTTCCCTCAAATTGTGTCACTTTGTAGGTAATTGAATACATTATTGTGAATTTTTTTT
This sequence comes from Pinus albicaulis, assembly GCA_034641835.2. Lineage (NCBI taxonomy): Eukaryota > Viridiplantae > Streptophyta > Pinopsida > Pinales > Pinaceae > Pinus > Pinus albicaulis. Next base: position 303,233 of record JAXQQM020088418.1, read on the forward strand.
TCTTTTCGTTTTTGGCTAGGTCGTGGCCTATGTGGCTGGGTCGTCGCCTATGTGCTTGGGCCATGGTTTAGTGGCTCAGAGGCACACATATATGTGCAAGGCCAAGATGAAGGCAGGCCTCACTCATATGCATGGCCTCCTTTGGTTCTCATTCCATGAGCCAAGTTACATTTTTCTTTCTTATTTTATTTGTTTTGAAAGAGAATTTTTATTATATTCTGAACATTTTGAATTAATGAACATTCTGATTTAACAACTATTCTCTATGTATGCTAGGTAAAATTATTAAAAAAAAAAAAATGGCATTTTAAAGTAACACTAATCCCGATGTAATTCTAATCTATACTTGCAGAATTGAAAATTAATTTAACACACATGCATAAATCATAAACCTATGGTTGTTGTATAACCGAATGCCCAAATCTGGTCCAATTGGAAAATGGTAGAGCCGGTTTCTTCAGATGACTTAGTGAGGAAAATATTCAACAATCAATTGTAAATGTAAATAACTACATAAATCAAATCTAATCTAGCATTCTTCATGAATTCAAAAACACTCTTACATGAAAATTAAATCTACAATCGACCGTGTTAGTGTCAGTATGGTCATACTGCCATCAGTGATCAAACTTACTCTTTTGAATTTTCATATTAGGAGTCCCATACCATAAATTTTCATCATTTCATTAGGTCATGAATTCATTGATTGTAGTGGTTTCATCAGTTTTCCCCTCATGTAAAACTTATTGATTCTCCTCTCTATGGTCTTCAGTCATGATTCGCTTTAACTCCCAATTCATATTATTAGGTCATAGGGTTGGTCTCATTAGGTTCTAGGGTCTCATCATAGTCAAATTAATGAGTCAAGTGTTAATAAATATCAGCAAGATCATGAGGAGGACAAATAAACTTAGAGGCATAGTATCTGGAAAGATCAAAGAATTTTTCTATTGATATTGATGTAATTTTCACCTCAAAACCATGTTTTGAGGTAAAAACATGGTACTTTTCTTTTATTATCATCTTTTATGTAATTATTTGTCTTCATATGTAATAAGTTGTACTTCAGAAGCTGCTATCTCCACAGAGCCACCACCTTGCCTTTAAAAGGTGTTTTCCACAGAATTTTCAGTGTAAAATCATGTTCTAAGTATGTCCATTAGAAAGAGCCCGGAAAGATCTTTCCAACGGTATATTATAATCTCAAAACTAACTTTTGGATTGGAAAATATGCCTAAGTGAACAAAAGTCCCCAAAAGCCTAACCCTACCCCTTTTCTCATTCATCCCTTAAACTTTATAATATAATTTTAAAGTCTTTCAATCGCATCCCTTTTCTTCTAATCCAATCGCAAGTCCCCTCCTCCGATCGGATCGCAAGTCCCCTCCTCCGATTTGATCACTTCGCAATTTCCCAACACATAACCCCGCTTTCCCTCTTTCGATTTCCCGATGCGATTAATCGCATATCCCCTATCGCAATCGGCGAATCCCATTATGTAATACACCCGATCCTTCTCGATTGCGATTGCAATTCTCCTGGGTCCCACCTAAAGTCTTCCGCCCTTTTCAAAAGAAAATGAGCTTTTCCCTTGTGTTAAAGAATATTTTCATGTTTTGTTTTAAAAGGTCTTTCCTTCTGTCGCATCGAAAATCATTCCATCGCAACATTCTCTCCCGACCCACCAATGCGATGAATCACATATCGCTCATTTCATTGCGCGATTCCTCCTCTATATGTTACACCCCTTCCCCTCCAATTTGTGATTGTGATTGCTCCTTTCCCCTTATACACTATCGCATCACAGGTTTGCAATCGCATCGTTCCAATACCCGTCCCCTCTTCCGATTGTGATTTGCGATTGCAACGCGGGTCTACCATCCTTTCCTTTGTTTTTTTCACTCAAAAGGGGATTTTTCTTCATTAAGTGGAAAAATTTCAGTTTTACTGCTTCCAAAGGACATTTCTCGGCATAAAGGAATTTTCAAACAAAATAAAAGAAACAGTCAAAAGCCATGAACTAATTATGAACCAGAGACATCTGCAGCAGAGATGAAAAGGGGATCTGTTCTTCAAATTTCCTATTTTCATTCATTTGGTGTAACAGAAAATCCTAAAGATGGTCAAATTGTTTTTTTGCTCCTTATTTTCAGGCTCGGATTGTTGGTCTTTTTTCCTATGTACAAATTTCAGTTTCTGAGCTGGTGAAACAACTCCTTTTCTGTGTATCTACTCCCCTCAAAATTCTGTCTATTTAATGTAATTTTTGAGCCATTTGTAAGGGGGAATAAAGTGTGGAATAAGTTTGGAAATCAAGGAGGACACTCGACGCTCCATTTGTAAACAATTTGGCAGGGAATTAATAAATAAATGCGGCTCTGATTTGTGGGATCCCTGTGGTATGGATTTTAGCAATATTATTTCCTTTGTGTTCATCTGTTAATTGTTATGTTCACCATTAATTCATTCATAGTTCTGGTTGAATGATTTCAAGATAGATAGGTAGAATCCATTGTATAATGCTCTGCCTTGGGAAATTATTCAACATTCTATGTTTTCTGCTGTTTGAAAATGATCCATCTCCTATGCCCTTTCCAACTCCTCACCAATATTAATTAGTCCATCATTATTTAAACTAAATTGTTAAAATCCTTGCCTACCTTTCCCCACGAAATACTCTGTATCTCTGATTTAATTCCCCAGATTCAAACTGGCCCATCGGCTCCATAAAACCCTAAAATTTAATAAAACATTTCTTATTATTATACCTAGCCTAAAATCAGTTTACTCTTATATTTCATTGAATATTTTTCCTAGAGAGAGCCCTCTCCTGACCTTGTAGGGCTAGCTACAAGGCTGAGCGTGGTTTGAGGTTACCCTGATTTTCCTTCTTTCAGCCTAAGGTCAAATTAGGTGCTAACATTTACGGCAACTCCACTGGGGAACTATTTAGCATAAAATACTGATCACCTCATAATTTCTTCAATATAAATTCTTGGACTCTGGATGATGAGATTCAGAGTTTGATAGGCTGAAATAAAACATTGTAAAGTAGAAATTTTACCACACTTACTTCAAGGAGATACACAAGGGCCAATCCAGATCCAAATCCTCCCCCTGTGTTTGAAAATCCAAATCTCATTCCAAGGATAATCAGAAGACAAGAAGGATCACTAAGTCCTAGACCTATTTTCAGATCCCATACCTGACCTAGTGAGTGGTTGTTTGTAGAAGATATTTCTTTTGATGACTGTTTCGAGCATTCTTTGTTCAGAAATAAATCTAAGACTGCACTTGATGACACAGTTTTAGATCCAGAATTTCTTATAGATATTGAAGGTCAAAGGGCAAACACATCAATTGATGATTATATTTTTAATTCCCCTCAGACATCTATCACTGTAACCAATATCCCTGAGCCTTTAGAGTTATCAGAAAAATCATTTCCTGCCCTTAATTCATCAGCATTCCCATCAGTTTTAGAAGTCAATTCTCAGCCTATGACTCTTCCATCAACACCTCCCTTGAATCCTAGTATCACAAACGCTATTATTAATCCACCTCGAGTCATGGCTGCCCGGTATGCACCCTTGGTTTTATCTCAGAACCTGAATGATATGCCTACTGATTACCAAATTAAAATACCTATATTTGATGCCACTCAAAGCATCACATCCCAACAACATGTTGATAAGATGAATGACTTCTTTGACCTTCATGAGGTAGAGGCAGAAAATGTAACCACAAGATTGTTTGTCCAAAGCTTTGGAGGTGAAGTTAGAAAATGGTTTAGAGCCTTACCAGCAAGCTCTATTCACACTTTGCAAGAGTTACACAAACAATTCTTAGACTGGTGGGAGGTAAAGAAAAACCCACTTCAAATCTTGTCTGAATATGAAAATATTAAAATAAATATGGGTGAAACTGTACATGATTATTGTGTGAGATTTAATGTTGTATATAATGCTATTCCAGCCAATCTAAAGCCCCCCATGGGGTTAGCTTTGTTCATGTTTCCAGATCGTTTCGATGCTGATATGGCATATCAGCTAAGAGAACGAGATCCTACCACACTTGAAGACATGCAGAAGATAGTTGTGAGTGTAGAAGCAAATTTTCTGGACAGAAGAGCACGAACAACGGCCGAAAAGAGAGTAATTGTGAAAGAAGAAGCATCCCCTTCAGACAGTAAGATGGACACTTTGATCCGGATAGTGGAGAAAATGGTTGATTGGTTGACTATTTCAGATAGACCTGAAGCACAAATCAGGAATCTAAGTTTTAGAGGACACCAGCAGCCACAATTCAGAATTAAACAAAGAGAACAGAGAATGTAGGACCAAGCAAAGCCACAACAACAGATCATAACTCCATTGCAGCAAAATTATGTTCAGGGAACAGAAACAGATGATGATGATGATCCAATAGTCGAAGCCAATCATTTCTTCACTGCCGATGGTGCACCCATCTTTGTCACAAAAGATGAAGAATATACAGTAATTACAGACATTCAAAAAGTTGAAAATTTCATATTGGTCAATGATGTAGAGTTATAAGAAGAGTCCGATGCTTATCAAAGAGGATACATGAAGGTTGTGTTAGCGCAACAGAAACAATATTCTTTGAGGAGCAGAGATGTGACGATCAATCCTATTCACAAAACAAAATACCTGCAATCAAAAAATGATTCTTCAAATACTCAAAGAAAAGGGAAATATACTGTTGATCCTTCTTCCAGCAAGACATCCTCAGCAACTAACGTTGCAAATGAAAAGAACCAGCATAGCGTAGCAAAGGAGCAAGTAGAGAAGAAAGATCCTCCCATCAAAGAGGTATAAAAAGTCCCATTTTTTAATTTAGAAAATGAAATTTCTAAGCTGAAGGTGTCTATGCCCTTGATTGAGTTGGTGAAAAATAGCACTTATAAACATTAGGTGTCTAGAATTTTGCAAATAGACTCTGTATCAGATATGGTAAATGTTGAAGATGATTATCCTTGTTAGGGTCCCGTGATTTGGCTGATTGGCAAGCCAAATGAAAGTGTAACATCAAACCAATCTTTGGAGCCCAAGGACCTAGCCTTCCTAGACTCAGAGAGGGCTCTCTCTATATGTGTAAGTGATATCTGTGTGTTTTCTTATTGTGTTTTGATTTTAGGCTAGTTATGAAGTAAGTTTTTTGGTTTTGGTTTTTAGGTTGTGAGGGATAAAACTGATCAAAGATATAAGATAGGTAAAAAGATGTCAGATCAACTGGGCTATGGGGTCGAAAAGGTCAAGAAAGCTATCAGATGGTGATACAAGGCTGTTGAAGGGCCGATTTGATTCAAGGTAGAAATGATCTTTGGGAAAAATGGAATAAAATGGACATCAAGTTTGTGAATAACAAAGGATTCCAAGCATAACTAGTTTAATAGCTGACACAAACATGGTAGGGCAAACCATTAATCATGAGAAATGTAACTATAGGCTAATCAATACATAGAAATAAACATTCAAGCCATGCATAGAGATATATGACTCTCTAACTTTGGGAAATGGCTATCAGACTTTGGGGAAATACACTTAAGACAGACAAACAACTTAAATAACTATGCCGGAATGCCTAAACATAGTACTTCAAGTTATTGGAAACTTTGAAAACAAGATTACATAGTCTTAGACAAAGGGCAAGATCAGAAAAATACCTCCTTGGTTCAACCAATGACAATCTAATCAGTCAAAGAGAAATTTCATGGATGGAGATATGGCTAGCCATGAGTAAGTAGGGCATACTGTAAATCATACTTAGCATGCATAAAACCATGAATGAAATAAGCAACACTATCCTTAAGTTATTAAAGAGCAATCAAGAATTCTTTAATGTGACTAAGGATGAAGAAAACATGGAAGCTATGAAGAAACAGGAAATTTGAGGTGCCTCCAAGGGCATGTCTCAAATTTGTTCTCTACTATTCTATAGCAAGAAAGAAACATGGATTCATGAATGAAAACTAGGAAACAAGACAAAGAGAGAGACACTATACCATTCTATCAAGTCATGGAATCCAACAACAATCCTCTTTCATCATCCAAGAACATCCAATAGACTATCCAAAAGAATGAGAAAAGTATTTCTTCCAAAGCTCATATGACCATATATAGCTTCTATCATCAAGTTCAACCTTGTTTACAATGAAAGCCTTTGGAATATATAGGCTCAAGTGAGGAAAACCTCTTAGTTCAATTTGCACTCTCATTGGCCTATTCAAAATATCTAATCTTATTCTTGAGGCTTTGCAAGGCCCAAGGCACAAAATATCTCATAAAATATCTAAAAAATGCTAAAAGAGGGAAATAAATTGACTTTTCATAACTTCTCATGTGCAAAAATAGCTAAACGCACATGAGGAAAAAGCAGTTTTTAAAGGTTCAATTTTTACAAAAATACTCAAAAATTACATCAGCAAAAGGTCCCCTGACTGGCCGGAACCTTTTGGCAGCCTTCCCGATGTCGAAACGGGGCTCATGATAGCTCGTTGGAAATATATGAGTGTCTAATTTCTGGAGCAACTAGAATTTTCCCAATATGGTGCCTGGAAGTCCTCCAAAAATAGGCCTGTGTGTAAAGAACCAAAAAAAAGGTTCGTTGATAGACCAGGCAGAGTGTAGAAAAAGTGAACATTTTTTGCCATTTCGGGGGAGAAAATGATCTTCAAATGTCCTTAAAATCACTGAGTATGTGCTCCTAAAATTATGGCATTTAATGATACCATTATCCTCCTTTGATGATCCCTCAAACTGAAATGGTGAAGCCCATGAGTTTTGGCCAAAAACCCAAAAATGCCAAAAAACCAAAATATGTCGAAAAACGCCCAAAATTGGTGAGCATGACCCTCAAGGGTTCTCAGAAACATGTTGTGAAGGAGAGTTCAAAATCTAAAGTCCTGATGTGTCTTTCCTCACTTTCCGTGCCGGGTGCTTCCCTTTAGCCTCCTTGAGCTTTTCTTGAGCAGCGTTCAACTTGCGCCGAGAAAAATGATTTAACTTTTTATAATGCCTCGTCATTCTCCTTTGAAGGTCTAAATCCCTGTTTGCCTTCTCCAATTTCTTCTCCAAGTGGTCATTTACTCTATCAAGCCATGCCTCCTTATTGTTCTCTATCTCCTGTTCAAACAATGCAGTGAGAGGGGTGGATCGGAGGAGGGCTTTTTACTCTTCTTTTTGCTTTTCAAGGGCCTTTTTAAGCCCCATGGTTCTAGGCCTCTTTCACCTAGGCTGATCTTCACTTTCACTTTCATCGAACTCACCCATGAGTTCTTCCAACCTCGCTTGGGCTTTGGAGGCCTCCTTCTTGTACTTGGTCGCCTGTGTCTCATACACAGCCATATGGACACTCATTTTCCTATTTTGTATTTGTAGAAATTGATTGAAATTCCTTGCCCTATGAAGATCATCCTTCAAAGCGTCAATTTGGCCTTCTCTATGGATTAAGAGGTTTTCTAGAATCCGGGCCTCATTATCACTATCATCGCTTTGGATTGAGATGATGTCGAATGCACTCTCTTGTTCATGACTGCCTTCTTCCTTACCCTTCCCTATGCTTTGGGTGGCTATTCTAGTGCTCTTCATCCTAGGAAAATCAATGATGGGATTCTTCGGAAATTTTCCTTTACTTCTGAGGGCCCTTGTCATATTTGGAGTGACAACCCTAGGCACTCTCTTCTTTGTTGTCTGGGGCTTGGCCTTTTTAGGAGAAGAGGGCATGGCCCCTTTACCTTTGTCACCTTGCTTATCTTCTTTTTGAGTTTTTTGTTCTTCTTGAAGAAGCTATTGTCCCTGAGGAGGCTACTGTGTATCATATTTTGGCTGCCCTTGCTCATCACTGTCATGCTGCTCCTGTTTGGCACTATCATGCTACCCCTGTGCAGTCCCTTTTGGCTGCCCCTGTGCATCATGATGTAGCTGCTGTGTGTCCTCATAAGGCTGCTGTTCACCCTCATCACTTTCATGCTGCCCTTGCTGCTCTGTCTCACCCTCACTGTCATGCTGTTGTTCAATATTTTCTTCCTCCTCCCCTTGCTGCTATTTATTATCACTGTGATGTTGCTGTGTCTCATCATAAGGCTGCTTTTCACCCTCATCATGAGTCTGTTGTTCACCCTCATCACTGTCATGCTGCTGCCCTTCATCATCAGTTTGTTGTTCTTCATGTTGTTGCCCTTCATCCTCTTCCTCATCATCATGATCATGCTCTTCCCCCTCTTCAGGCTCTTATTCTTGTTCTGTAGTAAATTTGAGCTTTTTAGGAATAGGTCTGCTAGAAGAAGGCGAGGGACGATGAATAGGAGATGTAGGGGATGTATGGACTGGAGGGATAGTGGAGAAATCCAGATGAGTGATGAAAACATCCCAAGAGACCTCTCTCTTTTCAAGCTGATGAAGAATGATGATTTTGATGAGAGAGTGATGAAAGAGACAGGCTATTTGCTGTGAAGGAGGCTTCTTCTGGACAGTGGAGGCCATTTTCTCAATGCTCTTGTGTAAGAAGAAAGGAAGATTTAGCAATCTAGCCCTAGTGAAATGCATGAGCAGTCGAATGTGATATGCATAAATTCGGGAAAATTTTCACTCACAAGTGAAGTACTTCATGATAATGTTCATGAGAGGGGCATAGCTGGCTAAAATATATGAGAAAGGGAAAATAGAAGGACATGATTCTCTGTGCTCACGCTTTAAGAAGGTATTGTAATCATCTGAGTCCAAATGTCTTTGTTTAAACCATTTCTCACCAATATAGGGAATTTTAGTGGCCTTGGAGATGAATCTTGGGGAGAATTTGAAGTCAAGGCCTGCCAACTGGAAATGATTGTCTTGGAACCTCAAAGTGCAAAGGTGTGTCAAAGGAGAAAAACTCTTCACCTCTTGCACCCTTTGACAAAAATCAAAACACCCGAATTCATAGAAATTGAACAATACTGATGGGTGGGCATTTACTTCTTCAGTAGAAATAGGTTCAAATCTCTTATGCAATCCACTCGTACTATCCTGCCTGGGAGGCATCTTGTTATGGATTCTCTCTGCAAAACCAAACTGCTTCAAAAAGGATTTCTTGAAATGTGTTCTAAAAAAAAACTCTTCCTTCTTTGTCAGTCACTGTTTGATCAAGGTAAATTTTCTTCAAGGCTGTGTAAAAATGTTCTCTTTGCTATTAGGTCTCTGCCTCTCTCAAATAACTGCTCTTCCTCCCCTTGTATGCCAAACAACCAATATTTATAATGACAAGTGCACAGGCAAACAAAATGCATACACAGTTAAGTGATTTCTGTGTTAGTGTAAGGTCACATGGCTCTAGGTGTTCTAAGGACAACAAGACAACCTTGTAGTAGGAAAACACCTCTCCTAATCAAGATAATGCTCTTGTATTCACTATTCTTCACACATATTCTGACAACACCTCCAAATGGTGATTTACAGCTTCACACACTAAATTTTGTTTTATGGAGTATAGGAGAGAACACTGGTTTTTTGCCCTTTTTTACCACACAGAGGAGACCTTTGAAATGACAAAAAAAATTATAGAATGCCTACTGCTGTTTGAAATCAGGCATATTGTTTTCACTTTGCAAACTCTATTTTTATTCCTTTAAAACTGCTTCCACCTTTCAACTTGTTTTGAGGGCAGTTTGTTAGGTTTTTGAAACTAATGAATCACTCCTACCAGTCTCCCACTGTGACAGACTTTGTCAATAACTTTTAACAAATCACTTTGAAATTCCTACCAAGACCTTCACCCTTTCACCAAAATTTATTCTTTTGAAAAACACAACATTCAACATCTTTTTATAAATTTAAAAATACCAAGGAGGCACCTAGAATACCTCGAAACTTCGATGGCAAGCCTTGCTTGAGGGTTTGAGCAGATTTGAAAAATTTTGGAGGCGTTTTGATGGCTTGAAATATGCGCGGCACGTTTAGAATGAGAGAGCGTCGCGCAAAACAAGCTGTCGGGTCACTTGTTGGGCGGTCGTGACCGGCGGCTACAACCGCGCCGCGCGACAGTATATCCTCCTTGTAAAAATGCGCCTAAACGCGCTGCAGAACTGTACAGGCACGCCGCGCAATCTTTAAGCCCGAAAAACTCTGTGAATTCGCTGAAAAAAACTTTCTCTAGTCTTCATGAGCAGCAAGAGGAGTGTTGTTTGCATTTTGGGAATACAAAAAGGGCTTGCCACGATCCCTTTTATCCTCCTTTGAATGCAAGAATAAATTACCTTTGAGTTGGATTTGTGAGGGTTTGGAAGACTTCTCTCTTTAAACCACTTCCTTTGTCCATTTGAAAAGAAAACAAAATGATTTTGAACGTGCCATGAAGGGCCCACATTTTGAATAGCGTTGGTAAAAAGGTTTGTCCGTACTAATTTAACAGTTGTAACAGATATGACTCTTTTCCTCTTATAATAAAATCATTCCAAGGGTCAAACTCTTTTCACTGTGTTTTAATATTAGAAAAGGAAACTCTTCCACTACTGACCCTTTAATGACACCTTCAAAATGGGAAATCTACTGAAACAATATCAATGAGTGGTGAAGCCTCTTTTTCCATTTTGGAAGGAGATGACCTATCTCTTTAAAACTTGATGACGGTTTCTGTTCCTTATACTTATATCTTCTTGTTAGAGGTAACCTGACTCAAATCCACCTAGTGACTGTAGATGAATTCTCCAAATGATGCTTCTTTTTTACTGTGGGTGAGGCCTAGTTGTACTCACCTGAGCTTTACTGTCCTCTGTCTATCAAGAAGGGAACTTCTTCTAAAAACTTTTCCTCTACCAAAAATGTAACAGCAAAGCACCTTTGACCTATTTTCATAAGGAAACTTCCTTCATTTGTAACAGTGGTATGCAGGTATTTCTTTTGAATGTTTGTTCCAGAACCTTTTGAAAAACAATTATCACCCTTTGGCTTGTGTCTAACCTGACTGATTTCAACTATTCTTCAACTCTGTTTTGTTTAAAGGAACAGAGACTAAATGTCAAGCCTGTTTATCGAGATGAGCTTTTGGTATTTCTTTAAGGAAATCACACCCCTTGGCAAAGTTTTTACATTTCTTGGCTCCAGACTGTCTTGAAAGCAAACTCTGGTAGAAGATAAGCCAACCTTGTTGATAGTTATAGTACTCATGATTTCCCTTTTTTTTTGACATGATTGCCCTGTTCAGGAGCTTTCAACTGTCATCTGCTGCTCTTACCATTTGTCTTTTAAATAGTCCAAACCTTGAAATGAGTCACTGCTCTGGCCCTCTGTTTATGAATGAAGGAGGCCAATTTTGACAAAATTCTTGATGTCCTTTGAACCTTTGTCTTAATCAAAATAAAAATGTTTGATGAACCTACTGATAGTGGTTTCCCTTACATATGTTGGCAGAAGTTAGTTAGAAGCTAAGACTGTTGGATTCCTTTGGCCATCTACTCAATAATATTTCTACATTGACGATCAAATCATTAGCTTCATATTGTAACTCAATAACAATGGAGCTCCACTGCTTTTCCTCTACCTTAAACATCATTTTTATTCAGAGACCCTTAGTTGCTGTCTCACTGCACCCAAAAAATGTCCTTTAGTCAGTGCAGATTCTTAACATCAAACTTTGTCCATTTTCCCTTTGCTTATAGATGAATGAGGTGCTCTTAGTCTTCAACCCTCTACTTGTGAAATGAAGGAGGTTTTTTAGTCTTCAAACCCTCTTCTTATTGATGAAGGAGGTTTTTTTTAGTCATGTCATATCATCAGCCTTTTGACAGTGTTATTTTTCCTTTTATTGTTATTTCAGGCTTTGACTCTGATCGCAAAAGTTTAATGAAAAACTCTCTAATCTATAGCTGCATCCCAGGCTCAAAATCACATTTGAGAAGCAACTGTCTTCTCATGTGGAGCCAAATACTGTCTTCTGGGATGCTGGTATGCCTCTGTCCTTGAAATATCCATTAAAAACCCTGTAAAAACACCTAGAAACAGTTTGACTTATCATACATGTATTGCTGAGACTTGAGGGTGTATTAGTGGCGCGACCTAGGGCTATAACCAACTTTATTTGGAGAATGGGAAGGTCTGTTATGACTGGTATATAGTAGGTAGAGGTTATTTGGCTTTAGAGTGGTTTTCCAAGAGAGAAATGCCTAAAGCACCACTACCTAGCTTAGGGGAAACTTTTTGGACAGATTTGGATTGTTTCTTTAGAGTTGATCGGAAAACTAGTATGGCTAAGGCTAGATAGGATTTGATAATGAGGTTTCATCTCGTCATGGGCGGACTGAAAGGTAAGAGGGAAAAAAAAAGTTTATGGGTGTTTTCCAGCTGGCAAATTTGACAAATTTTTAGATTAGCTGCTAGAAAACTTGGCTGTCACAACTAGTCATCACCAACAAGTGAAAAATACTAATGACTAACAGTGGCTCCATTTGGGGAGGGCAGCTCCTTTTCAGGAGGTGTCCAGAATTTCAGATCTTTGGCTTATGAAGACGAGTGCCTTACTCATTGGCACAAATTTCATTCTTCCTTGATTCTACCTCTGAAAAATGACAACATGATTAGAATCAATGATATTTCTACCTACCCCACTATCTTTCCTAACATTTTTTCTTCTTTTGGGTGCATTTGGACTAGAAACCCTTTTGATAATATATATTTTTTCTTTTTGGAAAATGAACCTATCTAATTCTACACTTATATCTGTCGGGAGTTCAGATTAAACTGATGAACTCCTTCATTACTCTACCTATGCTAGATCAATTGTCAAGGTTAATCTTTTTGACAGGATTTTGTTCTCTAATATAAAACACAAAATTGAAAAGAGGATCAAATCAGGGTTAAACAGTCTAATTTGTCATGTATTTGCGGTATGAAAGACAAGCTGCACACGAATATTATTTTGCATAAAATGGAAACTAGGAAAAAACGGGGCTAAGATGCACAATTTGTTTTTCATCCCCACTTCCCTCCTTGGTTCTGTTTTGAGCATGTGGAACCAGCATCCTTTCCTAATCTACTCTCTTTGATAAGTCAAGCTTACACAATTTTGACCATATTTTTCACTCACTAACTTATCATCGAATAAATTTAAAACATGTTCAAATATGATTAGGCTAGATAAATGAACAAGACATTTGAGTACTAGTAGCGGCACTTAGAATTGCGCGCTTTCTGAATGACTATTTTTTGGAACATGGGGCCTTTTTATATAGGATAATCAATTCTAAAAGAGCGAAATAAATTTAATTTTCATAATTTCTCATGTGCAAAAATAGCTAAATGCACATGAGGAAAAAGAAGTTTTTAAAGGTTCAATTTTTACAAAAATACTCAAAAATTACATCAACAAAAGGTCCCCTAACTTGCCGGCAACTTTTGGCAGCCTTCCCGATGTCGAAACGAGGCACATGATAGCTCGTTGGAAATATCTGAGTGTCTAATTTCTGGAGAAACTAGATTTTTCCCAATCTGATGCCTGGAATTCCTCCAAAAACAAGCCTGTGTGTAAAAAACCAAAAAAAAGGTTTGCTGATAGACCAGGCAGAGTGTAGAAAAAGTGAGAATTTTTCTCCATTTCAGGGAAGAAATGATCTTCAAATGTCCTGAAAATCGCTGAGTATGTGCTCCTAAAATTATGGCATCTAATGATACCATTCTCATCCTTTGATGATCCCTCAAACTGAAATGGCGAAGCCCATGAGTTTTGGCCAAAAACCCAAAAATGCCAAAAAACCAAAATATGTCGAAAAATACCCAAAATTGGTGAGCTTGACCCTCAAGGGTTCTCAGCAACATGTTTTGAAGCAGAGGAAAAAATCTGAACTCCTGATGTGTCTTTCCTCACTTTCCGTGCCTGGCGCTTCCCTTTAGCCTCCTTGAGATTTTCTTGAGCAGCCTTCAACTTGCGTCGGGAAAACTGATTTAAATTTTTATAATGCCTCATAATTCTCCTTTGAAGGTCTAAATCCCTGTTTGCCTTCTCCAATTTCTTCTCCAAGTGGTCACTTACTCTTTCAAGCCATGCCTCCTTATTGTTCTCTATCTCCTGTTCAAACAATGTAGTGAGAGGGGTGGATTAGAGAAGGGATTTTTCCTCTTCTTTTTGCTTTTCAAGGGCCTTTTTAAGCCCCATGGTTCTATGCCTCTTTCGCCTAGGCTGATCTTCACTTTCACTTTCATCGAACTCACCCATGAGTTCTTCCAACCTCACTTGGGATTTGGAGGCCTCCTTTTTGTACTTGGTCGCCCGTGTCTCATACAAAGCAATATGGACACTCATTTGCCTATTTTGGATTTGCAGAAATTGATTGAAATTCCTTGCCCTATGAAGATCATCCTTCAAAGCGTCAATTTGGCCTTCTCTATGGATTAAGAGGTTTTCTAGAATCCGGGCCTCATTATCACTATCATCGCTTTGGATTGAGATGATGTCGAATGCACTCTCTAGTTCATGACTGCCTTCTTCCTTACCCTTCCCTTTGCTTTGGGTGGCTATTCTAGTGCTCTTCCTCCTAGGCAAATCAATGATGGGCTTCTTTGGAAATTTTCCTTTACTTCGAAGGGCCCTTGTCACATTTAGAGTGACAACCCTAGGCACTCTCTTATTTGTTGTCCGGGGCTTGGCCTTTTTAGGAGAAGAGGGCATGGCCCCTTTACCTTTGTTGCCTTTCTTCTCTTCTTTTTGAGTTTTATGTTCTTCTTGAAGAGGCTGCTGTGTTGGGTGTGGAGCCTGATTATCTTGTTTACTTTGTATCACAACATTGGACCCATGTACCTTAAAACGGGCAGCAACATTGCCTGTAATTAATCGCTTCCGTGGGGGGTCTAGGGGGCGGTGACACCGATTAATGGAGCCCCCCCCCCCCCCGTTGGCGGGGGTTTTCAGGGGCAGCGCGCCCGAAGCTAAAAACAGATGTAAAATTTCCTTGTAAAAGTATTGTAATTTCTAGTCAATCTGGGCCATTCATTAGGCAAATGATCTGATGGTAGAATTTATGTTTAGATTAGGGTTTTTTTAACCCTACAAAGCAACCCCTCTTTTTTATGAGGGCATTGTATTGCGGCTGTGTATTGTATGTGTATTCTCGGAGCGAGAAACAAAGAGGGAGACTGTGAGAGAGAACAGAGGATATTACAACGGATCTGCTGTAGGTTTTTTCTCTTCTTTTTTGCTGGATAATAGAAAGGAAGGACTGGTTTTTCGGGGTGGACGTAGCCCAAACTGGGTGTACCACGTATATCTGTGTCTCTCTGGTATTATGTGTTTTTTGTGTTTGTATTTTTCCCACATATTTTATGTGTTGCATTGCTCTGTAATATTTAATTTTCTAACATGTTGTCCCTGAGGAGGCTGTTGTGTATCATCTTTTGGCTGCCCTTGCTCATCACTGTCATACTGCTCCTGTTTGGCACTATCATGTTTCCCCTATTCAGTCTCTTTTGGCTGCCCCTGTGCATCATGATGTAGCTACTGTGTGTCCTCATAAGGCTGCTGTTCACCCTCATCACTTTCATGCTACCCTTGCTGCTCTGTCTCACCCTCACTGTCATGCTGCTGTTCAACATTTTCTTCCTCCTCCCCTTGCTGCTGTTTATCATCACTGTGATGTTGTTGTGTGTCATCATAAGGCTTTTTTTCACCCTCATCATGATTCCGCTGGTCACCCTCATCACTGTCATGCTACTGACCTTCATCATCAGTTTGTTGTTCTTCATGCTGCTTCCCTTCATCCTCTTCCTCATCATCATGATCATTCTCTTCCCCCTCTTCAGGCTCTTCTTCTTGTTCTGTAGTAAATTTGAGCTTTTTAGGAATAGGTCTGCTAGAAGAAGGTGATGGACGATGAATAGGAGATGTAGGGGATGTATGGACTGGAGGGACAGTGGAGAAATCCGGATGAGTGATGAAAACATCCCAAGAGACCTCTCTCTTTTCAAGCTGATGAAGAATGATCATTTTGATGAGAGAGTGATGGAAGAGACAGGCTATTTTCTGTGAAGGAGGCTTCTTCTGGACGGTGGAGGCCATTTTCTCAATGCTCTTGTGTAAGAAGAAAGGAATATTTAGCAATCTGGCCCTAGTGAAATGCATGAGCAATCGAATGTGTTATGCATAAATTCAGGAAAATCTTCCCTCACAAGTGAAGTACTTCATGATAATCTTCATGAGAGGGTTGTAGCTAGCTAAAATATATGAGAAAGGGAAAATATAAGGACATGATTCTCTGTGCTCAGGCTTTAGGAAGGGCTTGTAATCATCTGAGTCCAAATGGATTTGTTTAAACCATTTCTCGCCAATATAGGGAATTTTAGTGGCCTTGGAGATGGATCTTGGGGAGAATTTGAAGTCGAGGCCTGCCAACTGGAAAAGCTTGTATCGGAACCTCAAAGTGAAAAGGTGTGTCAAAGGAGAAAAACTCTTCACCTCTTGCACCCTTTTACAAAAATCTAAACACCCAACCTCATGGAAATTGAACAATACTGATGGGTGGGCATTCACTTCTTCAGTGGAAATAGGTTCATATCTCTTATGCAATCCACTCGTACTATCCTGCCTGGGAGGCATCTTGTTATGGATGCTCTCTGCAACACCAAACTGCTTCAAAAAGGATTTCTTGAAATGTGCTCTCAAACAAAACTCTGCCTTCTTTGTCAATCACTGTTTGGTCAAGGTAAATTTTCTTCAAAGCTGTGTAAAAATGTTTTATTTGCTATTAGGTCTCTGCTCCTCTCAGAACACTACTCTTCCTCCCCTTGTATGCCAAACAACCAATATTTATAATGACAAGTGCATAGTCAAACAAAATGCATACACAGTCAAGTGATTTATGTGTTAGTGTAAGGTCACATGGCTCTAGTTGTTTTGAGGACAACAAGACAGCCTTGTAGCAGGAAAACACCTCTCCTAATCAAGATACTGCTCTTGTATTCACTATTCTTCACACAGATTCTGACAACACCTCCGAATGGCGATTTATAGCTTCACACACTAAATTTTGTTTTATGGAGTAAAGGAGAGAACACTGGTTTTTTTCCCTTTTTTACCACACAGAGGAGACCTTTGAAATCACAGAAACACTTATAGAATGCTTACTACTGTTTGAAATTAGGCATATTGTTTTCACTTTGAAAACTCTGTTTTGCTTCATTTAAAACTGCTTCCACCTTTCAACTTGTTTTGAGGGCAGTTTTTTACGTTTTTGAAACTAATGAATCACTCCTACCAGTCTCCCACTGTGATAGACTTTGTCAATAACTTTTAACAAATCACTTTGAAATTCCTACCAAGACCTTCACCCTTTCACCAAAATTTAGTCTTTTGAAAAACATAGCATTCAACATCTTTTTAGAAATTTAAAAATTCAAAGGAGGCACCTAGAATACCTCGAAACTTCGATGGAAAGCCTTGCTTGAGGGTTTGAGCAGCTTTGAAAACTTTTGGAGGCATTTTGATGGCTTGAAATATGCGCGGCATGTTTAGAATGAGAGAGCGCCGCGCAAAACAAGCTTTCAAGTCACTTGTCGGCCGATCATGACCGGCGCCTACATGCACGTTGCGCGTGGCTAAAGGCGCGCCGCACGACAGTGTATCCTCCTTTTAGAAATGCGTTTGAACGCGCCGTGAAACTGTACAGGTGCATCGTGCAATATTTAAGCCTGAAAAACTCTGTGAATTCGCTCAAAACTTCTTTCTCTGGTCTTCATGAACAACAAGAGGAGTTTTGTTTGCATTTTGGGAATACAAAAAGGGCTTGCAACGGTCCCTTTTATCCTCCTTTGAATGCAAGAATCAATTACCTTTGAGTCAGATTTGTGAGGGTTTGGAAGACTTCTCTCTTTAAACCACTGCCTTTGTCCATTTGAAAAGAAAACAAAATGATTTTGAACGTGCTATGAAGGGTCCACATTTTGAATAACGTTGGTAAAAAGGTTTGTGCGTACTAATTGAACAGTTGTAATAGATATGACTCTTTTCCTCTTATAATAAAATCATTCCAAGGCTCAAAATATTTTCGTTGTGTTTTAATATTAGAAAATAAAACTCTTCCACTGCTAATGCTTTAATGACACCTTCAAAATGGGAAATCTGCTCAAAACATATCAATGAGTGGTGAAGCCTCTTTTTCCATTTTGCAAGGAGAAGACCTATCTCTTTAAAACTTGATGACAGTTTCTGTTCCTTATACTTATATCTTCTTGTTAGAGGTAACCTGACTCAAATCCACCTAGTGACTGTAGATGCATTCTCCAAATGATGCTTCTTTTTTACTGTGGGTGAGGCCTAGTTGTACTCACCTTAGCTTTAGTGTCCTCTGTCTATCAAGAAGGGTACTTCTTCTAAAAACTTTTCCTCTACTCAAAATGTAACAGCAAAGCACCTTTGACCTATTTTCATAAGGAAACTGCCTTCATTTGTAACAGTGGCATGCAGATATTGCTTTTGAATGTTTGTTCCAGAACCTTTTGAAAAACAATTATCACTCTTTGTCTTGTGTCTAACCCAGTTGATTTCAACTATTTTTCAACTCTGTTTTGTTTAAAGGAACAGAGACTAAATTTCAAGCCTGTTTATCAAGGAGATGAGCTTTTTGTATATTTTTAAGGAAATCACACCCCTTGGCAAAGTTTGTACATTTCTTGGCTCCAGACTGTCTTGAAAGCAAACTCTGGTAGAAGATAAGCTAGCCTTGTTGATATTTATAGTACTCATGCTTTCCCTTTGTTTTTGACATGATTGCCCTATTCAGGAGCTTTCAACTGTCTTCTGCTGCTTTTACCATTTGTCTTTTAAACAATCCAAACCTTGAAACTGCTCTGGCCCTCTATTTTGTTGGGTGTGTGTTATATATACATTGCTTGCACAGAGAGGGGGCGATAAACGCTTTCTGTGGCGCGGGGGGGAGTCCACGGGGGCGGTAGGCTTTTGCTCAGTCGAGAGTAGCGCCACAGAGCTGAGTTTTTAGTCCTTAATTTAGAGGCGGTGAGTACGTCCATAGTTTTGAGATGCAGTGAGTTTTAATTACATTTTATTAGATACGGTCGAGAACTGGTTATACGCAGCTTGTCTCAGGGGTTACAGTTGGGGATTTTACCTTGGCAGCTTTCTCTGCTATGTTATATTTGCAAAAGGTACAATGAAAAATCAAGGCGTCGTCCCAATTGTGCAGGATCAGGGGAAAAATCTCTGTGTTTATCTGTTTTATGTTTTATGCTCTCGCTATTGTTTATTTTCTGTTATAAGATTCGTGTGTAGATAATTTCTGTTCAGGGTTAAAACCTACATATTTATGAATGAAGGAGGCCTATTTTGACAAAATTCTTGATGTCCTTTCAACCTTTGTCTTAATCAAAAGAAGAATGTTTGATTAACCTACTGATAGTGGTTTCCCTTACATATGTTGGTAGAAGTTATTTAGAAGCTAATACTATTGGATTCCTTTGGCCATCTGCTCAATATATTTCTACATTAACGATCAACTCATTAGTTTCATATTGTAACTTAATAACAATGGAGCTCCACTGATTTTCCTCTACCTTAAACATCATTTTTATTCAAAGACCCTTAGTTGCTGTCTCACTGCACCCAAAAAATGTCCTTTAGTCAGTGCAAATTCTTAACATCAAACTTTGTCCATTTTCCCTCTGCTTATAGATGAAGGAGGTGCTCTTAGTCTTCAACCCTCTACTAGTGAAATGAAGGAGGTTCTTCAGTCTTCAAACCCTCTTCTTATAGATTAAGGAGGTTTTTTTTTAGTCATGTCATATCATCAGCCTTTTGAAAGTGTTATTTTTACTTTTACTGTTCTTTCAGCCTTTGACTGTGATCGCAAGAGTTTAATGAAAAAATCTTTGCTTTGTAGCTGCATCCCAGGCTCAAAATCAGATTTGAGAAGCAGTTGTCTTCTCATGTGGAGCCAAATATTGTCTTCTGGGATGCTGATATGCCTCTATCCTTGAAAGATCCATTAAAAACCCTGTAAAAACACCTAGAAACAGTTTGACTTATGGTACATGTATTGCTGAGACTTGATGGTGTATTAGTGGCGCGACCTAGGGCTGTAACCAACTTTATTTGCAGAATGGGAAGGTCTGTTATGAATAGTATATAACAGGTAGAGGTTATTTGGCTTTAGAGTGGTTTTCCAAGGGAGAAATTCCTAAAGCGCCACTACATAGCTTAGGGGAAACTTTTTGGATAGATTTGGATTGTTTCTTTAGAGTTGATGGGAAAACTAGTATGGCTAAGGCTAGATAGGATTTGATAATGAGGTTTCATCTCATCATGGGCGAACTGAAAGGTAAGAGGGAAAAAAAAATTTTATGGGTGTTTTCCAGCTGGAAAATTTGACAAATTTTTAGATCAATTGCTAGAAAACTTGGCTGTTACAACTAGTCATCACCAACAAGTGAAAAATACTGATGACTAACAGTGGCTCCATTTGGGGAGGGCAGCTCCTTTTCAGGAGGTGTCCATAATTTCATATCTTTTGCTTATGAATACCAATGCCTTACTCATTGGTGCAAATTTCATTCTTCCTTGATGCTACTTCTGAAAAATGATAGCATGATTAGCATCAATGATATTTATACCTACCCCACTATCTCTCCTAACATTTTTTATTCTTTTGGGTGCATTTGGACTAGCAACCCTTTTGAAAATATATGTTTTTTATTTTTGGAAAATGAACCTATCTAAGTCTACACTTATATCTGCCGAGAGTTCAGATTAGATTGATGAACTCCTTCATTACTCTACCCATGGTAGATCAACTGTCAAGGTTAAGCTGTTTGACAGGATTTTGTTCTCTAATCTAAAACATGAAATTGAAAAGAGGATCAAATCAGGGTTAGACAGTCTTATTTTTCATGTATTTGCGGCATGAAAGACAAGCTGCATACAAATATTATTTTGCATAAAATGGATACTAGGAAAAAACAGGGCTAAGATGCACAATTTGTTTTTCATCCCCGCTTCCCTCCTTGGTTCTATTTTGAGCGTGTGGAACCAGCATCTTTTCCTAATCTACTCTCTTTGATAAGTCAAGCTTACACAATGTTGACCATATTTTTCACTCACTAACTTATCAGAAAATAAATTCAAAACATGTTCAGCTATGATTAGGCTAGATAACTGAACAAGACATTTGAGTACTAGTAGCGGCACTTAGAATTGCGCGCTTTTTGAATGACTATTTTTTGGAACATGGGGCCTTTTTCTATTTTTCTATTGTTTTTTACTTTTCTGTTTTATCTATTTTTCAAACAATGGTATATACAATGATTGAAAATGCCTTAAACTCAGAAATCTTGGAAATGGAGAGATGTAAGCATCTTATCCTTGTAAGGATCTCCTACCATTCTTGGTCCACTCAACTCCTGAAAAGAGAAATTTGGAAAATTCTCTCCTTCCAGCATGACATAAGGATTCATGCAACAATCTTTGAATGAACCTGTATCTTCCCGCTGTACCTCTTTATACCTCTGATTTCCGCTCCTTCCTTTACTGTACATCTTCCTTAAGTAATGCATATATTCTTGGTAATTTTTGAAATAAATAATGACATCATCAAGGTATGTTAAAATGAAGAAATTCAGGACTGGAAACATGGCTTTTATGAGCATATTTTTGATATCCGGTGGTTTTGAAATTTTGAGTCTGAAACTGGAATTACTTCCAGCATACTAGAAAAAATCTTTGAGCTGTCTACTTTGCAAGGGAATCATTTGGCTATAACCTGAAACATCATCTTGCAAAGGCATATGATTAAAAGCACTTATCATCGGTATATCATGGTCTTGGGTAGGAAGGATAAAATTTCTGTTATAGGGGTGTGCATTAGTGTTTCTAAAATCAAAACAGACCCTATGAACAACTATTTTATCTTTGATTATTATTGATTGGTTCAGATTTTTGTATTTTTTTTGTCGAAGTTGTTTCTTGGAGTGATGGTAGTGGCATAGTGTTTCTCATTGTTTTCTCTGCAGCAGGTAGTATTCTGCATGAGATTGCCAATTCTAGTAGTTCTAAGTATTTGATGGAATGACAGGATATTAGCCAGTTCAAGTAACTCACGTATACTTGGACTGCAGTTATCATGATCGTTCATAAGAGGTTTATCAGGTGTTTTTTCTAGATTTTGAGCTGTTATGGCTACAGTCAAGGTTTCCCTTGCAGTGGAAAATTTATGTGATGGGAAATCCTTCGGGTATGGTAAAAACATTAAGCTTCCCTGCTCCTAAGTTCCGAAAAGGTTTGTGATATGTAAGTCTTCTAATGCCTTTATTCTGAAAATTTTTCCTGATGTTACTGCTGATGTTTGACTAAGGTTTGAGCAATTTGCTTGACAGTACATAATGGTTTGTGCTTCTTGCTCTATTCCTATTTCAGAAGGAACATACCTACTTTCCTCAAGACATAGTTTTTCATGATCATGGTAGTTTTGAGTTTCTAGTTCATCATAAAGAACTAGAGGCATTTGATGTGGTGGGTCTAAGTTTGTTTCAGTTTCTTCTTACTATTCTTCAATGTCCTCATCAGTGTGCAGAATAAAAGAGTTTAGGTCAGAATGCAAGGAATACATTGGGATGTTATCTGGCCTCTCTTGGCTACTGATCATGTATTTCATGTGTGACTTGATAGAGTATTCTTGTTTGTTCAAACACAGGAATAGTGGCGTAGGACATATCCAATTGAATATTTCCTTGGAGCTTGGCTCCCCAAGATCTGGATAGAAGCATTCTGTACTTGGGAGGTATGTCTGCTACCACTATGTCCATGATTAGATGTTTTGCAGGTATCTAGGCCAAGCTGAAGCAAAGGTCTTTGATCAAACCTAGGCATTTGACTCTACTAGAATCAAATAAATATAAGTCTTTGTATGGTCTTGTGATTTCGAGGCCTAATATTTCCATTACAACCTTCGGCATAATATTATGCAAGGCACTGGAGTCTAGCATGGCATTGTGAAGGATTTGGTCATGGATATTCAGACTGATGTAAAAGGGAAGAGTGGTTCCCTCTTGGAATTTCCCTTCTATTTTCGGACCAAAAAACACTTCAGGAGTGTCATCAGCTAGATTAAGGGTGTTCACATTATTCCCTAGATTCAGGACCTTTAACACTTGGGATTTATAAGAGCCTTAAGTGATGAGCTCGGTAAGAGGCATGGTGATCTTTATTTTGGCGATTTCGCCCTCAAAACTAAAAGGTAGCTGTAGTTTAGACATGTTTTTTTCAGCTTTTTAAGCCATGACCTTCTCTATGTTCTGAGTTTGCTAGCTCTGTTTCGGGATTTTGTTTGCCATAGCCACCTTGGGAAACTTTGTGGAAGTACTAGGAGCATCTAAGTGAGGACTAGTTTGGGTAACTCTATCTTTGTTTTAGTCATTTTTCCCGACCATAATTTTGTTGTTGTTCACTGCTTTCTTAAGGATGGGATTAGGGGTTTTAGTAGTGTCTGAGCTACCTTTCTTGGAGTTGTCTTGATTTTTTCTACTTCTAAGGTCATACTACCTGTGAGCTTCTATTATGGCATTTTGAAAATCTATGGCAGGATCCTCGGGATCTTCATAGTTGGTTTCATCCTGATTTGGAGAGAAGAATGCTTGTTCTTCTTCCGTGAGGTACACCTCACTCTCATTATCAGACCCTATGAGGTTCAAATGATTTTCATCAATGGTTTCTGTATCCATATCATCTTCTTCCACATAATTTTCATTAAATGGTGGCCTAATTTGCTGGTCATTTTCCCTTGGTTTGTTTTGAGGTTGTTCCCTCCTAAAATTTTGGTTCCAGTTTCTGTTTGGAGGGATTGGCTGGTTGTCCCTAAGAGGGGTCTTCTCACTTATCTTTTCCCACATTTTGGCCATGGACCTGACTAAGTCATCTATTCTAGGATCTAGGGAAGGGGATGAAGTGGAGACCTCATCTCGGTATGTGACTTTCCTTTCTGATCTAGTCCTAGCTCTTTTTTCTGCTAAGTTGGCTTCTGCTCTTATGGCTACTTTTTTCATTTCCTCTAAGGTAAGGGGGTCCTTGTCTCTTAGCTGATAAGTCATGTCTGGGTCAAAACCCTTGGGGAAATTTTCCAAGGCTGAACCAAGCGGGGGTTTGAAGTGAGGTGGGAGGGCGCTATACACACTCTTGAACCTAGTGCAGTATCCTTGGACACTTTCCCCATTTTCCTGTTTTAGATTGTTATATTCTGACAGGATTTGAATGGGGTTCTTTTGGATTTCCCACTTGTTTATGAAGACTAGGTAGAGTTCTGGGAGGTTGTGGATGCTGTTTAGAGTTAATATTTTAAACCATTTTTTGGGTTCCCTGCCCAAGCTTTGGGCGAACATTGTGATTCTGATGGTCTCGTCTTCTATTTCCATGTATTCAAAGGCATCACTAATCCTATCTACATGCTGTTGAGCTGTGGTAGTCTCATCTCCAGTAAAGTGTGGGATTTTGGCTTGATAGTCATTTTGTAAGGGAGCCAAAGGTTGTGGCAACACCAAGGGTGCATACCAGGCTGCCATGACGAGAGCTAATGGGTGATGTGCAAAATGAGGGCTTGTGGGATGAGCTGAGGCGGTTTGAACAGTTGTGGTTTGGATCAATGTGGCGGATGTACTTGGACTAGTGACCTGGTTTTGAGTAGATCTGGGATGGTAGGAGCCAAAGTGATGGAGAAGCTGAAAGTGAGGAGGTGTGGTAGGTGAGGCTTCTCTACTAGGACTCTATGGCAGATCGAGGGGCTCAAGATCGTCAAAGTCTATATTACTTTGTGACTTACTTCTAAAAAGGGTTTTTGCTGATTTTAAGTCAAAGGAGGAATCCGGTAAGGTAGTGAGATGTTTTAGCTACTGATTTTGTTTTACGGATGGACCTATCGGTAGCTAGATTGACAGTTTCGGAAGTTTGCAACAAAATCTTCTCTGGGTCGTCTACTATGATAGGGGGATTTAGGTCTGGATGAGCTCTGGTGTTGATTCTTCGTGAAGCCAGATTTCGGGTCTAGAGCTTAGAGAGGATGGTGTTTGTGAATGTTTTGGATGGATGGCCTCTATAAGGTTTTACTAATGTGAGGGATGGTCAAAAAATAAAATGATGTACTAGTGGAGTTGCCAGGTGGATTTCTATTAGAACTATGGTCCACCACCAACATTATCAAAGATGCTTTGGAAAAAATTTTATAGCAACTTTGAGATGGAAACTTACCTGAAAGGTGATTCTATGAACTAGCAGTTTGCTAAGTTTAATGGACAAGCCATCATTCTTGGCAAGAAGGTTCTATATCTACTTGGTGATCTATACATTATTACTTTAAAAAAGATGTGTAAGTTTAGTTTTATGGAATTTTTAGGCCTACTAGAGGCTAGTAGAGTCGCCAGGTGGAACTTGGTTGTTTTTGTAAAGAAGTAGCTATGGTCCACCACCAGTAACTAGGGAAAACCAATCCGGGAATGTTTTGGGGTTTTTCTGAGTTTTTATGTGCAGCCTATGGTTTATTAAAGTGTTCTAAACATGTTTCATCACTTTGCTAGGGTGACAAAAACAATAAGAGTTTACTCTAAATGATTTTATGGACTGCCTACCTGTGAGGTTTGGAAGAGTTTCCTACAGCTGAGTCATCATTTTGCTAGGATGGTGAAACAACCAGATTCTACTCTTCTAATTTTTAATGAGATTTTGAGAGTTCCTAAGGGATACCTAGGATGTTTTGACTCAAGGTCCCACCGAGATTGCCATTATGTTAGTGAGCGGTGGGATAAGTCAGCCGGATAGTATTCTCAAAGGTATCTAAAGATTTTAGGGAAACTAAGTTTGTTTATCACTCAGAGTCCCACCGTGACCGCCATTATGTTATTGAGCGGTGGGATAGGTCGATCGGATAGTATTCTAAATTTTAGCATAGTAGTAAGGCATACTGGAGGCTAGTGGAGTCGCCGGGTAGATCTTTAATTGTTTTGAGATATATGTGTATGGTCCACCACCAATACTGACAAAAACCAATCTAAGGAAGTTTTGGGGTTTTTTGAGTTTTTATGTGAAGCCTATGGTTTATTTAAAGTGTTCTAAACCTGTTTCATCACTTTTCTAGGGTGGCGACAACAAGAAGAGTTTACTCTAAATGATTTTATAAACTGCCTGCCTGTGAGGTTTGGAAGAGTGTCCTACAGCTGAGTCATCATTTTGCGAGGATGGTGAAACAACCAGATTCTACTCTTCTAAGTTTTATTGAGATTTTCAGAGTTCCTAAGGGATACCTAGGATGTTTTGACTCAAAGGCCCACCATGATCGCCATTATGTTAGGGTCTTGTGATTTGGCTGATTGGAAAGCCAAATGACAGTGTAACATCAAACCAATCTTTGGAGCCCAAGGACCTAGCCTTCCTGGACTCAGAGAGGGCTCTCTCTATATGTGTAAGTGATATATGTGTGTTTGCTTATTGTGTTCTGATTTTAGGCTAGATATGAAGTATGTTTTTTGGTTTTGGTTTTTAGGTTGTGAGGAATGAAATTGATCAAAGATATAAGATAGGTAAAAAGATGTCAGATAAACTGGGCTATGGGGTCGAAAAGGTCAAGAAAGCTATTAGATGGTGATACAAGGCTGTTGAAGGGACGATTTGATTCGAGGTAGAAAGGATCTTTGGGCAAAATGGAATAAAATGGACATCAAGTTTGTGAATAACAAAGGATACCAAGCATAAATAGTTTAATAGCTGACACAAACATGGTAGGGAAAACCAATAATCATTAGAAATGTAACTATAGGCTAATCAAAACATAGAAATAAACATTCAAGCCATGCATAGAGATATATGACTCTCTAACTTTGGGAAATGGCTATCAGACTTTGGGGAAATACACTTAAGACAACCAAAAAACTTAAATAACTATGCCGGAACGCCTAAACACAGTACTTCAAGTTATTGGGCACTTTGAAAACAAGATTACATAGTCTTAGACAAAGGGCAAGATCAGAACAAGACCTCCTTGGTTCAACCAATGACAATCTAATCAGTCAAAGAGAAATTTCATGGATGGAGCTATGGCTAGCCATGAGTAAGCAGGGCATACCATAAATCATACTTAGCATGCATAAAACCATGAATGAAATAAGAAATACTATCCTTAAGTTATTAAAGAGCAATCAAGAATTATTTAATGTGACTAAGGATGAAGAAAATATGGAAGCTATGAAGAAACAGGCAATTTGAGGTGCCTCCAAGGGCATGTCTCAAATTTGTTCTCTACTATTCTATAGCAAGCAAGAAACATGGATTCATGAATGAAAACTAGGAAACAAAACAAAGAGAGAGACACTATACCATTCTACCAAGTCATTGAATCCAACAACAATCCTCTTTCATCATCCAAGAACATCCAAGAGACTATCCAAAAGCATGAGACAAGTATTTCTTCCAAAGCTTATATGACCATATATTGCTTCTATCATCAAGTTCAGCCTTGTTTACAATGAAAGCCTTTGGAATATATAGGCTCAAGTGAGGAAAATCTCTTAGTTCAATTTGCACTCTCATTGGCATGTTCAAAATATCTAATCTTGTCCTTGAGGCTTTGCAAAGCCCAAGGCACAAAATATCTCATAAAATATCTAAAAAATGCTAAAAGAGGGAAATAAGTTGACTTTTCATAACTTCTCATGTGAAAAAATAGCTAAACGCACATGAGGAAAAAACAGTTTTTAAAGGTTCAATTTTTACAAAAATACTCAAAACTTACATCAGCAAAAGGTCCCCTGACTTGCCGGAAACTTTTGGAAGCCTTCCCGATGTCGAAACGAGGTGCATGATAGCTCGTTGGAAAGCTATGAGTGTCTAATTTATCTAGAAACTATATTTTTCCCAATATAATTCATGAAAGTCCTCAAAAAATAGGCCTGTGTGTAAAAAACCAAAAAAAAAATTTTGCTGATAGGCCGGGCAAAGTGTAGAAAAAGCGAGCAGTTTTCACCATTTCGGGGGAGAAAATGATCTTCAAATGTCCTGAAAATTGCTGAGTGTGTGCTCCTGAAATTAGGGCATCTAAGGATACCATTCTCCTACTTTGATGATCCCTCAAACTGAAATGGCGAAGCCCATGAGTTTTGGCCAAAAACCCAAAAATGCCAAAAAACCAAAATATGTCGAAAAACGCCCAAAATTTGTGAGCATGCCCCTCAAGGGTTCTCTGCAACATGTTGTGAAGCAGAGGCCAAAATTTCAATTCCTGATGTGTCTTTCCTCACTTTCTGTGATGGGCACTTCCCTTTAGCCTCCTTGAGCTTTTCTTGAGCAGCCTTCAACTTGCGCCGGGCAAACCGATTTAACTTTTTATAATGCCTCGTCATTCTCCTTTGAAGGTCTAAATCCCTATTTGACTTCTCCAAGTGGTAATTTACTCTTTCAAGCCATGCCTCCTTATTTTTCTTTATCTCTTGTTCAAACAATGCAGTGAAAGGGGTGGAGTGGAGAAGGGCTTTTTCCTCTTCTTTTTTCTTTTCAAGGGCCTTTTTAAGCCCCATGGTTCTAGGCCTCTTTCGCTTAGGCTGATCTTCGCTTTCACTTTCATTGAACTCACCCATGAGTTCTTCCAACCTCACTTGGTCTTTGGAGGCCTCCTTCTTGTACTTGGTTGCCCGTGTCTCATACACAGCCATATGGACACTCATTTGCCTATTTTGGATTTGCAGAAATTGATTGAAATTCCTTGCGCTATGAAGATCATCCTTCAAAGTGTCAATTTGGCCTTCTCTATGGATTAAGAGGTTTTATAGAATCCGGGCCTCATTATCACTATCATCGCTTTGGATTGAGATGATTTTGAATGCACTCTCTTGTTCATGACTGCCTTCTTCCTTACCCTTCCCTTTGCTTTGGGTGGCTATTCTAGTGCTCTTCCTCCTAGGCAAATCAATGATGGGCTTCTTCGAAAATTTTCCTTTACTTCAGAGGGCCCTTGTCACATTTGGAGTGACAACCCTAGGCACTCTCTTCTTTTTTGTTTGGGGCTTGGCCTTTTTAGGAGAAGAGGGCATGGCCCCTTTACCTTTGTCGCCTTGCTTCTCTTATTTTTGAGTTTGTTGTTCTTCCCGAAGAGGCTGTTGTCCCTGAGGAGGCTTTTGTGTATCATCTTTTGGCTGCCCTTGCTCATCACTGTCATGCTTCTCCTATTTGGCACTATCATGCTGCCCCTGTTTAGTGTCTTTTGGCTGCCCCTATGCATCATGATGTAGCTGCTGTGTGTCCTCATAAGGCTGCTGTTCACCCTCATCACTTTCATGTTGCCCTTCTTGCTCTGTCTCACCCTCACTATCATGTTGTTGTTCGAAATTTTCTTCCTCCTCCCCTTGCTGCTGTTTATCATCACTGTGATGTTGCTATGTGTCATCATAAGGCTACTGTTCACCCTCATCATGAGTCTGATGTTCACCCTCATCACTGTCATGCTGCTGCCATTCATCATCAGTTTGTTGTTCTTCATGCTGCTGCCCTTCATCCTCTTCCTCATCATTATGATCATGCTCTTCCCCCTCTTCAGGCTCTTCTTCTTGTTCTGTAGTGAATTTGAGATTTTTAGGAATAGGTCTGCTAGAAGAAGGCAAGGGATGATGAATAGGAGATGTAGGGGATGTATGGACTGGAGGGACAGTGGAGAAATCCGGATGAGTGATGAAAGCATCCCAAGAGACCTCTCTCTTTTCAAGCTGATGAAGAATGATGATTTTGATGAGTGAGTTATGGAAGAGACAAGCTATTTTCTGTGAAGGAGGCTTCTTCTGGATGGTGGAGGCCATTTTCTCAATGCTCTTGTGTAAGAAGAAAGGACGATTTAGCAATCTTACCTTAGTGAAATGCATGAGTAGTCGAATGTGATATGCATAAATTCGGAAAAATATTCCCTCACAAGTGAAGTACTTCATGATAGTCTTCATGAGAGGGGCATAACTGGCTAAAATATATGAGAAAGGGAAAATAGAAGGACATGATTCTCTGTGCTCAGGCTTTAGGAAGGGCTTGTAATCATCTGAGTCCAAATGGCTTTGTTTAAACCATTTCTCACCAATATAGGGAATTTTAGTGCCCTTGGAGATGGATCTGGGGGAGAATATGAAGTCATGGCCTGCCAACTGGAAATGCTTCTCGGAACCTCAAAGCGCAAAGGTGTGTCAAAGGAGAAAAACTCTTCACCTCTTGCACCCTTTGACAAAAATCTAAACAACCGACCTCCTGGAAATTGAACAATACTGATGGGTGGGCATTCACTTCTTCAGTGGAAATAGGTTCATATCTCTTATGCAATCCACTCCTACTATCCTTCCTGGGAGGCATCTTGTTATCTATGCTCTCTGCAAAACCAAACTACTTCTAAAAGGATTTCTTGAAATGTGTTCTAAAAAAAAACTCTGCCTTCTTTGTCAATCACTGTTTGATCAAGGTAAATTTGCTTCAAAGTTGTGTAAAAATGTTTTCTTTGCTATTAGGTCTTTGCTCCTCTCAGAACACTGCTCTTTCTCCCCTTGTATGCCAAACATCCAATATTTATAATGACAAGTGCATAGTCAAACAAAATGCATACACAGTCAAGTGATTTCTGTGTTAGTGTAAGGTCACATGGCTCTAGGTGTTTTGAGGACAAAAAGATAGTCTTGTAGCAGGAAAACACCTCTCTTTGTCAAGATACTGCTCTTGTATTCACTATTCTTCACACAGATTCTGACAGCACCTCCAAATGGTGATTTACAACTTCACACACTAAAGTTTTTTTTATGGAGTAAAGGAGAGAACACTGGTTTTTTGCCCTTTTTTACCACACAGAGGAGACCTTTGAAATGAAGAAAACACTCTTAGAATTCTTACTGCTATTTGAAATTATACATATTGTTTTCACTTTGCAAACTCTTTTTTTCTTCCTTTAAAACTGCTTCCACCTTTCAACTTGTTTTGAGGGTAGTTTGTTAGGTTTTTGAAACTAATGAGTCACTCCTACCAGTCTCCCACTGTGACAGACTTTGTTAATAAATTTTAAAAAATCACTTTGAAATTCCTACCAAGACCTTCACCCTTTCACCAACATTTATTATTTTGAAAAACACAACATTCAACATCTTTTTAGAAATTTAAAAATACCAAGGAGGCACCTAGAATACCTCGAAACTTCGATTACGAGCCTTGCTTGAGGGTTTGAGCAGCTTTGAAAACTTTTGGAGGTGTTTTGATGGCCTGAAATATGCGCGGCACGTTTAGAATGAGAGAGCGTCGTGCAAAACAAGTTGTCGGGTCACTTGTCGGGCGGTCGTGACCGGCACCTACGAGCGCGCCGCGCGCGGCTACAGGCGCGTCGCGCGACAGTGTATCCTCCTTGTAAAAATGTGCCTGAGCACGCAGCACAACTGTACAGGCGCGCCGCACAATCTTTAAGCCCGAAAAACTCTGTAAATTCACTCAAAACTTCTTTCTCCAATCTTTTTGAACAGCAAGAGGAGTGTTGTTTGCGTTTTGGAATTCAAAAATAGATTTGTAATGGTCCTTAACAGTACCCTTTGAAAAATAATCATCACCCTTGGGCCTGTGTCTAACTCATCTGATTTCAACCACTTTTCAACTCTGTTTTGCTTAAAGGAACAAAGACTAAAGGTTACGCCTATTTATCAAGGAGATGAGTTTTTGTAACTTTTTAAGGAAATCACACCCCTCAGCAAAGTTTGTACACTTCTTGGCTCTAGAATGTCTTTGAAAGCAAACTTTGATAGGAAATAAGCCAGCCTCTTTGATAGTTACAGTACTCATGCTTTCCCTTTGCTTTTGACATGTTTTCTCTGCTCGGAAGCCTTCAACTGTCCCCTATTGTTCTTACAATTTGTCTCTAAGTCAGTGAAAACCCTAAAGTCAATTACTGCTCTAGCCTTCTGCTTATAAATGAAGGAGGCCTACTTTGACAAATGCTTGGTTTCTTTTCAACCTCTGTCTCAGCCACATGAAGGTTGTCTAATGAACATAATGATAGTGTTTTCTCTTATACATGATGACAGACGTTAGTTAGAGGCTAAGACTATTGGATTCCTTTTCTGGCCATCTGTTTAACAATCTTTCCTAATTGAGGATCAGCCCATTAGCTTCTCCTTGTAACTCAATCAAAATGGAGTTTATGCAAATCATTTTTAAAACCCACTGCTTTGCCTTTGCCTTTGATCATCATTTTCATGCAGAGACCCTTAGTTGTTGTCTCACTGTTCATCAAAAAAAATTTCTTACAATCAGTGCAACTCTTAAAATCAAACTTTGTCCATTTTCCCTCTGCTTATAGATGAAGGAGGCGCTCTTAACCCTCTGCTTGTAGATGAAGGAGGTTCTTTAGTTTTCAAAAAACCCTCTACTTATAGATTGAAGGAGGTTTTTCAGTTTTCATATCATCAGCCTTTTGA
This sequence comes from Pinus albicaulis, assembly GCA_034641835.2. Taxonomy (NCBI): domain Eukaryota; kingdom Viridiplantae; phylum Streptophyta; class Pinopsida; order Pinales; family Pinaceae; genus Pinus; species Pinus albicaulis. The sequence continues at coordinate 335,665 of JAXQQM020088418.1, forward strand.
CAGTGTTATTTTTCCTTTCACTGTCTTTCATGCTCTGACTGTGATCGCAAGAGATTAATGAAAAATTCTCTTCTCTATAGCTGCATCCGAGGCTCAAAGTCATATTGAGAAGCAATTGTATTCTCATGTGGAGCAAAATATTTTCTTCTGGGATGCTGGTATGCCTCTGTCCTTGAAAGATCCATTTAAAACACTGTAAAAACACCTAGACTCAGTTTGACTTATGGTACAGGTATTGCTGAGACTTGAGGGTGTATTAGTAGTGCGACCTAGGGTTGTAACCAACTTTATTTGTAGAATGGGAAGGTCTGTTATGACTGGTCTATAGCGGGTAGAGGTTCTTTGGCTTTAGAGTGGTTTTCCAAGGAAGAAATGCCTAAAGCGCCACCGCCTAACTTAGGGGGGACTTTTTGGACATATTTGGATTGCTTCTTTGGACTTGATGGGAAAACTAGTATGGCTGAGTCTAGATAGGATTTGATAATGAGGTTTCAACCTGTCATGGGCAGACTGAAAGGTAAGAGGGTGAAAAAAGTTTATGAGTGTTTTCCAGCTGGAAAATTTGATAAATTTTTAGATTGGCTGCTAGAAAACTTGGCTGTTACAACTATTCATCACCAACAAGTGAAAAATATTGATGACTAACAAGGACTGCCTGATGAAAATTTTTATGGCAACATTAGAAGATAAGGCGATAAATTGGTATCAATGGTTAGAACCTGGCATCTTGTTTTCTTTGAAGGATTTCCACAAAGTATTTTATAAAAACTATATAAGGCATTGTCCATCTCTATCATTGACTAAAAATTGTTGTGATCAATCTAAAGACCTCATACAACACCTTGTGAACATTGATGAAGACTTAGAAAATTGGCATCCTAAGGATCTATTAGAGGAGATTCATGCTTTTCATACTCAAAATGACCATCTCGGTATCCAAGAAGAGTTGATTGAGGATGAAATCAAATCTGAAATGGAAGAAGAATCAAAACCTTTAGAATCTCTACCCTTATGCTTTAATTCATCTCATATTTTGAAAGGAAATTTGCATCCTAAAGATATCTTAGCAGTCATTCAAGAAACCCTTGATCAAGTTAACTCTAACATAAATAAAAAAAATATGGTTGAGTACAAATTCAAATCTGAAACAGAAGAAAAATCAAAACCTGTAGGATATCTACCTTTATGCTTTGAGTCATTTGAGTTCATACAAGAAAATTGACCTCCTAAAAATATATCAGAAGAAACTCATGAATTACATGCTAACTATCCTCGACATCACAAAGAATTGGTTGAAGATGAAAACAATCAAGAAATGAAAGAAAACCCACAGGATCTCTCTAAAGGCACAAGCGATGATTCATCATCTCTCATAGATGAAGCCCAAAAAGACATTCATCCTCCAAATCAACTTTCCCAAGAGAAAGAGGATTATTTTAGTTATATCCAAAGAGAGATGAAAATGCCTCTCTTTTTAACTGAATAAGGAATAGATCAACTATAAACATGCATACAACCTCTAAAACTTCAGATGACCAAAACCTTTCTGATCTTTCTCAAGTTAGTCTTGCATACCATGAGTCAAAAAATAGATTTGTAAATCAATTTGAAGAGAATCAATCTGATAGTCCAATATGCATGGTTGGTGACATTACT